>JAHREE010000358.1:567136-764031 GCA_033628505.1 Tringa tobata | reverse complement strand
GGCCGGGCCTGGTTCGGGCCCGCGGTGCCGGGGGGGTTCCCCGGGCTCTTTTTCACCCCTGCTCGTTTTTCAAGCCTGAACGGTCCCTGCCTTTCGGGGCAGAGATACGTGTGGGCAGCACCGAGGCGCTTTTCTTCTGTAAAGCACATTGGTACGGGTATTAAAAGATTAAATGGGGATGGAAGGCTGGGATGTATAGGGCTGCATTTTTATTTTTTTTTAATTTTTCGGTTGTGCTTGTGGATGACATAATGTTGAACCTTCCAAAGATTAGAAGCGGCACGTAATGTAGGACAGACGTAGTTATAGTTCTTATTGATATGCGATGCTGTAGTAATTTATTTGTTGAGCCTTGATCTGGATATATTAAGAAGGCTTATTTCTTACAGGTGTCATTTGTCTTATAGCTTAGAATTATTTAAGATCAGAATCTTTCATAGTTATGTCATGGTGTTTTTTTATATGTATTTGCGTAGTTCTTCGTGCTGCTGAGTATCTTGACTGTCTCTGATGTTAGTAACAGTATCTCTGCTATTATGTTAAGGAGGCATGGTTGTGTACTGACTTTGTGGAGGCTAAGACTCTAGTGTCTCCATAACTATCAAGCAACTTTTTTTTTTGTTGCCCGTTAATGTTTTTACAGTATTAATAAACTAGATCAGTAGGAAAAGATCCATATGCCATTAACAGCTTTTGTTCCCGTTTCGTTAACGGTTCTTAAACCGTGGTACTTGTCAGAATACTGTCAGGGGAGGTGTTATTTGGGATGTTGTGAGACCAGTCCTTGGCATAGAAAGATACATTTCTTACTAGTTGTATGTTTTCATGTCCAGGTTCTCTGTAGAGCTGTGTGTTGCTAATAAGATATAGCTTTGTGAAGGGTTGGTGTTTGCCAACTGAACATAGCATAGCAATGCCAGGAATTGTACGGAAATGCCATAGTCTAGGTAATATGTATACTTTCACCTTGAAAACCAGCAAGTGTATTACAATGTCAAACTGAAGAGAAGAGGACAAAAATCAGTTATTTCCTTTCATAAATTGAAGTTGGTACATTGTAAAGTGTAAAGGTTAAGTGTTTGGGGCGATAAAAAAAAAAGTGTTGTGGAATTACTAAGAAGCTGTCAGCTGCTTTTGTTGTAGGTCACTTGAACATGAGGCTCTTGTGTGGCGTTTCCCGCGTTGTTCAGAATTCAGATCACTCTGCTTCTATACTTCCCTTTATTCTACCATGCTCTCTCCTAAAGTACTTCTTTATTAATAACTATTTTTTACTTTTCTTCAAGCTTTTGCCAGAATTTGAGAATTGCTTTTAAGTTGTGGATGAAGAGGGCATAAATTGAGGACTTATGAGTTGGTTGTCTGTGCAGGAGATACTTAATTCTCATGAAGAGAAAAAGAAGTGAACTGTAAATCAAAGCCTAAGCTGTTGTTTTACACTTTTCTGTGATAGAATCCTTGCAAGAAGTGTGATTTAGTATTAAAAATGCTAATGGCAATTCTCCCCTAAATAGTAACAATTTAAAAATAACTTAATACTTTGCTTCTGTTATGTACATTCAGTCATGTATACTTCCTTTAGTGTCAGTCTTCTGTGTGACAGCATGACTGTAAAAGATGGATTCTACTCCTCACATGCAACGATAGGATTGCTTGCAATCTACCCAAATTTCATCTGTGCAGTATAGCTGATGAGTACGTTAGTGGAAAAAAAAAATAAAATAACCTTAGTTTAATTTGAAGAAACTTTAAGTGAATATCCTTACAGATTCAGACTGGCATGGCTGTCAGAAATCTGGTTCATCTCAGCAGTTGGTGTCTGTTGGGGCTATTAGTGGCTGTGTTCACTCTTGTTCTCTCCTTCAGCCTTTCTTTGGGAAGAGAAGGAAAAGGGAATTCAACTGTTCTCTGATGTCTGCCCGCTCTGTACAGCATGATCTCTTTTAATATAGGGTAGTAGTAGGTGGACACTCAGACCTGTAGACCAACTCTGTCCCTGCTCCCTCCCCTGCCATAAATGACAGGTCAAAGGATATTGTTGCTTCGGGGACTTCTGGTGCTATAGCTAAAAATAGAGTCCCTGGGAATTAAAACTGCTTCTCTTGAGAGACTGCTTGTCCTCCTTGGTAATTGGGGCTGCAGGTCTTTTGCCCTGCCAAAACATTTATATTGGACAGAAGTGCTGTTGCTCATTACCCAAGGAAAAACAAAACATTGCAGGCCTCTCTTTCTAGAAAGCAGGGAAAGAAAAAGGATCCCCCATCAAGTGAGGAAGGGAGAAAAAGAAACAGTACCAAGCCTCAGTGTTGCTTTTATTTGCAGTCGCACTTCACTGGGGCAATGCGTTAAGCTTTGAGCTCATTCTTGGTGAAAGGATTGAACCTGTGGAATACTGAATCGGGTAGAACAGTGCCTTCATCAGAATGTAAATGCAGATTGCTCTCTTCGGTGTGTAAAAGAACAAGACAAAAGATTCACAGCCAAAAGACAGTTCAGTTATACATCAGGTACAAATATTAGGATGCGGTTTCTGATTTATGTGCTTCAGTTTCTCATGTGAACTTCATTGGTCTGATGTATGTGAAGATTCAGGGATTTTTCTTCTGAGTCCATACTGTAGGAATCCAATGAGAAGGAGGATGATGATGATGATGATTGTCTTTATTATCTGAATACACTGAATCTCCATCAGATCTATCTCTTGAAAGTGTGTGATGATCTTTAGTCTGTTTCCTCTATGGCCTATTCAAGAGGGCCAGGTGATCATTTGCAACAGCCCAGAGTGTGGTAGTGAATAAGGGTACCATTGGCGATCCTTTAACATTAATCTTTGTCTTACCTGGTCACAAAATTGTCCTTTTTGTTCTACCGAGGCTGTTGCATTCACGCTGTGCGTTTTAGAGAGCCAGACAGGGACTGTAAGGACCATTCTTGCAAATACCGCATATTATGCATTTCTCTGTGTTTGTCGGTAGTGATTAGTCAGGACTAGTTTTGAATCTGTCATGCAAGTCTTTCAAGTACTTTATTTTTCCTCTTAAGTATTTAAGTATTTGTGTGCTTTCAGTTTCAAGTTAAACAGTGGTGGCCAAAGAGCATGAATTATCAATCTCCAAATACAGCACTAAGGATGAACCTTTGCCTCAAAACAAAACAAAGTCAAAAAACCGCCAAAGACTCTCTTAGTGTTCATAGTGTTTGATTTATCAGTTCCTTCTATTTATAAATAAAATGAGAAAGCTGCTTGAACTGGGAGAGTGCTGCCATTCCCAGAGAAGCTTGGCCACCAACACAATAAGAAACTAAAATGTAGTGTTAGATGGGCGGTGACCATCTTGAATGTTTCTGTAATTTCTTCTAGATTAATTTTACATAGCAATAGCTTCAGAGCCTCATTCTCTAAAATGCAGTGTTTTGTAGCTAAAGCCTTCTAAATTACTATAGAAGCCCTAGCAGTAATCAAAATACATACTTCTGAAACCATACAGGGAAGAATCTGTTGATTGTACATATGTACCAGCTCCTGTGGGGGAAACAGAGGCTCTGCATTATCACCAGAGGACCTCAACTGCTGTCCCTCCAACGGAAGAATTTAGAAGGAAATAGATCCCAGCCCAGGAGGCTTACCTGTGGCAGCAAGTTCAACACCGTTGTCTATCTGTCAGTGTTCCCTTTTGGGAAGTCCTGTTTGTCTTCAGCTGGATCATGTGGAATTATGAAGCCTTGGAAATCTATCAAGGGATATCCAGTTCGGTTTCTTTTTGATTCCTTTCCATGTGATGCAGGAGGCAAAACAAGAAGAAAAGGTTCTCTTTTGCCGCTTGGAAGTCATAAAGGGAGTGTACACTTCTTATAATCTCTAGGAAGAAACTGTTGGGATACTCTGCCATCCAATTCTAGACTTGAATTAGTTGAAAACATCAGCAGTTTCAGCTGTTTCAAGCTCTCTGTGGTAATATTGCTCGGCTCCTTCATTCCTCAAAATTGGAGTGAGTTTCTTCATCTTCTTGGCTCTTTTTTTCATTTGTTCAATTATGAGACAAAAAAGCTGGTAATAACAAAGGCTGTTGCTATTAATACAGAACTTTCTCCTTGTTTATTTTCTCATCGCATGGGGAGTACTGTCAGATATCTAGTGATCTGCTACAGCCCACCTTGTGTTTGAGTATACTTGGATGACAATGCTAATCTGAGTGAAATGTTTCTCAAAGGGATCATTCCATTAATTTATGTGATCTTAAGGTCGTTCATGAAGAGCCTTAAGTACTTGAAAAAAGAGAACAGGAGAGTTGTTAGATCTGAGTTCAGTGTTTTATAGCAATAAAGAGCCTAGACTGCTGTGTGCTCCATTTGTCTGCTGGCATAATCGGGGTGTGTCACAGATCCCTTCTTACTCGCCATGCATCTTGCCAGACTGTCAAGATGCTGTTAATTGATACTTCCAGGCCTTGTGGAAGCGCATCTGGATTATCTTCTGCAGAAGCTAAAGTAGAGTAAAAATAGACATTGCTTCTTTTCACATGCCTTTAAAGGGGTGTTTGCATTGCTATGTTTATTGTGGATATCCAGAAGTAACAACAGACAGTGATGCAGGCATGTGTTGTGTTGCCAGGCAAGATAGCATGATGTTTTACATTCTATTGACAGATCAGTCATATTTGGACTGATGGATTTATGGCTGTCATTGCAACTCTGATATTGTACTATTAAAGATTGCAGAATGCTTTAATGTCAGACAATCAGAAATTTCCTAGCTCTCTGGAAATGGACTTTGAACAAGGTCTTCTGCAGGAGACGTATCTTGTAATGCTTCTTACAGACCCAAAGAGGAGATACTGTGCTCTGCATCAGGGATTTGAACTTTGACTTCCTGCCCTATTCTATCTCACAGGTAGTTAAGGTATTTCTCATTGATATGAAGAATCCTTGGGAAAGTACTGATTTTCAACCTCAGTGATGATTGTGGTCCAGCTTTGGTCAAGACAGCTTTTTAATATGTTTATGTGATAAGCCCTTTAGTTACCAGTCATGTTGTGTGTGAGCCGATGCAGGCAGGATGCAGGAACAACCACAAACCCATGGATTAAGGGCAAAGAACAAATTTAATCTCAATACCTCATGGATCGGGGAACCTCTGAAGCAGCACTGGGGCAGAGGCAGGCGAGCAGAGGACACGGGCACCGCAGAGCAAGAGTCCTTAATAGCATGAGAGTCCTTGTTAGCGAGGGAGTGAGGGGGCGAGAGAGCTCCCACTTGCTGTTTGGGCCTGTATTTCAAGGATTCTGGCAGGCAGAGCTTTTTTTGCTGTGCTTTGGTCTCTTCAACAGCAGGTCAGGAATCTCAGGCGTGTTTGATAAGGTGCCCCTGAGTCCATCCCAGGCCTATCTAAGTGCAGATGTTCTACTTGTTGAGCACACAAAACTAAGCAACAATTAGTGTGATATATGTGTTTTCCAGCACCCCACATGTGAGTCACTTGAGTGTATTTACAGTCCTCCTCGCCAATCTTCCGTTACTTTCCCACATCTTGTATACTGCATAATATAAAATGTGGAAGAAATTTGGCAGAAATACGTTCTAGTAGAGATGATTGATTAGTTCAAGTCCAGAACATTATGAAAGAAAGAAGGTAAATCTCTATTGGACTTGATGTAATGAAAACATGGAGAAGGTTTTTGCTTTGGATTGCCCAGCCTAGTGATCTTTAAATGCCCTGATCTTTTTATTATTCTAACATCATGGTGATGAGTGGTTTGGAACTAGTATACTCTCCTGTCCTATAATTGGTCCTTTCTAGTAGCCCCCCATAATGTCAGGTGACTCAGTAGAACCCCTTTCTAAGTCTTCAGTTATGTTGTTTCTAACAAGGCTTTTATGGTTGCTATTGTATTGGTATCCATAACTTGAGCTTAAGTGAAATACAACATCTAGGATCTTATATGACAGAGTAAATAAACAATCTGTCCTGGACTGTAGATTCACTCTGTTTCTCTCAAGCTTTTAATAACAACTATGTCTGATTTTTTTGGTATGGTGTTGATCTATTATTTCAGGTTTTCTTTCCAAGTTACTTTCAAATCAGGAAACAAAGCTGTCCATCCTTGCTGTTAAGAGGATGCTTTAATTCTCCCTGAACAAGATGATGTCTTTCAAAAATGCTTCTTGGACTGTCTTGAAGATGGAGATATGGCTTGTGACCATGTGGACTCTGACAGCTTTTGGGCATATCAGCCTGTCCTAGATCATGTTATGAGATAGCTCGTTGCATGTTGTCTATTCCAGTGGAATCAGTAGCTGCTCACCATTCTTCTTATTTTTAAATAAAAAATTTACGTTTCGATCAGTTCACTTTCCTGATCGTTCTTAAGTGATGCCACAGTATTGTTTTCTGCTGTTAGAAAGCTGTCCTTTAAATAGTTAATGTGCTCTCTTAATTGCAATGACTGGTTGCAGTCACCAGATGAGTGTTTATCACTGAGTGGGCAGTTCAAGAAAGAACAGCTACTGCCCGAAGTTCTTCCATTTGTGAAGTACATGTCCATACCAACACTTGCAGAGTTCTTTTGATTTCTGTGAGTCAAATACTGGATTGTGTATCGGCCCAATTCCTTTGCTGCTTTGTCTTTGGGAAGAGTATCAAGATTTGGTAAGTGCAGTACGTAGTGCACACTGCTAGTCAAAAAGTAGACAGGAAGTCTGGTATATGCAAAACATTTATTTTGAAGATTTGCATGTATGTTAGGGGAAAGAGCACTCCACAGATAAGGAGGATGCACGAGAAGTGGGGGAGAAAAAACAGCTTTTGTTTCACAGCCTGGATTTGAAGTGTAAAATTATGGAAATAATAGCTTATCTGTCTGTAAGTGTAAACATCATTATGTTTAAAATTTTCTTGAGGTATTTTCTAGGGCTGTTCAGTGAGTATTTTATTGATTTTTTTTTTATTTTTTTTTTTTTTAAATAATGTGTAATATGAAAGGAAGGAATTTGCTTATCAGGTAGTCTTGAAAATCAGTAGCATTAGTGAAAATACATATCTGGTCTCAAGTGCTGGTTAATGAAGGTTTCCATGGCATGGAGTCTGTTGGCAGTTCTTCAGTCCCCTGTACAGTTTGTGGAGGGAAAACTGTCCCACTGCACTTCCCTGGCATGACTGATTGTGAAGCAATCAGGATCTCACCTGAGCATTTGGCAGCTGTAGGAGACGAGTTTGATAAACTCTGTTTACTGGTCAACAGGCTACAGAGACTCTATCATGAAAAATTCCTTATGGAAAGGAAAGGCTAGGAGGATGAGGGATGGGACCGAGAACTATGATGGAGTGGCTGGATGGCTGTGTGGAAAGGGTTAGGGAAGTAGGAAGCTGAGCGGAATGCAGTGAAGACTGGGTAGAGAGGGAGTGTTTTAGTGGAGAACAAGAAGGTACTGTGGTTATTGTGGAGAAATACTGTGATAAACTTAGTTGACCTGTCTTCTACAGGATCAAAGATTCATATTGTGTTGTAAATGATGACATTCAACACTGCTCTAGACTTCCTTTAATAGTGGATTTTTTCTGTTCAGTTTAATATAGCTTTTATAAGTGAGAATTAAGAAGATTAGCATTTTTCAACAAATAATCTTAGGTTCCGTCTCCATTCAATACAGAGAAAAGGAAAAGTCCTTGCTCTGAATTTTTGGAGGAACCTAGTTCCTATTACATATAGAAGGGAATTCCAAACTGTCAAGATGCCTTTAATTGATACTTCCAGGCTCTGTGGAAGACCAGTCTTACAAGGCTTAGCTTTTCTGAGTGTCCCCTTTGAGAGACAGAACTAAAGTTAAACCTATATAGTCACCAGGTTCAAATATTCCTATGCTGCAAATACATGTCTTAAATATATAAGGTCCTTTAATTTTGCCAGCTTCTCTAAAGAATTTGAAAAGGCATCCTAAGGAATGGTTTCACTTTTAAATATAACTTAAACGTGAATGGATCTAGTCTGTTCCACTCTGGCTTTCCTACGTAGAAGCAGTTATTAGGAGAATGTGAGAATGCATTTAATTAATTTGAGTACTCATAAATATGGAGTACCTGGCTACAGAACATTGTGGATGCTAGATGTTTGTGGAATTACAATGGCATTGGACAAACTGATGGAAAAAGGTCATTACATAAATATGAAATCACTTCTGTCTGAGAAGGTCCCTGGGCACAAACTGGAGCTGAGTGTGAAAGTATCATTGTATACATACCCTTTCTTAAACTGTTCACTAATTGCTTGACTTAGACCACTGTCTTGGACAAAACGTGGGGTTATGTGCATTTTCCTTTCATCCAGTATAGTTGCTTCTATATTCAGTGTTGTATTTCCTTAAAAGTAATGGCAAAAAGAGAAAGGTTGTAATTTACCAGTCTCACCTAGCTGTTGAACTCTTGCAGTAATGGAAGGCTGCTGTTAGATTTCCTCCTAAAGTATCGTTCCTGCAGACTAAACGAGCCCAGTTATCTTAATCTTTCTTTACAAGTCATATGCTGCAGCTCTCTAGCTGTCTTAGTACTCCTTCATGGGACTCTCACATATGTCCTGGTATCTCAGATGGAAGAGTGAAGCTGGACATGGTATTCTGGATGTGGGCTGAAAATCATGGAGTAGAGGAGACTAGTATTTTCCCCAGAGTGGTAACATTTTGTCGCTACAAGAATGCATTGCTGCCTGTTGTTCAGCCTGTCCATCAGGATCCCCAAGTTCTTTCTGTGTCGTTGCCACCTAGACAGTTGGTACCCACCTTCTGTTGCTATATGGGGTTAGATTCCATACCAGATGTAAGACCTCGTGTTTGTCTTTGTTGATCTTCAGGAGGTTTGTGTCAAGCAATTTCTCTGGCTTTTTGAGATCCTTAAAAAGGCAGCCCTGCCATTTAATGCATTCACTTCTCCTCTGTCGCCTCTCGTTTGTTGTAATCCACGGTCTTGCTAAATGTGCAGTCTGTCCCATCATCCAGGCCATTGAAGAAGACAGTAAACCATATCAAGCTTTGCTGAATGCCACTCATAATTGGCTGCCAGGTAGGTGTTGAATCATTAACCACTAACTTCACACATGACAGTCTAGCCAGGTTTTCACTTGCCTTGTAGCCCACCCATCAGCTTTTGAGAACTTGTTGCATCTCCCAGCTTGATATTTTGGAAGCTCCATACAATATTTGGGCTTGGGATGAGGGAGGCTGAGCTGTTCCTGCCAAACAGTCTTGGAGTTTAAAAAGTGACATAACTGGAGATTTTTTTTCTCCTGTTACAGAGACTGCAGGATACGTAATGGGTAAACTCAGATGCTCTAGCCACTTCAGTGACAAGAAGAGGAAGTGGTGGTAAAATTTCATCTTGCAAAAGTTCTTTGTTGTGAAAGGCTGCAATGGGAATTGCTCTTGAAGAATGGGAGCTTCCTGTTACTGAGCTGTGAAGTATTCCTTGCCTGTCTCTGCTTCTGGGTGGATGCTGGTAGTCTCTCTGTCTGCAATTTGTGAAAGACAACTTTCCTGAAAATTTTTAATCATAGTTTTCACTTTGAGAAAAATTGTGAAGAAGACACTATCTTCTGTGAAGTTTGCGGGAGAATTGTAGGGACTTAAATTTTTGCAACGTACCTGAGTTAGCAGGAAGGATTGTAGAATACTTTGTGAAATCTTTCATAATTTGTTCTTGGGGGTAATTGTATAAAGCTTTGTGAGCAATTGCGTTCTGTATGGCGTAAAAGGCGGCAGTAATGTACACAGAGATCTGAAAGAACATAAAGGGCACGGGCACAAAGAGCTCACCAGTGTCATCCTGCTGATTCAGTCTCAGTTAAGTCTGTAGAGTGGAAGAGGGCCCTGTGCCTGCAAAGCTAGTGAGATATGAACTGCTTTGATCTCAGTGGGGTTTTGTTCATGTTCTGAAACCTTTTTAAGTGTAAATATTAGCTTCTGTTATTAGTTGCTTGATCAGACACATATAGTTAATATTCATGTGGCAGACTCCAATGGTTTGGCCCAGATAACATGTCTTCGTACTCTAATAAGGATTATTAAACCAGCTGTCATATAATGAAACTGATACTGAAACAATTCTGTCCTGTTTGTTGCTAAAGGAAAAGATAAACACTAGATCATGTCTTGTTCTTGATTAACTAAATCCAGTTCTGGCAAATAAGGGCATTTGAAGGCACTTTGTGATGTTAAGGTGGGTATTTCTGTCTTGTTTAGTTTTTTTGCTCTTTGGAGAACATTCTTAGTTTTCTTTCCTGTTGCAGCTCTGAACGTGTTTCTGCTTCATTCAATTGCTTTGGACTTCTATTCCAGGTGATGTGGCAGATGGAGGGTTGTGTGTGTATATAGTGAAATCTAAAAAGAGAAAATGTTGCTTGTGTATAGCTGGGTTAAGCCCATCTACTTTATTCATCTAAAATAGCAACTTGAACTTGTTAGATTCCTTTCCATCCTTTCCTCAAGTCTGAGAATGCTTTTGTGTTGGGAAAGAAGAGACTCATGGAGTGTCTTCATGGTGGCAGCAGAGTGCTTTGCTGGGGTGATGTTTAGAATAAGTAAGGGGCTGGGCCTGGATCTGGAAGATAAAACTGCACTGCTGAAGTTTCTGCTGAAGATGTAGGTGAGAAGGAGGAGTAACAAGAGAGAATTTATCGCAGATAAATTCAGTAATGATGAGCAGCCATGGTTTGGCCATGCCTTAGCCATCTGTCCAGGTTTGAGATAGAATAAAACCAGTTTTTCTTTTCTCTTCTAACTGACCGTGCTCTCTGAAATTAACGGCATGTTTTTCAGACAGTGTCTGCTTCAAGCAGTGTTGACTTCTGATGTTTATAGTTAATACCAAGGGATGATATGTGGAGAGGCTTTTGCTTATACTTATTCCTATACCAACCGAGGTCAGCTGATTTTATATGCCCCATTGGAGGGTCGAAAGCAGAAAAAGCATCGAGAGGTCGCAGCTCTGGGGAGGAGTAGACAGAACAGGTTGACCCAAAACTGACCAACAGGGTATTCCATCGCATCAGCATTACACTCAATGTCAAGCTGAGGGATCAAAGGGGTCAACCCTCTTTCTTCTTCTTCAGTGGCCGGTGTCTGAGGACTCTGTCCACTCTTCTGCCTTTAATCCCAGTCTGTGTGTTCCTGAATCCAGTTCTTGAACCCAGTTCCCATCTGCCCCTCAGTCCAGTCCTTGTGCAGGCCAGTGACATCGTCATCCTGGGAGCTTGATGCTAGTTTTGTGTATATTTGTATATATTTCATTATTTTCTTAGTAATGTTATTATCTTTTCTTTTTATTGTTAATATTGCATTAAAGCTGTTTAGTTTTTTTTTTTTTTTCCTGACCCACAAGTCTCTTATTCTTTCCTTTCTGCTTCTGGGAAGGGAGAGGGGTTAATAGAGAGCATTTGTCCCAGCCTCTACGGTCTTCTTGTTACTGTGTTGCCAAACACTATCTCTCTGTTTCCTTTGGGAGCTACTGATGTAAAACAATTTAGAGACAACTTTCTCCTTTTTAAACCAGACTTGCAGTGGTTTGCTTTTTGTCCTTTTTTTGTGTGTGTGAAAATGTTGCCCTTTGCAGCTGATCCATAGTTGTGATTTTATGTAGTATTAGTTCAAAATAGTTTCCTGCAAATACAGCAAGTTAAGACCGCAAGTTAAACTTTTAAGACAGTTTTGTTTTTTATTTCTACTGTAGAACTTCCTCAGACTTCAAGTGTTCTGATATGCTTGCATTGGCAAACTTGTGTTACTGAGGTAGCATACAATGTGTTATACTTGCTAACTGGATTTTTCAGTTGTGAAAAAATGTGTGAGAAGTAGCTGAGCAGTGTTCTGGCAAGAAGCATTTTTGTCTTTGATAGAAAGGATAGTTTTGCTTCTGGAAGGGGAATTTCATACAGCATATTATCATGAGTGATAATTTCTACTAAATTTGAAGCTTTACACCCACACTTCACAACAGAAAGAGAAAAATTTGAATTTTTCTTTTAATTCTAACAGAAAATTTTAAGAACTTATGCAGTTGTATCATTCAAGTCTCTTGAAGTTTTGCATTCTCTTGCGTTTAAATAGCTTGATGTTTGAACCTAATGATACAAAGTTAATAGGTTAGATAGGGTTTTTAATCTCCTGAAGCTATCTATTTAGCTTCCCATGGTTGTCTTATTTTTAAATGAGTGCTGAGATATTGTTTGGATATTCTGGTTTAAATCGGAAGTGCAAAAGCTGGTATCGGTGCATGTACTGTTTGTGTTTTGCTGAGCTGATGGGATTCCCATGTCTCCAAAAACGTTATTTTAATTCTTAATCTAAAGACCTAATTGTGTTCATAAATCACGGGTATGGATGTTCCTTTAGATATTTGATAGCCTTGGATCTTAGTATTATGGAATTAGTACTATGATGCATATGTTTACCAGTCTCGTTTTATAGCTGCAGATAGAAGCGTTGGTTTACTGCAATTTAAAAACTATTTGGTTTTTTTGCATGCTGTGCATTGGGAGCTTCTTGTCAAGAGAATTACTGACATTATGATATGTTTTACTGCCATTCCTGGCAAGCAGTTTTCAAGGTTAATTAACTTTTTTCAATATTAGAAAAGATCAAAGGTGTTACTGTTAACATTAACCTGTATCTCTTCATGATGGTGGCCATGCATATTCCAGTGACAGCCACTTTCTATTAGCTTTAGCCTCAAAACTTTAGAGTTTATCTACAGCGGAGAAATGGAGACAAGCTTTTTCATTCTTCTACTTCTTAAAACACAAGGCTATTTCTCAAGTTAGTTTGGTTCATCTTAATGCTTGCAGACAAGGGGGCACCATAGATGCTTCTTAGGCTGTTATGTATTCTCCAGATAGGTTTGTTTTCTGTAATGTTTTTTGTAGGTCAGATTTTGATCACAGGAAATTGCTGATCTCTGTTCTGTATTGTTTGAAACAAAGAAGGTGGAGGGGGATGCTCCTTTTCTCAAATTCTTCATTTCTGCAATGTAATGTTTATTTGGTTTTGTTTTAAGTTGTCAGGTTGGTATAGTCGTAAGGTTGTTATAGGTGACACATCATAAAGTGATATACTATTGGTCTTGCACTTCTAGCATGCTAGCAGCTTGCCAGGTTTCTTTACAGGAACTGACAAAAGGCTTAATGAGTTCTTTGTGAGTAGTTTTGTTTTTAATCCTAGACAGATAAGCTGGAGGTATTGGCAGAAGCTATGATCTGCTTGGGCCAAGACTGGAAAGCAAAACTGTATAAAACTTTGAATATTTGTCCTTCCACCACTCAAAATAAATTACAGCTGAAGGAATTAGGGCTAAAATGAGAACAACAATTGGGTTTTGATGATCTGGCTTAAGCTACTTAATGAGTTTATGTGAAACTTTTGATCTGTGATTTGTGAAGATGCAGATCACTACTTATAGCTAGTAAACTTAGCCAGTCTGGACAGGCAGGACATAGTGTTGTAATGCCACCAGTAGGATTGTCAAAGGATATTGGTTGGAGTCCTTTGTCATATTGTAAAACATTGATCCTAAGTTAGAAAGAGCCCTTCTGCCAGTGTATTGAGGAGAACTGAACTTTTCTAAGCATTTCTTCCACAGCAGTGACTTCTTCTATAGTGGTAACTTCTAAATTCTTTTGTTTCCTGGTTCTCAACCTACTGTTTTAATCATACAGCCAGCTATATGTGAACTACAATATAGTTTGTGACTAGTAGTAGAACCATCTTGAAATGTGTTTTTTTGAACTTTGAAGTTAAACTTCTAAGTTTGCAAAATAGCATGCCAACAGTTCAGAGGCTATTCAAATGGTAAACCAGTCAGCTGCAGAATGTGTTTCTCAGGGTGTTGGAACAACACTAAATGTTGATGGAATCATTTTCTTGAAGCTCCATCAACTTAAGATGAGGGAGCTTCTTTTGGGTTTATGTGTTTTGAATAAAATACAGCCATCAACTGTAAATAATTTGCTAGAGAGAGTTTGGCCAAAGTTTTTTCTGTCAGTGAAACCAACGAAAATATTAACTAGCACAGTGAGAATCACAGCTGTTAGGCAATATATTTTTTGTGCTGTAGTTACACTTTTTGTTTTGTTTCTTAATGGAGCAGAAATATTATATTGATTAGGCGTGTTATCTTCCTCATTATTGATCTTCATTGGCTTCTGAAAACTGGGACTACTTACACAGAGGATACTTGTTAGCCATTTGGTGGTTTAGACTTGAGATTTCACTAACATCATTGCAGAAATGATAAAATAAGAATGGTCCAGAAAAGCCACAAAGGCTGGGGCTCCTACAGGCTGCTGGGCTCCTAGTCATAGGGCCTGAGCATACTCCTGTGCTCGACAGGAAATAAGGAAGGTGCAAACTAAAGTGTTCCTGGTGTTGATGCTGCCAGAAAAGGTGAGGTGCTTTTCCCATTTTCTTTGGGAAGGAGGAGGAGAGAAGTGATGGGTTAAGGAAAGTGTCCTGTGGTGAACGATCACTTGGATCACACTGAATAGACTGCAAAGACCATGTGAATCTACTGAGGCTTCTAGTTTAGGGCATTAGTTACCTTTCAGTTTATTTACATAGTAGTTTCCAGTACATTGTTGATACTATTACTTTAAAAGCTGCTAAAACTTATATTTGAGTTTTTGTCGAAAGCGTTATTTTTCTGTAGAATGACTTCCTTCCTTGCTTGCAGCTGTGTTGTCTGTAGAAATTCTTGTCTGAGGAGCTCCAATGTATTGGCAAAAGTACAGTTTGAACCTAGTTGATTTGCCATTCAGAGGATCATTTTTTGTTGAGCTAGGACTAACAACTTCTCAACTATCAAGAGATTTCAGGGCTCTTGAAGTGTTTCTGACTGTTGTTGCAATGATTACAATTGCAGTATACTTCTTGCAGGCAAAAGCATGTGTCCTATATTTTGAGAGTATATGAGTCATTATTTCCAAAATTTTGTTGAGAAGGGCAGCTGACACTGTTCTTGAGTTGAGTTTTCAAGAGAGGATACCACAAATGCAATGTGGTTGGGTTGATGTGCCCTATATTTGGGGAAGTTTTAATTTCCATTTAACTAGATCAAAGTGTGAAGGCAACAGAATTATGTAGCTGTCTTTATCTGGATGTTTTATCTGTATGCCAGCTACCTAAATGGTGGTTTTTAATTATTCATAATGAAAAAAAAGTATCCAGTGTCTGAGGAAAAAGGAGAACAGGGATGGGACCCAATTAATGCAAAATTTAATGAAACTCCTGTTCCAGTGCAGCAAGAATAGAACTATGTTGATGATCCAGCGATTTCAGCTTTGCCCTTTGGACAATGTGTCCATATACTTATGCACACAGCCTGCTTCTGTAGCAGCACATTACACTTTCTGTGAATTAAGGTGATTTGCCTTCTACACAGATAGCATATTGCATGGCTTTAGTTTTACGGTCCATCCAGCCTTAGACACGTAATAACGTTAAGTTACATCGAATGTTTCTGGGGTTAATATCCGTTGCCACAGCCTTTCCTTACTCGTCTGCTGACCTGACAGTCTTCCTCCATCCCCACCAAACTTCTCTAACCTGTTACTGACATCGTGTGCAGCGCCGAGCAGAGAAAAGCTACCTTAGTGTCTCAAGGAACATGTGTAGCTTTGGCACATGTTAAATGCTGTACTTGGTTTTCAGAAGTTTGAGTATTGTTTTGCTTGGTGAAATGGTGTTAATCACCCTTAATGGTAGTTTAGCAATTTTGTCCTAGTTTTCATGATGATTTGTACAATTTACTTCTTATTACTGCTTGTCAGCTAACATCAAATACATCAGGTGTCTACATTAGGCTTGGAAACAGTTGTTTAGGCCTCCTGGTAGGAGCTGGACTTGAATGATGTCTTCCATTATAGGAATAAAATGGTTGTAGCTGTTGATGGGATATATAGATTTTGGTTATTTTTTAATGTAGGAAATATAAAAGTTTGGTGGAAGTTGTAGTAGCTAAAATGCTAGGTTTTTTATTGTCTCAAAAGGTAAACATTTTGCTGTGTTACATTGCTTTCTGGAACAGGTATTAAAGGTCCTCTGTAAAAGCTGTTTTCTAATTGGATCTTGCTTTTTGTCTTTCTGTTTATAGCTAAACCAGGTGGACGGGTGAAATGTCAGTATATTTCTGCTGTGGATAAAGTGATCTTTGTGGACGATTATGCAGTAGGATGTAGGAAAGATCTCAATGGCATCTTACTGTTAGACACAGCTCTGCAAACGCCTGTTTCAAAACAAGATGACGTGGTTCAGCTTGAATTGCCGGTTACAGAGGTAAGATGTGGAGAGGGGAAAAAAAAAAAAACAGAGTATGTAAATAACTCTGTCAGAAATACTGAAACCAGATGTTGGACCCTGAGTTTCTAATGTGGTACTAACAGCATGTAATGGAAAAGTTTCTTATTTATTAACTGTCATAGGGCAATAGCTTTTTGCGGTTACCTGTATCTCAAATAAGAGATTGTGTCATCAAGACCACATTATTTCAGACTAAAGAACTTTTTAGTGGCCAGAAACCAGGGCTCATTTCTAGAGCTTTGTCAGTGCTTATGTATGGGATCTATATGCACTTCTATAAGTCGGTCTGGGCTGTTAGGCATCCTTGAAATTTTCTGTTTTAGGCTTTCAGGGGGAAAAAGACAATTAAAATCAGCTAATATGATTCTGCTATATGTGAAGAATTAATGCTGGAATCTAACTTTATTAGCTAGGTCAGTTGGCCTAATGAAAGACTTTTTTTTTTTCTGCAAACTTGGCTTCCGTTTTAGGTTTGAACCATCACAGCTGTAATGCAATTCCTCCTGGTTTGAGACTGTAACCAAGCATTTAGTATCACTTTAAAGGGATCTAATTTCTTTTATTAGAGTTTTTGCTTAGAGTGTAATGCTTAGGATTTTGTTGCATTGGTTTACCTTCAGCTAAAGTAGTATTTATTAGTTAAGGTAGCATGTATGTTCTCCTTTTCAAAAGATAGCTAATGACTTTCTATCTAAGGCGCTTGGTGATGAGGAAAGTAGCTTTCACCTTTGCAGTGGTCATGAAGTAAATCTGTGCAACAGTTTTAGTTACAAGTGAGATTAATTCTTTGTTTGGGAAAAGCATAGAGCATCTGCCAGTAGTAATATTCAGAATATTGCTTACAGTTGAATAAACAAAACTGGACTACAAGATCCAGATTCTGAATCTTTAAAGCACTCTGAGAAGAGAGCACTTCCCACTCATCTCTGTGGGAAATAAATTTATATTGAGTGATGCACCACCAATAAAAACTTATCCTGAGCATTGATTTAAAATATTTATGTGCTCTTGGAGTATTGACTAATAGGTGCTTATTATTAACCAAGAATGTGTGTTATATATGGGCTTTTTAACTACTTGTCTTGAGTAGGAGTAACAGCAATAAAATGTTGCTTCATAGAGGTTTCCAAAGAGAGCTTTCCAGGTTCCTGAGGCTTGCTGCCACTGGCATCATTTTTATACCCTTTGTGGGTAATGACAAAGTCTTGGTATGTGTGGCTGAGTGTGAAGAGACTGACAGAGGTCAGCATTTCCTTTCATAAGTTTTGCTGTCACTGGCTTGCAGTCTCACATGGTTCAATACAAACTGTAAGTTTATGTCAGTTTTAACTAGATATTTGTTGATTCTAAAGAGTTTACAGACCCTTACTTCAAGGTTAAAACAGAGCACTTCTGTGTAAAGGTCCTTCCTGTGAAAAATAAATTGGAAAATATTATAGTTCATTAGGAATAGATTTGGGGAGTTCATGGCCAAATCAGTGAGATGGAAGGAAAAACATTAGCAGTCTTCTGTTCTTCTAACTTTAAGGAGGAGGTAGAGGTACCCAGACCTCAGAAATTTTAGTAGGTATTAAGCAAATACCATACAAACATCAGTCCACCTCTTTCATCACAGGAACATTAGTTATCTCTGGAATTTTCCTGCAAATTTTTGCACTTAAATTAAGTAGTCTTTTCGTATGATTGATTTCCTGATAATGCATTCAATTGTATGGATTTCTAATCAGTAGCATTGACATGTTTTGCTAACAGCCTCTATGCTGCTTTTACTTTCCCATACAACACTGTAAATTTATGAACTTCCACAATAAATCCGTTGTTCTTCTTCTGTCATCTGCAAGAGACTAGGAAAGTATGAGTTGCCACAAGAATTGTAACTGTCTCTTTATTGAAATCTGAGAAACAGATACAGCCTTAGCAAGGGGACTGATTTGCCTTATTTCTGTTCTTCCCCTGAACTCCCCAAGGATGTAACCAATTTGGCTCATTCTGTTTGGAGCAGTTTGTGGCTGTTTAAAGGACTCACTGGCTGTTGCCTTTGGGAAATAATTCCCTGTGTCTGTTACTTGAAAGATTTCATATAACATTTTTCAGATGTTATCCCACCTAACAACAGGTAAAGAATATTCTGCACTTTGCACATGAAGTGTACCTTTAAATCTTACCTGTTGACATGAAGTTAGTAGACAAAGGGACAAGCTATAAACAGATGGGACTTGGAAGAAAAGACGTCTATAAACGGATGTTTATAGTGTTCTTTTCTAGATGCATTATTTTCTGAATGTGAACAATTTCTAGATTCTAAACTAGCCTGTTTTTTCTGCCTCATTTTTCAGCTTCATTATACTAGCATTGTAATTTATCTTGGATTTTGTAGCAACGTTGTTTTCCTCATTATCATCTACTTTAAGATACAAAGATACTCAGAAAAATGTTAAGACTTTGATTTTGCTCTCACTTTTTATCCTTAAAGCTCAATGAATCCTTTTGAAGGGAAAGCATTGGGGAGGTAATGGATGTCTCACTTTTTGTTGGCTTTGATATAGGTTCTGTTTTAATTGTTTACATGACTGACTTGTTTAACATTTGGTAATATTGCTCTTGCGGGAACTTGTAGTAATGCTGTCGTTATTGCTGAAGTTTATCCATTGATTGACCTACAAAGTAAAATTTGGAACTGCTTACTCAACTCCGGGTCTTTTATGGGAATTATGCTGATACAATACATGATAAAGTATGATATGAGAAATTATGTTTCCTGAGTATTGAAACAGGCATAATTCTTATCTGTAGTTATTCAGTGTGGATAATAACTTTTGTTGCACATCTGCATTTTAGGCTCAGCAGCTGTTATCTGCTTGCATAGAAAAAGTAGATGTTTCTAGCACAGAGGGGTATGACTTATTCATCACACAACTGAAGGATGGTTTAAAAAATACCTCACATGAAACAGCAGCAAATCATAAAGTTGCAAAGGTAAGAATTTGTCTCTGTACTGTCTAATGTGGATTCCCAAGTCTGATTTGCTTGGCTACTGTTATTGAAGCATACAAAATGCTTGACTTAGTGTGGTGGATTTTGTTTGAAGAGGATGGAATGTGTTACGTGTTCCTTAGTTCCCCTGTGTGAAGTTGCACTTGTTAAGAGAACTAACAAGGTTAGCTTCTTGCTGATAAACCCAAATAATAAAGCCAACTGGGCTTAAAATCTGATATTACTGACTTGCCTTGTATTATGTCCATGTTGCTCTTGTGTGTCTGTTCTTGTATTAGTTCTTGAAATCAAGAGAGGGTGCAAGATGTGCTTTTGCTTTTGACGCTTTTGTGATCTATTTGTTGTCTAGATGTTAAAATTTTAAAATATAAACTAGGCACTTTTTTTCTTAATTTAGTGGGCAACGGTTATGTTCCACCTTCCTCATCATGTTTTGAAGTCTGTCGCCAGTGCCATTGTAAATGAACTCAAGAAGATAAATCAAAATATTGCTGCCTTACCTGTAGCATCCTCTGTGATGGATAGGTTATCTTACCTCTTACCCAGCGCACGACCAGAACTTGGTGTGGGACCTGGTCGATCCGTGGACAGGTATATTAAGACAAAATAAGTGATGAATTTGACTCCCTTAGTTGTATCAGAATAAGCTCTTAGATGACTTTAATTTATTTGCCGAAGGAATTACTCCTATTCTGTACTTCCTTCCTCTTACACGTACTGCTAATTAACTGTTTAATGCACAATACACTGTACATATTACTAAACTTAGAGGAACCTTTATGGGTGGATTCTGACTTTAATGTCAGGCAAATTGAATTCACTTTGCTCTTAATCCCAAAATACGCTTTCAGAAAGCTGACAATTGCAGCTCTAAATATAGGTCTTTAGTTGGTATTGTAACTCATTAATGTGATGTGTTCATCTATTCTTTACCCTTCATCATGTCTGATTATGGGTTTTATTGGACCAGTCAGATGCGTATGACTAGTTCCTGAAGTTACTGGCTTCACTCAAACTAGTACTGAAACAAAGCGAGGCACTTTTCTGTCTAGCAGCACTAGTTCTGAGAATGATACTGCAGAACAAACTGTCAAGGAAAAAGAAAAGCTGATAGTTGTTTCTTATGTACTAATTCAGATGAGGGACATGCACTGAATGAAGATGGGAGAGGGGAGCTTCTTTTCTTTGTAGATATTGAGTTGCAGAGGAGTTCGTATTTTGTGCCTTAGTAGTTTATAATTTTTAAGCATTACAGTATGCAGCGAGGGATGAATGTTGGGGGATTTATACCATGTATTCAGTTAAGCCTAAAATATCACTGTGAAGTGTTTCAAATATGCATATTCATATCTGTTCAACTAATAAACCCAAATTTTTGCCATAGCAGTCATGTTAAAAAAACAACTCTCCAGCAGTTCCATTGGACTAGATTCTGCATCTTCTTTAAATGAGGAGTAGCTTTGGATATCAGATGCTTTTCTGCAGTTAGTCCAAATAGGCTACATGGAAACTTATTTATAAATCTTGCCTTTAAGGCCTGTAGGTTATTGTATTACTTTTGTTCTTTTGCCTGAGGATGTACTTTAGGCACCCAAGTGAGAGACCTTTGTAACTTTTCTGTAATTGGTAATGATAATTTTAAGTATAAGTTGTAGATAACTATCTCTGGGATGTCTAATGATTCCTAAAGCATTTAAAGTATATAATGAATAGTATACTTTTTTAATTCTAAAAGGCACTTTTGAGTAATGTAGAATTTTTTGCCTTTCTAGGTCTTTGATGTACAGTGAAGCTAACAGACGGGAGACATTCACTTCATGGCCTCATGTGGGTTATAGGTGGGCACAGCCAGATCCTATGGCTCAAGCTGGGTTCTATCACCAGGTAAAAGGTTTAGTTGTTTTTAATATTTGTTCCCTAGGTGAAGGTTTGGGGAGCAGGGAAAAAAACTCTCTTTTGTATTTTTTTTTAATTAAATGGATTCCTTCAATGATACAAAAACCTTAATGAAAAGGTTTGTCATTAAGCTTTTTTCTTTTTTTTTTAAGTTTCAGATTTTTTCTCTCCCTTGCGGTTGCTTCTGTTTTTTGTACAGATCACAGAAAATACTATTCTGAACTGCAGCATGTAAAACACTTTTAAGTATCAAATTGATCCGAGTTGAACAACAATGAAGATGAAGTTGGTTGTTACATACAGTCTCTCTCTCTCCTTGTTAGATTGTTGAGTAAATATTCTTTTTATATTATCAGTAAAGCAAAATAAGCAGTAAGCTTCACATTGAAGTCCTCTAACTGTACTTTCCTAGTGCGACTTAAACTGTAATGTAACAATGGTCCTAGATCACATTACTAAATTATTAAGCTTAGTGAATAAATACAACTTCAACATTTTATTCCACTACTTTTTGTTATTTCATTTTTTCATTCTTTGAGATTATTTCTACTATAAAAAATATCCATGGTATGGATTTACATAACAATGGCTAGGCAGTGCATATCATTTGACATCAATATTATCTGCCTTATGTCAGCTGCAAAGCCTGATAGGTGCAAGTGGATAAAGTGTTTGGAGGATTTCTTAAGCTCGTTCAGGAGAAGAAATTCAGGGGATTTATGTTACAATTGCATCTACATATTCCCAAGTATATCTCAGTGACTTGAAATGTTTTCATAAAAATGCTAAATTTTAAGAGAATTGAAGTTTGTATTCTTTTTCACTTCAGCTAGTAACAGCCATTCTTTGCAGAGGAGAGATACAGAATGCTTTATGTTCCAGCAGATTGAAGGTGTAATAGGAAATTTGTCTAACCTGTGTTTTTCCAACCATGCAGATATACAGTTATTTTGTTGAGGGTCGAAGTTTTTTGAACCTTGTGAACTTTTTCCAAGGAAAAAAAAAAGTCTTAGCAGTTATGCTGAATTCTGTTCTGTGTTTGTGGTTTTTATCCAGTGGCTTGCACAAGTGTTGGTTCTGAATCTCGTGTATATTAATGTGGGGTGTCTTTTTTTTTTAATGTGAAATACTACCACTTTATAGTATGCAATTTGCAGTGCTTTGTTATGCCACTAGAAGAAGGAGAGTTAGTGTTTTGTAGTACACAGCAATGTAAATTTCAAGTGTTTCTTTGTATTTTTATAGCCTGCTTCATCAGGAGATGACAGAGCCATGTGCTTTACCTGTAGTGTGTGTTTGGTGTGCTGGGAGCCTACAGATGAACCTTGGTAAGTTTAGTGATGTTCGGAGTAGACTTAATTTTGTATTGAAGAGATCTTTGGATGACAAGGTCAACATTGTCTCGATGGGATTTCCAGTTAAGTGTAGGGAGTGTCACTGATAAGTATGATTCCGTGGGACAAATCACAAAATAATTCCCTGTGCTATGTCAAACTTCTGTGTAATACTAAACCCAAGAAATTGTAGTTGGGTTTACTTCTTAATTCTGATTTGCTATTTAATTTCAAATTCTTCTGTGGCAAAGATGGCAGCCACCATTTCTTTGCAGGGATCTAAACTCAATCTTCTGTATGACTGGGACTAAACACATCTTTTTTAGAGTTCTTAAACCGCAATGGCCATGCAGTGCATATTTGCCTTTTATGTGAAGTTGCAAAATCCATTACTAGTTTCCTGACTCAGCTGAAATTGTGCTTAGCAACAAAAATGTAGGACCTTATATTGATTTTAAAAAAAGTTCTCAGCATAGTTTTTGTCTTGATTATTTGGTGTTTGTAATTGTCATTTGAACACATCAGATTCCTGACTTGCTGGAAACTTTCCCTTGTAATATTATCTTCATAGTCCTTGTCTCTCTCTTTTTCTTGTTAGTTTCCATACATTTGTGCTAGTGTAATTGCTCTTTGCCATGTGTTTGCCTTAGATATATATTGAGATTAGAAGTTTTTTTTTCATGGTTCTTAGTTACTGTGTCATTGGGAACTGTGTTCCATTTTGATTGTTGTAAGTGTGGATGTAGAACTAAAGACGGGTCATTGCTTCATCTTATTAAGGTTACTTACAATAGTATCATAACATGGGAATTCTAATGTACGCTCTGTAGATTTTAATCTGTGCTTTTCTTCATGAAAGCTCCTGCCTATAGAACAATTCTTTTTTTTAATGGGCTAATAATATTAAGAGCACTGTGTGTAGATTCCTTCATTTGAATATGAATTATCTGCTAAGTGATCAAAGGCTTTAATACAGTCTGCTGTTGAGAAACAGCAGGGAAAGGTGCATTAGTAACTTCAGAACTTTCTTGTATGGTTGACTCCAGTACAGTTCAAACAGTTCAGTTTCAGCTTCATTTAAAGGGTTGAGTTTGTATATGATGTATATATTTTTCACAGTAAGAAATCAATGTTTGCTATGTTTGTTTTTAATATGAAAAGGTCTGAACATGAGAGACATTCCCCAAACTGCCCGTTTGTCAAGGGTGAGCACACTCAGAATGTACCTCTTTCAGTCACACTGGCAACAAGTCCAGCACAGTTTCCCTGCACAGATGGCACTGACAGAATAGCCTGCTTTGGATCTGGAAGTTGCCCTCATTTTCTAGCTGCTGCAACAAAACGAGGAAAGATCTGTATATGGGATGTTTCCAAACTTATGAAGGTATACAATATAAACCACCAGCTTTTATTACCTATTTACTGATTAATCATATCTCGATCTAAACTAAAGACCTTTTCTGTTTTTTGTTGTTGTTTCTCAGGTCCACTTAAAATTTGAGATCAATGCATATGATCCGGCTATTGTGCAGCAACTTATGTTATCAGGAGAACAGAGCTCAGGGGTTGACTCAAGGAGACCAACGCTAGCGTGGCTAGAAGATTCATCTAGCTGCTCAGATATACCAAAATTAGAAGGAGACAGGTATGCCAATCTACAAAATCAGAAATACGAAATGCTGCTGTGTAAGTGGTAAATGCCGTTCAGCCACATTTTGTGAAACATAAGGTTGGTAAGATTGTTTTTTCCATGGAGATATTTTTCTAATCACTGTGTTTCTCTACACAGTTCAACACTTCAAAAACAATAATTTAAATTTCTGTCTTTAAATACAGTTCCATTTTATTCCTGCTGTTTCAGTTTTTATACTCCACTAACAGAGAGATACCAGATCTCATTGCTCCCCTGTGCCGATGTTCCAGAGGCAGAGAAAAAAGAGAAAGGAATACAAGTTTTGGAACAGCTTCTCATTTCAGTTACAGATTATGCGTTTCAGGTTTTGAAAGTAAAGGCTACTCTAAGACTTCTGGAACATGCTTTTTTCTGATGGTTTCTCTGTAATTTCTGGTTATGTCATTCTGAAAATTAATTATGTGGGTGTGCTAGGAATTGCTTTAATTTTGTACCTTTAACACATGCATAGAGGCTCTATAAACAATTAGGAAGCCCTGTCGCAAACTTTTAGATAAGCTAGAGGGTATACCAGTGCTTAGAAAGTGTCATGTGAGAAAAAGCAGCATTCTTTCATTTATGCTTCTTACAGACTGTTACTGGAAACTGTTTTGTCATATTACCAAAACTCAAACAAAAAAGTGAATAATTGTTGGAAAACTCAGGACAAAAGGTGATTGGGGAGCTTTGCTAGTTTTCTGAATGTTTCTTCTTAAACTTCAGCATCATGGAAAGTAACAGGACTGCTACATGCACAGGAAAGGAAATCTTTGGGTTTAAGCTTGGTGTGATTCCTACGGAACTGCAGAGCAAATACGAAGATTGCTGTTGTGAAGAGAGTGTGTAGAAGTGTGGGCAGCATCAGAGTGTGGGGCTTAACAGCTGCTGCGGCCTAGACTTTTACTGTAGCTTTAGGGCTGTAAACTCCTTGAGAGTTAAAGAATTAAGCAAATTTTAAGACCTGATTAAAGGATAGTACAATCATACTGTTAAGAAATAAACATCTTTCACTTCATTTAATTTATATGAAATTTACTGTAGTTTTCCTGCTCAAGTGGAAGCTGGATGAGAAAGTATTGAATTGACGCTGTCCTCTTGTGAAATGAACGTGGATCAGATTTGAGCCAAAAATAATCTGTTTCTTGGGCGTGAGGAAGCACCCAGTTTGTTGAAACTTAGGGATCTGACTTGATACTGTGAGTAGTTATACCTGAAGCTGCAGAGGCACTGCTGTTATTTCTGGGTGCAAAGAGCCTGTAATATGAAATTGTTTCTTATATTGGAAAAAGCAGGTGTGTAAAATCTTCATATATTCTTAAACTCCTGAAGGCCTATTTGTTTTGAAGAAGTATTTTGAACAGAATCTGCTTTTATGAAAAAAATGATTCATCTGCTAGTGTTTTTAAAACCAACACACTGTTCAAGCGCTATTTCTGTACTAGCTACAAAGTTGCCTTGGTAGAATTGAAGACCAGTCTGGCAGCTCCACCTTTCAGAGACTATTTTGAGGGACTTTGAATAAGGTCTCATCAGTTCTCAGAGATTGTTTGTTTGGTTTTGTTTTTCCTGGAAAGATTTCTGAGAACTGGCTTTCATTTTAATTCCATTTATGTCTGAATTGTTGGGAATACAATAGTAGAATGAGGCAAACAGAAAGCTTGCCTGCTGGTTTAATGACAAAGGAAAAAATCTGTATGTTGTTAGTGTCTGTAACGAACTCATCAATGGATGTACAATGGTGACTAAAAGAAATACCAGGTTATAATCTACATTGTATTTTTCACTAAATTATTTTTTCAATTTAATTGAAAACAACAATGCAGCTACAGTGTACATGGTATCATTCACGCATTTTTTTTTCCAGTGATGACCTACTGGAGGATTCAGACAGTGAAGAGCATTCCAGATCAGAATCTGTGACGGGTAGGTTATATCTGATCCATGTAACAGTTTAGAGGTCAGGAGGGAAATTGTTCTTCTCAGGCTTTTAAAAAAGCCCCATCAAAAGCAAAGGATATTATATTCACTGTATTAGAAAAAATAAGAAAGATTGACCTTGAAAGCAATGCCAAAAGTTAAGTCACTGTTTGTGTGGCAGAGATATTACACAGAGGAGAAAAGAAAAATCCTACTTTGTTGGTTAATAAATGTCTTATTTGACAACAAGCATTGCTTATCTTGCTGTCAATAAAACACACAAACCAAGTTAAAAGACCTTACATAGAACAGCAACAAATTACAGCTGTACAACACCCTTTAAATTCAGGGGATTGCCAGAGAGAGTTCCTGCATCTTGACTGTTTCCCTGTGGGTATGCAGTTTGATAGAGCATTTATCTTCCTGAGTAAAGTTTTCATATGGAAGCAGAACAGTGCTGTGCATGGTGTTCCTCTGCCAGTTTCTTAGAGGCTGAATCAGAAATTTTGGTGGGAGGGAGGATTAGATGCTTATTTTCCATAATCCAGTTTACATCTTTGAATAAGGATCAGCAAGTGGGGAAAAAAAGAAAATGTGCGTGTGCATACGCACAGATGTTTCTTTAAACAAAAGTATTAACACAAATTGTATTCTGTCGTTTGTGCTTTAAGTCACCTTTTCATCTGGGTTTGTACAGTGTCCTTTCTAATATTTTAAATCTTTACGTTACTTAGTTGAACTGTTATGATTAATTGTTATGTTTTAACATATCGAAATGGTAGAGCAGTGAGTTTTTGCTTAATTATGAGAATAAGTCCATAATATATGCAATATGATTCCTTTTTTGAACATATATTATGTTAAACATTTTTTTGTTTTAAAGGGCATACATCGCAAAAAGAAACTATGGAAGTCAGCCTTGATATAACAGCTCTCAGTGTTCTTCAGCAACCTGAAAAACTTCAGTGGGAAATTGTTGCAAATGTTCTGGAAGACACGGTTAAGGATCTAGAAGAACTTGGGGCAAATCCCTGCTTGGCCAACTGTAAGAGTGAAAAGATGAAGGAAAAACATCTAGAACAACACAACATTCCTTTTCCTTGTTTATTAGCTGGAGGTCTATTAACATACAAATCACCTGCTACCTCTCCTGTTAGCAGCAACTCTCAGAGGTCACTGGATGGTTTAACTAGGACTCGAGGTGAGAGTGTCTCGGAACAGGGATCAACTGACAATGAATCCTGCACTAACTCAGAACTGAATTCCCCTCTGGTAAGGAGGACTTTACCCGTATTGCTGCTATACAGCATTAAGGAATCTGATGAAAAAGCAGGAAAACTCTTTTCACAGATGAACAATATTATGAGTAAAAGTATACACGATGATGGTTTCACAGTTCCACAGATCATTGAAATGGAGCTGGACAGTCAGGAACAGTTGCTGTTACAGGATCCCCCTGTGACTTACATTCAGCAGTTTGCAGATGCTGCAGCCAACCTAACTTCTCCGGACTCGGACAAGTGGAGCTCTATGGTTCCCAAGCCTGGGACTTTGGTTCAGTGCCTGCGTCTGCCAAAGTTTGCAGAGGAGGAGAACCTGTGTGTAGATTCAATCACTCCTTGTGCAGATGGAGTTCATTTGTTAGTAGGACTGCGGACTTGTCCCGTCGAATCTCTGAGTGCAATAAATCAAGTAGAGGCCTTGAATAATTTAAATAAATTAAACTCGGCACTATGTAATAGAAGGAAGGGGGAACTAGAATCAAGTCTTGCTGTAGTGAATGGCACGAGTATTGATGTAATCCAACACGAGTCACCAGCAGATGTACCAACTCCTTTAATAATTCAGCCTGAACAGAGAAGTGTTAGTGGTGGATACCTAGTGCTTTATAAGATGAATTATGCCACTAGAATAGTTACTCTAGAGGAGGAACCGGTAAAAATCCAGCATATCAAAGACCCCCAAGACACAATTACCTCAATGATTTTGCTCCCACCAGATATATTGGATAATCGAGAGGATGACTGTGAGGAGCCTGTAGAGGAAATACAATTAACTTCTAAAAATGGCAGTGGGAGAGAGAGAAGATCTGAGATCTCTACTCTTGGGCACCTGGTAATAACTACTCAGGGAGGATATGTAAAAATACTAGATCTTTCGAACTTTGAAATTCTGGCCAAAGTGGAGCCACCTAAAAAAGAGGGCACTGAGGAACCAGATATGTTTGTCTCTGTGATATACTGTTCGGGCACAGACAGATTGTGTGCATGCACCAAAGGTAAGACTTCCCTTAAAAATTTTTTTTTAATGTTTCATTTGACTGTATTTCGATTATGTTATAGAATATTAGAATCTAAGTTTCAAAATAGTAATAGGCGGTGGGCAGTTTCCTCCGTGCACCAATGTCTCATTTAGTTGCCCTGCACATGAATGCAGCTCTGGTGGAAACACTGAGCCTCTCAGAGGGGCAAAGCTGGTGGGATGGTTCATACATTTCAAATGAACTCCAGCCAATATTATGTTGAATTTTCTCTACCAGAAGAATATAAATTGACATGTTTCCTCCTTTCATCATGTCATGCTGATTACACAGTCTTCCTATGAGCAGTTGATAAATCACACATAAACCTGATTTGAGTTTTCAACAGATAACATCAGGCTTATTGTAAAAATTTCATGTCTGTTAAGGGCCCCGTGTTTATCACTTACCTACCAATATTTTTAGCAGTGGAGATTTTAGAGATGCTTTGTTAGTGTGGATGAAGACATCACATATTGGCAACTAGTATTTATGTTTGCAGATTCCCAAGGGAAACATTCGTATTTACTAAATTGTTCTACTTTTGGTAACTGCATTTGAGGAAATGTCTATTAAACTGTTTCAGCTTTATTTAATAATGCACATTTTTCCACATTAAAATATAAAGGATAATTGCCTTTGAAGATTGTTAGTATATAATATCCATGTCATAATCTTTTTACTTATAATTTGCTGATCACACTCAATCTCATTTAAAAAAAAATGACCTTGCTAGGTTTTTTTTCTACAGAATTGTACTACTATTCATTTATTTCTTACATCAAATCTATGCTGTCTGTCTAGTGTTTTAAGATTAATGATAAAAGTTAAAGGACATATTGTTACTGTGCATGGTACTTTTCTATCCAGTGTTAGCATATACAGTAACTATATTCTTGTAGCATTTGGTATTATCTAACCTGTTTTGGGACTTTGAGTGTAAGATGCAGGTCTGTTGAGTTGGGAGCATTTATTCTGTGTGCATAGGAGTATTTGTCTCTTCTGCTTCACATAACCACCACCTTTGTTACTGACTGGAGAATACTTCATCTTCCTCATAATAGACAAGCACATCATTCTGCTTTTTCAGTAAATATCTCTGTATTTTTTCCTGTCTGAGAGCGTTACAACATCCATCTAGCTTTGCTGTGACATCTTTTTTTTTCCTTATGCCTTTAAGGTGATTGGGATTTTGGTTTTTTTCTTCTGTAGCCCTTTATGCCACAGGTGTCCCTCTGCCCTCAAGTTTCCTCTTTTGAATATAGCACTTTGATAACTCTTCATTTTATCTTATTTACCCATTGATTATTATTATCTTTCATTTACGCCCACTGCTCCTCTCTTTGGAACTTGATTTTCTGCTTTGCAACCAAATTAGAATGAACTTCAGAATTTATTATTTTCATTGTCTAAATGTCTTTAGAAGCTTTCAATTTCTGTTCCTTATTTAATATTTCAGTCTTTTCACCTGGTATAATTTTTCTCACTTTTGAGAAACTAAGTCAAAAAGCCATCATAAATATTTAGGCACCAATGTCCATTAGACATCTGGATTTCAGGGTCTGAGAGTCTTAACTTTATGCCTAAATATGAAGATTTGTAAAGAATTGCTTGATCTTAATAATTGTGCTGCATAAAATTCAGGAATAGTAGAAGAAAAATATAATAAAGTAGCTCAACTCTTAATGTAACTTTTTAATCCTATATCTTATTTTACATTTGAATAACAATGTATGGAATAAGTTTTGCATACTTTTTATTTTGTTGAATCATAATCATCCTTTAAATCTTTCTGCTGTAAGTGGGTAAGATAGCTTATGTACCTGCTAGGCAGCTGAAGATTTTTTTTTTTAATTATTATTATATTTTCTTAAATGCAGTTTTCTTAGGCTTCTTTGAAAATCACTTTGAGGCCTTAGCTCCTCTAATATTTACTACCATGTATGAGATGGTTCCTGTAATCTGATGGCATTAAGAAGATACGTGTTGAAAGTAGAACAGCTATATTCACTGATGTATTTAACATTAATCCTTCTGGCAAGTAGCTAGAAGACATAAGAAGACAGCATAAGTGAAAATGAAGATTTGGAATTTAGATGCACTGGAAATGCTTGGATGTTGTTCGAGAACTCTTAAAGAATATAAGCTGAGCAGTGCATTCTTTCCTATTTACTTGCTTGGATGGGGGAAATAGGCAAAGAGATACTTTAATGTCTAAAAGTTTTGGATGCAGAATAGCTTTTTTTTTTTTTTTCTGCTGCTCCTGCTTGTTGACATATTTTCATTGATAGATCATATGATTTTTCCCATAGCTGCCTCTGAGATATAATTGAAAAGAAACCTCTGTGTGAATAGGTGTTTCAGGCTTTGAGTGGTTTTATGTAAAGATGTTTAGATCTCCATTTGACTTTATCTATCTTTGACTTATTCTTAGCCGGCTTCAACAGTTTACCTCTTGGTGTTAGCTTCAGGTGCTTCTTTCTTTCTGCAAGGGTTACCTGCATTTGACCTCTGGGGAGAAGTGTGCAAGTATATTCTTGGTTCCACTTCTGCTAAGGAAACATAGTGGACTTCAATGTCTTTGTATTTTGTTTTCTTCTCTTGCCCTTTGCAAAAGTAGATTATACTTAATTTCCTTCTTAGTAGTGCTTTGTGAGTTATCATACGGGAGCTCTAAATATTTTGTCTTGTGTCGTTAATATAAAACAGTTTAAATTGTTCTTTTGTAGCATCCAAAATAATCCAAAATTCTTTATTATAAAACTATGCAGTAAGCTGACGGGTATTATTTTTGAATAGGGTTACAGCTGTAAGGGTGGTCATTTGATGATATTTGAAGCCTGTTGTCTGGTGTTTAAAAGGATCAGATACAGCTCGTTTTGGTTGCATAATTTCCCAGAGCTACAGTTGTCACCACCTTCTTTAAATCTCCGTTTTCACCTAACCATATTTCTTTTTTTAAATTACACTCCTACCAAAAATTACTGAAGAAAACGATCCATAGCATGCATTCTGGTTTTTTTGTTTGGTTTGTTTTGGATTGTTTCCTTGGTTTAGGTGTTTAACTGTGTTTGCCATTCAGGTAATTTTGTTAAACTTTGCTTTAGAGTATGGAGTGAGGTGGAAAAATGGGCATATTTGAAATGTTCCTTTTTTAATTTAACATAAATGTGCAAATCTCTGATTGTAGTTTGTTTGGGCAGTTTTGGAAATTGTGCACTTGAGTTTCTGGGAGTATTTTAAAAAAAGATCATTAAGAATTGTCAATTTTCTGTCTTTCATTGCTACTGATTTTCTCCCTTGTCAAGTCAGAGAGCTTCAGACACTGAAGTTCCTGAAAGTGAGGTGGTATTTCAGGCAAATGCTACAATAAGTGGAAATGTTCATGATGTTGAGGTGAAGCAGGTACTTCCCTGCCAGACTGTCTGAGTGAGTAGGTGTTAAAATCGGTATGGTCTGTTTGAGTGCTTGAGTTCTAGTGAGTGAGGCATTCCTGGATTGTGAAATTTGCAATCTAATACTTTCAGAAACCTAGTTTTTGAATGTCTGTGTTTAGTGAGGGTTTTACAGGAAATCATTTACTTGTTGAGTCCTGTTGAAGATGCTAGTATTTGTCTTTGCGTTACTTCTATGGAAATATTTCTCAACAGAAAGTCAATTCAGTTTTTAAGAAGTGGTTCTTCAGTAGTTCCCTAAATTTATTGAGTTATATTTTCAGTTTAATTATTATTTGGAAGTAGTTTGGGGAAAAACAGGGGAAAAGTTTTTGTACTTTTTTTCATATATGAAAGAAGAACTCTAGTGTCTTTTTATTCTAGCAGTTCTCTTTTCTGTCAATATTGCTTCAGAGCCAACAGACAAAAAGACCCAGCTCCAACTGAAGTTCCATAATCAGCTGCTCGCACATAGCTATTCCTAGATCACATTGGGTCAGTTCTTTTGGATATTGTCTTTTTTTGAACTAATCTGACTTGGAAGCTGTAAAAGAGACCAGGAACACTGAATGTAACCCATTGTGTACATTTGTATCTTACTGATTGTTTTACACTTTCATTTATAAGCATTTTTTCCTTTAGATGTCTGTTTTGTGATTGGTTTTTTCAATGTTCTTTTCTATATACACAATTCTCCTAGATTCTTCCCCGCAGAAGTTTTTCTGGTCACTCCTCTTTTTTGGAGAAAGTGTTTTCTCAGACTGGAGTTTGATATGTTGAAAATTAGTTGTCCATGCTAATTCTTACTGTTGCAAACCTGGCACAACTGGATGGCAGTCTTATACATTTGAGAATTGATTCCCCGAAATCTTGTGCCTTTCAATTATAACAGATTTCTTGCTCTTGAGTTGTATATAGTGTATTAACTACTCTCTGTAGCTTTTTTTTTCTGGTTTTGTTTGGATATCTTAATTGTCTCTTCCATGTCATTAGGCTTTGTCAGCCTTGCATACTGGTGTGTTTGAAGTTCATGAATCAATTTAGTGTTTTCAGTTTTCTGCCTTCATAGGCAATAGAGTCTAAGAGGATTGGGGAGAGGTTGAGTTTTTTCCACATCAGAATTAGTGTTGGAGGTGATGCTAAGAGATCATCTTCAAGTCAGGGTCAATAGCACCCATTCAGAAGTAGAGTACTGATCAGCCTGTTATTGAGGATCTTCAACATGGAGATTTAGCAACATCCTCATGAAATGTCTTCTATCACATGCTGTCCTTGATGATGCTTTTTTTTCTTGGTATATAGCCTCTATCATCTTTGCTGATTGGAGTAATTACTATCCTTTATGGACATGGCAAAGAGATTACTTCAAAAAAGGAGAAGACAGAGTTTATTTAGGTACTGTCCTTCTCCAACCATTTATTTTCTTAAGCTGAATATCTCCAGTCCTTTTAAACTTTCCTCAGGGGCTTTGAAAGAAAAAAAACCCATTTCTCTCGTGTCTCAAAAGACCTGCTCAAGTCAGTCCGCGTGTTTCTTGATGAGATACCCAAAAACCAGGCACAGTAATCCTTTGGATGTCTTTGAATGGAACAGAAGAGTTCCTTGGGAGCTCTGCAGTCTGTACATACCATGTGTGCATAGACATAGTGGCATGTTTGCACTTTTGAGCAGGAAATTGAATTAGGTTTATCTTCTCATTCGCAAGAGCCTCTTTTACAGAACTGCTGGCTGGCTGCTTTTTCTCCATTCTGTAATAGTGCATTCAATTATTTCTTGCTAGACATCGTAACTTTCACTTGTCCCTGTTCAATTGCATTGTATTTTTTCATAAGCTGGGATGGAATTTTACAGCTGAAATCTCCAAGAATAGCGTAAATTCTGTTGGAGTGAGGTTTTGGGTAAGCTTTCTTGAGGATGTTTTTCAAGTGTTCTGAACAAGTATGTTTAGAGCTAACCCTTTCTCTCCAGCCCAGTGGTGAGATGTGGAGGGCTGTAAGTTGTTTAGTTGCTTCCTGGAAAATGGCTTTGTTTTCTTAATTCCTTTAACTATTTGGGGATGGTTCGACTATGTCCTTGTGTTGTCATTTGCTATTGTCAATTGTGTCACTCTTCCAGACTCCTGCTAGAGTGCAGGATACGTTCAGGATACTGAACATTTCACCAGATTGGCTTTGACTGCAGTGACCTAGTCTCTGACATGTTCTCTAACTAGTGCCAATGCTGCTTTCCTGGAAGAAGTAACTTTTTCCAGAAGGAAAGTTGGGATTTATTTGGATGGATTTTTGATTCTTATATTCTGTTTGTATAACTCACCAGGTTCTTGATTCCAAGCAAATTGCAGATTTTAAGTGCAATTCACAATTAAATTAACAGTGTTTTGAATGTGTCAGTCGTTATTTTGGGGAAATATAATGATACTGGTTTCCAGTTATTCTCCTTTGTGATCACTGAGTACATTGGTGCCAGCTTTCATATCTTCTTTATAGTGCAACAGAAGGCATTTATTGTCTCTGTCAAAGTGACAGAAGCAGAGAAGTCTTCAGGTAAACTACTACTTACGATGGTTGCTACCTGGCTAGAATTAGAAAGCATGAGATGAGCCCCTATTTCAGCCTAGTAGTGCATACCGTGAGCCAGCAGTAATGCCCCAAAAAATAAGAAAAAATAAGAAGCAGCATTGACTTTTGCACAGATTTTTTTTTTTTTCCTGGCACTTGACTGGAGGAACTATGGTGTCTTTGAAAGAAAATTAAGCATGCATCATCAGAAGGTCATAGTTGGATGTTCTAGTAGAACAAATGCCTCCTTTATGATACAGAAGCAAAGCCATCTGCAAGGCTTTGAAAAGTGTGAATAAGCACTAATAATTTTATAGGCTAATACTGTATAACTGAAGTTCATGATAAACTTCTTTACAGAAGGTTTTTTAAAAAAATATGATGAAGTGGGAGACCTCAAATTTAGCACAAAATTTTTCTTTGAAAAGTGCTGGACTCTTCCAGGAATGCAGGGATTATGACTCTCACTTCCCCCTGTAGTACGAATAAAGTGTTAAGGATGTTTTTTGTTGCTGTTAATTAGTGACAGAAGCTCAGAAGCTTGGTTTGAGAACCAAGGTTTTGTTTCTTTAAAACCAAAGCCTACCCAGCCATCTACAGAGTAAGTGAGACCTTGGAATGACTTTCCCTTAAAAAAAACTCGCAACTTTCTGAAGTTCTTCAGTGTTTCTCCTGCTGTGAGCCATAAAACTGGCAGATGGTGCAAGTCAGTCTGTTGAACTTCTGTTGCATGAGGGTGTACTTTATTTCCAGGACAGGGGGCTATCTGGTTTTGGTTGTTGAGATTATTCCAATCATTGATCTTTGAGCAGTAAACAGAACAGGAAACAAACTAAAGTTTGGCTTATTACCAATCGAAGCTGTCAAGGTCTGTTTTTTCTAATGTGTCCCTAATTTTCTTTGAGGAAAATTGCTCATTTGTGAGCTGTTTAATTTTAAGGAAATTCATTATATGTGTTATTTGCTAGAACTGTTTTTTTTTTTCCTTCCCCTCCATTCTTGGGATCCACTTGGGATATACTGTTTTGCACTGGGGCTGGGTGGGTTGGGGCTGAGAGAGGAGCGGTACAGGCTTCTTACTGGGTCAATGAAAATGGCATCACTGGAACAATGAAAAAGGTCCCACTAACGAACGGCATCATGTCCTAATGAAATAGCTGTTTTGATAAGGAGAAGTATGGATAGTGAGAAAATCTCATGTCCCTTCAAATGCTGTGAGCCCTCCTTTCATGCCGCATCACCCTGGGTGGATTTTCCCACAGCACACTGCGCAGATCCTGTCTATGGAGAGCTTCTTCCTTTTTGGTCATTTGAGCTATTATTTTCTTCTTTTTATTCTGTCTTGTTAAAACATTGTTTTATTGAGCTGTTTGTTTTCGGGCCTTTCTTCTTGAGATCCAGAAAAAAACTCGTACCAGCTCTCTCAGTGCCTCTCACACGCTCTCTCTCTGCCTTGCTGTGCCTCTGTCACTCTCTGTTTCGCTCCCCTCATGGTGCACAACGTGTACTTGCTGATTAGACTTTTATCTTGGGTTTTTATTATGTATATTATCTGAAGGTTTTTTTGTTTCAGATTACCTGGATAATTTGCATTACAGTGTTTGCCAGAATGTTAGTAAGATGCTGAAGGACAGTCTGTAATCAATTTTCAGAAAAACTATGGAAGACCTACCTAGAATTTTTCTCTCTATTTATATCCTACTGATTAGGATTTTTGTAACTTCTGAAACCATTAACAGCCTTTCCCCTCCTCCCAGCCTTATTTAAAATGGAGCATTCTTTCTCTGTGACTTCTCTGCAAATAACAGAATTCATCCGTGTAGTGGTGAATAAGGGCTAACTTCCTTGAAGGATTTCAAGCTTGCATCAAAACATTCTGTTCACTGAAAATTTTGAGCTTGCACTTTTGACTGTTGACCTGATCAGTGTTGTAATTCCAGGTTTGATGGAATAACATGAAAAGCCCCTTAGGAGGGTTCAGTGGGGAAGTGATTTTTCAATCCTCAAATATTGAACTATAAAAGAAAATTTATGCAACCTGGATAAATGAGACAGTGTGGGCCTTCAGTTGACATAATGGAATATTTTCTGTTTAAAGCATGATTTGGATTATCGAAAGCGTCATTATGGTTATGACTTCGGGTTTCTTTTGAGGTTTCCTTAGTTAGTTACTTTTTAATCCCTCCCCCCCTAATATTTTTTTTTCCTTTGATGCCATTCACAACTAGAGTCAGTATTTTTCTTAGTTCTGTTTTGCATTTACCCTGTAAACATTTGTGGTAGTAAAATGAGTAGTCCTGCATAATCTTCCTGGTTTCAGGTCCTGCATAATTACTGTTACAATTGCATAGCACTTCAACTGCAAGCCTTTCTTGTGAGTTGAGTTTAGCTGTCTGCCTGTCTAAACTTGCTTCTTTTGTTGTCTGTGATGATTTTAGGTGGAGAACTTCATTTCCTTCAGATCGGAGGGACCTGCGATGACATAGATGAAGCTGATATACTTGTAGATGGATCCCTTTCCAAAAGTGTAGAACAGTCATCAGAAGGCACCAAGCCCTTATCTAACCCTTCTAGTCCAGGCATTACAGGTAAAATGCACGTTTAAAAGTATCAGAAGTAAAAATGCTTTTGTAATTTTTGGAAGCTGTGTATTACGATGTTTTTGAGTTATTTAATAGTAAGCTGCTTTATACTTTTTTGCTGCCTGAAGTTGGAATTCTGCAGTTACTGTATGTCTGTCACTGGTTATGTACAAGCATAACACTTTAGCAGTTACTGATTTTAAAGAAGCCAGCTTTTGCATAACTGTTTTCCAATCTCTCCGTGTTATTTTAAGTGTGGCAGACAGGAAAAAAACAGGTAATTGTGCAGGCACTGAGCTTCCCTCATAGTTTAAATAGGCTTGAGCTCTTTAGTTGGAATTAAAATCTTATATTAATTATGTAAAATTGCCTTAAAATTTCTTGTGGAAGCTGTACAGCTCTATTCATTAAAACTGTACAAAACACGTATTCAACAGGTTGAATATGTTTTTGCATACGGTGAAATTGATGCTCTCTATACTTCAAGCAGTGCAGATGCTGATAATAAATTAAGCTTATGATGTGAACTCTTTGATTTTTGCTTTTAGTGGTTTGCGTTGAGCTATGCTCACATTCTTCTGTCATTTGCTGAGCAGTTTCCTTCCTGGAAAGGTTGTCTGCCTTTGGACAGCAAGAAATAATTGTTTCTAATTGTCCAAATTCTGGTTTTACCCTAAGCATCATATTTAGGTCTTGTCTTTGCTGTAGTTCTCATATACCAGTCCTGCCACCAGTCTGCTGCCTTTTGTAGTATTGTGGCCCACTTAGGTAAAATAAGGAGTTAGGTGAAAGAGTTGTTCCTTTTATAGTCATGTAGAAGGGGAAAAATACGAGGGGCTCCTCCTGCTTGTAAGGGAGACCAGTGAGTGTGCAGGTTATGGGAGTTCCTGTGTGGGATGTTTTCCTCTTTTCCTCATCAATTTCCTCTTGATGTTTTCTCAACCCTCATCAAAAATGCTCTAGTGTAGATAACTTGCTACCAAAACCTAACAACAAATCTAATTTTGCTTGTTAAGCCTGAGAAAAAATTTGAGTCATGCTGAGGTTTTTGAACTCTCTGTGTGTGTATATGTATGTATATAGTCGTTCTTTGAGTTTTAAAGGGAATTGTTTATGAGAGCACTGTAAAACTGTTAAGTTTTTCTTTTTGTAACCTGCAGTTGTTGAAGATAGAGACACAAAGCACAATTATTTTAGTTGGGTTGGTGTTTGGGGGTTCTGGTCATGTCTGTTGGGACAGAAATAGGGATATACCTGGAACAGATGACCTAGTGTATAAAATAAAAGAATAAATAATATAAAGCATGAAGATAAAGCAGTGAAATAATAGAAATAAACCATTCATGTAGATATGACTATTTCAGAAAAGTGATGTTAATTTTGTGTGTGGTGGGGGTGTCTTTGCCTGCAGCTGCAGGGGACAAAAAAAGCTGGGAGAGGCCTGAGTGGCAGTACAGGGACCATTTTGGATCACAGCATCTTTGTTGTCAAAAAGCTACTTGCTGTCTTTCTCCCCAGACCCCTGCTTGCTGCCAGCCTTGTAATACTTAGTGTTGTGCTGTGTTTGTATGACTTCTGATTTTACTCTACAAGAGGCAATCAAAAGAAGGAAGGAAATGATGCTTTTTGTCATAAGATTATCTGTAAGCAGCAGTACAGCATTTGCTGTTGTCTTCTCTGCTTCAAGGACGGAGTTTCTTTTGCTCCTTCTCTTTTTCATCAAAGGAGCCTTTCCTGAAGTTTGAAAACCACTAGGTAGTAAATCATTGTACATATGCAAGGGAGAGAAGTCTGTGGCTTTCTTCTGCACCTTTCTTCTTTTGCTAATGGCAAATAAAGCAATAATTATCTTTCTTTTTGCAAGTTTGCTATTAGAACTTTCAGCTTGTCATAATTCAGTATTACAGTATAACAAAAGTAATGTAATTCTGCAGAAGAAGCCAAGAATACCTGACAGCACTGGAAGGTTGAGTCCATCATTTTTCAATTTTAGGGGTTGATACCACATTACATGTGGTTACTCTGGGTAATCTGAATTTGTAGATGTTTCTGTTGGGAGGGGGACGGAGAACGACGCAGAACAAATCCAGCGTACTCAAAGATAGAAGTGTTGCACAGTTTGAGCTATGATCTCACTTCTCATTGCAGTGTCATCTAGCTAATGAGGTTCACATTTGGCAGGAAAAAAAATGAAAGTGTTTCCTGTATTCCTGAAATTAAATTTCTACAGCATTTTTGATTTCTAATTGCTTCAGCATTTTCCTACCTCCTAGATCGAAAAGCAGAAATCCTACTTGTTGCAATGAGAGTGAATTTTTTGCCTGACTCTGGGTATCTCATCTTGAGCTGCTTCACTTTTTGGGAAGAATTGCATGTACGTTTCTGCTCTCAAGATGGAGGATGTAATCTTGTTATTATTCTGGTTACAACCTGGCTTGCTTCACAAAACAGTCTCTAGGTTCAGCCTTAGCTGGGGGGATGGTATTTATGTTACTGTGATTATTTATTTATTTTCCCTGGGGTGGTGACAATAGTAGTTAGGTAGCAAACTTTTGAAAACCATCGTTTCTTTTCAAGATCTTCTCCAAAAAGCATTTTAAAGAGAAAATGCTCAAAATGAAAAAAAACTGACATTGTGCACATCTTATTTTCCCTCAAGTTTTCAATTTATTTTTTTTGTCTGAGGAAACCTGATTATTTTTAGAGTTCCTTTGTAGTGTTTCTTTAGGTGTTTGTCTCCCTGGGATATTTTAATATTCAGTACTTCTTCAATTAATATTATTCTTTGCTTGGGGCAAGATTTGAATATGAAGACAAGAAGACAAAATACTTGTCTAGGGCCAGTGTCTTTTAAGTTACATTACATAAAGCATGTTTGCTTTTCCCTTACCCCTCTTTTAAGCTAAATTGGGAGTCTTCCCAAACATTCTAATAATCCACCATAAACCAAGTCTATGTTGATAAGCAGATGCCAAAGTTATGGTTTAAACAGTGATAAAAATGTTAGAATTGCATAGCAGTCCCATATATCTTTTTTCATGAAATAAAAAACTGTCATGGGTCATGTTTTTTTTTTTTAATATGAGTCAATAGAGGTATTAAAAAAAAGTTTTTATCAGCTTTATATCATCAAAGTATAGCTGACTAATTACTTTTTCCTGATGCTTCTGGTTGAATCCCAGACAGCATGCTCAGAGCTCTCAGTATTTAGAAAATTTATTCCAAATGAGCTGTCTTCAAAGGATACTGATTTAAAGGCTACGGTTGTTTGGTTGGTGGTGTTTGTTTGGTGTTTTTGGTTGACTTCTTTTTCACTTGTTTGGGTTTTTTGTTTGTTTGTTTTGTTTTTTAGAAACTTTATATAACATGTAGTTAATTTTACCTATAGCAGTTTGGGTATATTTCAACCTGTTTATAGGGTGTTCTGGAAAAATCATCTGTACAGTAATTAATGTATGTTCCGAAATTATTCAGGAGTTGATCTCTTGGTGGACCAGCCATTTTCCCTTGAAACACTGACATCCCTGGTGGAACTGACCCGTTTTGAGACCTTGACGCCACGGTTTTCAGCCACTGTTCCTCCCTGTTGGGTAGAAGTCCAGCAAGAGCAGCAGCAAAGGCGGCATCCTCAGCACTTGCACCAGCAGCACCATGGGGATGCAGCTCAGCACACTCGAACTTGGAAGCTACAGACAGACAGGTTGGTGGGGTAACCGTGCAAAAAGTGTCATGTGTGTGTTGCTTAACTAGTTTGTATAGCTGGTATAATCACAAACTTAATGCAATTTAATTGGTTTTTAAGTAGTGTATGATTTATCCTGTAGTGTGTAAGATATCCTCGGTATCAATACAGACTAGAGGATGAGGTATTAGAAAGCAGCCCTGAGGAAAGGGATTTGGGGGTGCTGATGAATGAGAAGCTGGACACGAGCAGGCAGCGTGCACTTCCAGCCCAGAAGGCCAATCGTATCCTGGGATGCATCAAAAGAAGTGTTGCCAGCAGATCCAGAGAGGTGATTCTGCCACTTTACACTGCTCTGGTGAGACCTCACCTGGAGTACTGTGTGCAGGTCTGGAGCCCTCAATATATAAAGGACAAGGACCATGGAGCAGGTCCAGAGGAGGGCCACTAAAATGTCCAGGGGGTTGGAGCACCTCTGCTATGAGGACAGGCTGAAGGAGCTGGGGTTGCTCAGCCTGGAGAAGAGGGGGCTCCGGGGAGACCTAATAGCGGCCTTCTAGTACCTGAAGGGAGCCTACAGGAAGGCTGGGGAGAGTCTGTTTACAAAGGCCTGTAGTGGCAGGATGAGGGGCAATGGCTTCAAGTTGGGAAAGGACAGATTTAGATTGGCTATTAGGGAAAAGCTCTTTACTGTGAGGGTGGTGGAACACTGGAACAGGTTGCCCAGGGAGGTGGTTGAGGCCCCTTCCCTGGAGATATTCAAGGTGAGGATTGACAAGGCCCTGGGCAACCTGGTCTAGTTGGGGGTGTCCCCGCTGACTGTGGAGAGGCTGGACTAGATGACCTTTGGAGGTCCCTTCCGGCCTGGACGATTCTATGATTCTAAGTTTAAGAACATATACTTTCAAAGATAATAATCCCTTTCTGATAGTTTGCATTATAGGTCTTTATGAAATTGCCAGAGTTGTTTTAGTGTACCTTGAAACAAATTGAAAAGTCATTTTGAATTTGTGTATTTTTGTTTGCCAAATGTCGCCGTTTCGTTATATCATAGGACAAGCGCATTCACCAGAATTACAGATATTCATGATTGTTTCTATAAAAGTCTGATTCACCCTTCTTGTGCATACACAACAGTACATTTTTTTTTATCAGAAAATGTAAGCTGCAGGTGCCAATATAACTAATTAGTTGTCCTAAATGAAATTGTGTTGTAATTTATTTTTAAATGTGAAGATAAACTCTGGATTCATGTCTGTTCATATCAAGTTAAACCTTTAGCGTGAGACATAAGCCAGTACAGAGCCCTAGTTGTACTAAAACATAGGCAATATTTTCATTGAAATTAAGTGCACCAACGCAGTATGTGTAGCACTTCTTAGTTCTTTACATGTGGCATGAGAACTTGGAATTCCACTGGAATCCTAAAGACCAGAACAGCAGTGTTGCAGTCTGCTTGAAGAGTTGCTTAAAACCTACCTGAAGTAGCTTTGCATAGTTTTTCTGAGAAGTTTGGAGAAGCAAAACAGTAAGTAGTGTTGTGTGTTTTATTAAGGGAAGTGCATAGTAAGGCATTACAAGAACTTTTGGGTTAGGCTTTCACACATCTGTCCAACTTAGGCACAAGATTTGGATAGTAATGCAGAATCTAAATGCCCATACAGTGGAAGCAGTGAAATAGCCAAAGATGCCAGGCGAGCTAGAGATCATTTGTGGAGGAAAAAAAGCTTTTTGTAAAAAAAGTGGAAGCTGACGTGATAATGAAGCATTCCGGGTGGGAAAACAGGTCTGGAAGGTAATAGTTGCAGGTGTTTCCAGAGCTAACACCTAACATGAGCTGAACTTGCTTTAATTAAACGTTCATAAACCATGGTTAAAAACTTAAAGTGTGTTACAGGCTTTAAAGCCTTTATTTATCTTGTGGTTTTGCTTTGTGTAAGTAAAATATTCTGTATGTATCGCATGGAAAGGAGGTGGTTCCCTGCAAAATATCTTCCAGTTAAAACTTTTGATTATCCAGTGTGTTCAGCAACAGCTGAAAAGTAAAAAGCTACCAATATGAAGCTATAAGGAGGCAAACAGTGAAGGTAACAACTGTTAATTGGAAGGTGATAGGTGGAACATTACCCTAGGACTATTCTTTCATAAGTGAAGAAGAATTATGCCTGCTGCGAAGTAAAACAGGAATGTAAGGAGGTAAAGCTAAAAGTTCTGATTTACTACTGGAAATCTTTGACAGCTGCTAAGTGACTCACGATGAAGGTGATTAAATTACAGTCCCTTTGTTCATAGAGGAGAATATACAATCTTAAGACTGAGAGCAACGTTAGCTCTTAATTAAAACTTATCTGGGAAGAAACTTTATGATTTTGGATTATTTTATTTGTCCTTAATATGAGGTTCCTTTTATCTCCTCTCTGAGTCCCTCATTCTGATTCCTATCAAGATGTGGGATTACAGGGTTAGACGGATGGGTAATGCAATTTGATATGGTAATTCCTTTGTTTCTTAAATAGATAGGAGGTAATCCTGTAAATGTATTTTAGGGAATGGCATTATACTACACTTCTGCTCTTTCAATCCTACTTTTTTTATTTTAAAAAGGCTATGTAACAAAGAAAACACAAAAAGTACAGTCTGGTTTACCTTACAAATTCTCTAAATATCAGTATTTGCCCTTCAGTGGTAATTTAGCTCAAATGTTAAATTGGGTTAATACTTATAAAAAAAAAAAAATCTGTGACTTCCTAATGTGCTCTGATTAAACAGTGACATCTAAGTTTCCTGGCTTTTTCTCAAATTTATATAGGAAATATTTTATGAATTTATCTTATGCAGACATATTTGAAAATATATGAAAGAAAAAAGAGCTAAATACTAGGGTGCTTTCCAGTGTTTAAACTTTGGAAATGGATCTACAGCTCAAAGTTCCGAGTGGAAGATCAAATGTTAGTGAGTTGTTGTAGAAAAGGAATGAAGTGTGTTGGAAAATATTTTGTAGTTGTGAGAATGATGATATATTTGCATTTAGGTTATAGTCTTGATTATTTATTCTTCTTTAAAAAGCTGCTATAGATTTAAAAGGTTTTCAAAGGTGAGAAAAGTTATTAAAAGAACTTGCATTAGGTTGTCAGGGAACAGTGATATTTAGGATGAATGTGCTAAAATATTGAGAAAATAATTAGGAAATAAATATATAATTTTTTTTTGCTTCTTTGAAACTTTACACACAAATAAAGAGGATGCACTTAAACAGAGCTATGAGAAATTAAAAACCTGCTTAAAGTGGCGTTTTTCACTCATCACAGAATTAGATTGTGAAGCTCATTGCTACAGGTATGAGAAGATCTCTTCACTGTTAGGTTAATGCAAGACCTTCATGGAGAATCATTATTCCATACATGCCTATTGAGATATACTTCAAACTTCCTTTTGGGGCATTATGTCAAAAATAGATTTCTGGAGTAGACAAGTAACAGTTGTAATTCAGTATGGCAGTATGTGTTGTATGCAGCAAACAGACTACAAAAGAGTACTGCAAACTAACTGGTTTATCATTCATTCTTGGTTTTTTACCAGATCTTAACTTAAACTGGATGAGCAGAATATGACTTAGTCTTTCAGAAGGCTTGGTCCTTTGAATGTCTCATTCAGTCCATGCTTCGCATCACACCTATAGGAATACTCAGACATAAAAAACCACCCCCAAACCTGTCCCTGTTTTGCACTGGGCTGCATATTCTCCAAGCCAGAAGAAAGGCATGGAGTGATTCTAAGTTTTTAGTGTAACATTTGCTAACAGAGGTTTGTTTGGTTTTTTTTCCCCTGGAGTTGTAGGATAAGTTTTCATTATATTTTATTTACCTGAGTTACTTGTACAGTTAGCTGAAAATTCTTCACTGTTGCTTCTTAAATCATAAGTTTTCTTCTGTCCATATTTCTTCCCAAAATCACTGCTTTTCTGTGTTGCTTGGTCTGGAAAGCTGGCGTGCCTTTTCATTATGTCTTCCTGGAATTCGTTATAAGTGTATTATGCTTGCCTGAGGGAGATACGGCCTTCAGGGATATTACTGTAAAAAATACAAAGAATTAAACATATTTGTACCAATCCTTAATATATTTTAAAATGGTTTTCTGGACAATATTCAATGTGTAGCACATTATTTGATTTAAAATATTTTTTTGTAATTTAGATATTAGAAAAACATCTAACCAATATTTATAGCAACATACTCAGTTTCGTAGTGTTCTCAGTTATATAATTAAATAATCACAGGCTATCAAAGCTACTACATTTAAAAAAAATTATTTACTGATAAATTGAGATCAGGAAGTGCGGTTATTTTAAAAATGTCTACAGATTGACAGTTGACGCATGATTAGTTTTATTTGAATTGCTGTTGGGTTTGAACTATTTCTTGCAAACCTTAGCATATCAAGCCATGGAACTGATCATTGAGGGGTACTTATTATCTTAACTTTACAATTTCAGTGTAAAAAAAGTTGGCTTCAAAAGGTGACTCATTAAAAGAAAGCTCTACCCGTCTTGCACAGCACAGGCTTCTGAGTGTGCATCTGGTAAGAAGCACCTCTCGTCCTGGATAAATTACCAAATCTATTTAAAAAAATTATTTGAAACTAGTATTTTGATTCTTCTGGATGTGGCTGTTTTACCACAGGAAAGTGACATTGTTTAATGCTTACAACTGGAGAAGGCCAATTTAAGAGACTGCAAGGTAGTTCCTATTGTGCTTTCATACACTTCACTGTGTAGATCCTTTTTTAATGATTTTTTTTCCCCCTCATTTTTTTTTTCTGGAAATGAGTAATTGCTACTTAAAGTAATATGGAACCAGGACTGTAATGAAGGTAATAGGGAATCTTTTCACTTCTGGTTTTATCTGAATGTTGATGTGCCCTCTCTTGTCAGTTGGATTTTAACATGTTCTTCACAAAATGAATGTGATGAACTGCAGCTTGAAAGACTTCTATTTCAGGAATTCATGTGGATGTCAACTAATGCAAAATAAGTTGCTCTTCTTGTTAGAGAAAGCGTGCACAGATGGAGAATGCACTGGGTAATGCTGCCTGCTTCGTCTGAATTTTCTCTTAACACTGGGTCATTGTCTTCTTTTTTCCTGACAGTAACAGCTGGGATGAGCATGTCTTTGAACTGGTTCTACCAAAAGCCTGTATGGTTGGACATGTGGACTTCAAATTTGTTTTGAATTCAAACATCACAAACATTCCGCAGATTCAAGTGACTTTGCTGAAAAATAAAGCTCCAGGCTTAGGCAAAGTCAATGGTAAGAAAAAAGATATCTTTCAGAGTATTATATCTTTTCTCAAACTCATTATTCTTTGTGATTTGCTTGAAATAGTGTGAATGTTTTGGTTTTACTTATTTCCATTTTATTCTATTTCTCAGCATCATGGTCTGTTTTCACTTACCATGTTTGAATGTAAATTGGGGAAACAAACTGGGTGCATAGTTCAAAAAGTTTGAACTGAATTATTATTCTGTACTGCTTGAATCCTACAGTCATTACAAAAAATGTGTTGTCAATTGTAAATCATCCTGAAGATTGATGAAACAAAAGGTGCTCTTTTAAGTGTTTGACATATTTTTAAAAAAATATAATAAATTATTCCAAGTCACAGAAAGAAATGATTTGTCAGTGCCTCTTGGATGCATAAGAGAAAATAGCAGCCTTTTTTGATGACAGTAGATAAAACCTGGCTTCCTTGGGAATTCTCTCATCATCTGGCTCATTAACTAAGCTACATAAAAGCTGCAGTATGATTTCACCTTTTGTTTCTTGCAGCTTTGACAGGGTAGACCAAAGTTTTGAATGCTCTTGCCTTGGGAAGACTCCTAGCTGGACTCTGCACCTTACTAGCTCTCAGGGAACCTGTGAGGGGGTAGCATAAATTGAAAAGTCACTTCTTTGGTGTGGAAGATGATGTGTTTGTGCCTCCATTGGGATTTTCCTGTGGTGAGAATGTTCATTGCATGTCCTGCTGCCCTGTCAGCTAGGGATGGAAAGTATTCCATGCAGCACTTCCTTTTACTGAAACATGAATTAGTTATCTTTATTGGGTCATCTCGTTTTGAAATGCTTCTAGGAACTTGGTATTTCAGAGAAATCTTGCTGTTGAATATTATTAAATTGGCAGCTGAATATAAGATGTGCTGGGTAGTACAGCAAGCATGATTTTAAAAGCTCTTTATTTTTTCTTTTCTATTTTTTTAAATGCTAAGTAAGAGCATGCCAGTTAAACATGGCTAACAGAGCTGTAAATTTTGAAAAGGAATATAGGCATACCGAAGATCATTGATGTGCTTTCATACAACTTCTCACACAGTAGCATCTCCCAGTGTTTAACAAGAAAAAAAAGTGTGCTGGAGATGCTCCTTAAAGAACTCCTGTAAACTGGTGGTTATTCAAGAATAAAATATTCTATCATAGCAATATTCCTGGAGTAAAAGTGTATTCTTTTAGGATACTGCTGGACAGCAATCAACAGATGTTCTTGCAGGTGCTTCCCTTGTTTAATTCTTGAAGCAAAATTCTGCTACATGTTAAAATTAAGGTTTTGCTCTACCAAATTGAAAAATAGGACAGATAGTCCATTTTGCTCTTCTGAATGGAACTTGCTTTTTTTCAGCATGAATTTTAGAGGTCAGTCCGTTTGCAGATCTGGATGTAAGAATTAATGCAAGAATGCGAAACAAAACAGTAAAAGAAATACTAAACACTTTTCCATAATGTTTCAGTTTTAGGTATTGCTGAGCAAACAGTTCCATGAGTTGGTAATTCTTTGAAGAAATTTGATTTGGCTGTCAAATACATTACCAGAACTTTTTGTGGATACTTTACAGTGCAGCATACAGAACCTAAGACATGACAAAGCTCTTTCAGAAAGTGACATTTCACTTCTTTACATGCAGAGGAGTAGAATTTGCTTTTTTCTGTTACAGATAGGGTGGAGAAAGGATGGAGTGGAAGGCCAGGGTTTACTTAGTCTGGAAAGGGCTGGGGGATGTGAGAGTGCCTGCGAGGCAACCTGGGCAAGGTTTTTTTCCTTTCATTTCAGTGGAATTGGGGAGCCTCAACTAACGAACATCCTCTGAAGTGTTATTGCATTGCAGTTGCTTCCTAGTCTTTTTCAATTTCTTGGGTTTTGGGAAAGGACCTTCATGACATTTGCCTTTTCTTTTGCACCCTCCTGAGTGAAGTAACAGAACACTAATGATTTCAGTATAAAAAAAACACAAATATGGATAATTAATATCTCTGCTGGACATTAACCAAAATGTCCTAGTCCCAGGGAAAAGTAATGTTCAGGATTGTTTGGTGGCTCTTGAAAAGGTATAAAATCTTCAGGCTGAAATTCAGTTTACTACCCCTTACCCTCCCCTTCTCTACCTCCATAAGATGAGAAAGGAACTGAAATTTTAAGATAATGAAGCTTAGGAAGATCTGTAGGGGAGAGTTTATTCAGCTGTTTTTTGTATGACTGGAACCCTGGAACCAGTTAAATGTGTAGTGTGCAATAATGGGAAGGCCAGAGGCATAATTCTTCTGGTTTGGAACTAATGTTTTTGATCTTGCACTTAATTCACTGTATATGCTTCTTGTTCATTTGCTTGCATATCCTTTTCATCTATGATTCATGAGAACCATTTAATTAAAAAAAGAGTTGTACTTAAGTGTTATCAAAATAATGTCTGATGTTCAGCAGGAGCAATCTAGTTATTTTCAGTTTAAATTACCAGACTCTCAATACTGAAATCTAATTACTTAAGAGTAATCTGCAGTTGATTATTAGGAGAAAATTCAGACAGTGTTAAAGTAAAGCAGACTGTTTACAGGTCATTCAAATAAATGTTTTTTAGCTATTTGCTGCAAGTTCAGCTGCAAACGTAATATGAAAAACATGCCTATGTTAGAAATACATAAATTTGTTATGTGCTTATCTACTGATAAATTTGTTATGAGTACTACTGCTTCTGTTTTCTGTGAGCCTTGAGCAATGTTTATGAAATCTTGCTAATACTTTTATTTCCAGAAGCAGCGGTAGATAGACAGATCACATTTCCTTTATCTCCAGCTCATAATATTGAAGTGGAGAGAAATGGAAAACCAGGACTGGTTGAATTCAATGAAGAAATGCAGTATATGGATGTAGAGGAACCACAATGTAAGTTTTTTTCTTGTTATACCTTGTTTGAAATATGAGCTTGCTTTTTTCTTTTTTTTTAATGATGTACTGGAATTTCTCTGCAAATATTTCTCAGCCATTTCAAACAGACTGTTTTCTCAGCCCTGTTCAATGTTGCCTCTCTCACTGGTCTGTTTACTGTGTGAGTTGAAAGTTTAACACAAACACACCAAGAAAAAAGGTACTGGAGACTTTTAGTGCTTATAAGCAGATTAGTGTTTATTTGAGTTTAGAAATAAAGTAGACTGATATGGCACCTTTCTGACTTAAAATCTTACCCTGTTTCAACAGTATTTTACTTTGTTTCCTTAGTTTTAATTTCTTTGTATACGTGGCTTTTCTAGAGTCTGTTGCTGTAAACCAAGAAAAAGAAAACAGCTGGTTAAAGAATTCAGAACTAGCCATGTCAATTTTCAGCTATATCAGACTTGCTGTGCCTGTTTTTGTAACTTTTTTTGTTAATCAGTACTCTTCCACAGATCCGTTAGAGAGACTCTGAAAGGCAATCAGATTGGGTCCAAGTGAGGAGAGCTACAGACTGAAAATGGATAGTTTGACTGAATCGGTTCCAGAGCTATGATTCTTTTTCTTGGTTCTTTCAACAGTCTTACTTTACATCTGTCCTTTCATGTGATCAGGCTTACCTAGAGCATGACTTTAAAGGTCCCTTCCAAACCAAACATTTATATGATTCTATGACTCCAAGAAAGGTGTTGCAGAAGGAATGGGGGTGGAGATCGAAGGGGTTATGAAAAAAAAAGAAAGGAGGAAGGAGGTTTTCATGCTAAGAAAGAAGCAGAAAAGTGAATGAAAGTTTCAGTGTACCACAGGAGAAACAAATTAGTCTTTTTTTGGTCTTTGTCTCTTTTTTTTTTATTATTTTTTTATTTGCTTCAGAAAAGACCCAGTGAGAGTTGTGGATCAAAACATACTGGTTCATCATTTTATCAGTTGTGTATTTTGTAGTTCTGAGCCAGTCATTGTACCTATTGTCCATGTAATAAAACTGAAAATGCTTTGAAAACTGTTGTTTACCTTTATTGGTTTCACTGGAAAACGACTAAAAGTGAACCTCAAGTAATTGATAGTTTTATGATGTAGAGTTTCTATGTATTTAGTGATCTGAGTTTAACATGGTGTATTTTTAACCCATGCAAATTATCATATTTTATGTCTTATATATGAGTAATTCAGGTCCATATTACTCATGTTTTTTAAGGTCTTAGATTGTGTCCGTTCCTGGAGGAACACAAGGAAGATATACTTTGTGGTCCAGTATGGTTGGCTACAGGACTTGATCTATCAGGTCATGCTGGAATGTTGACACTAACAAGTCCAAAACTTGTTAAAGGTAAGTCAGTTTATTAACCTATTCACATGAAGTATATGTGGCTAAAGTGCATCCCATACTTCTGTAGTCGGACCTTGGTTTGTATTTATTTCCACATTAACAAATTTTGCTGAATAACACAATAGTGAGTTACATTTTCAAACTGATCCTAAAGTACTGTAATTAATGTAGTTGAGCTCTGCTTGTACACTATACCTGTGAAGTGGAAATGTGTTTACAACTTGCTCTAGTAAACCATGCAAATTCTCTACCCCTACTTCCCTCTTCTTTTTTTTTTTTCCTTTCCACTTTTAGGCATGGCTGGTGGCAAGTACCGCTCATTTTTAATTCATGTTAAAGCAGTGAATGACAGAGGAACAGAAGAAATCTGCAATGGTGGCATTAGACCAGTTGTAAGAATACCATCTCTCAAACCTCAGACTAATAAGGGCCATTCCCTTGCTTCATTGTTGGCAAAAGTTGCAGCAGGCAAGGTAATGAATAGCCAAGAAGACACCTGTGTTACAGTTGTAGAATTGGTATGATTTATATAATCTGGAAATGAAACAGCTGTTAGGAGAATTAAGATCCATTAAAAATTACTTTTTTAAGAATTGACAGTAATCAGAAGCAGAGTTCAGCATCTCCAAGTTGTTTCTTCTGTGCAAGTTTAGTTGAAAAGTTTAGTTTGTTCTACCGCTTTCACATTCTGAGTACTTGTTTTTGAAACTTGTTTCCATTAGTGTTTTCAGTAGCTGATACACCTCATCCTCTTACAAAGATTGTTGTGTGTGTTGTGTGTATTTTACTCTTGATCGTTGTAGTTGTAAGATTGGATGATATGATGTACATCTTGTGGACATTATTAGGATGGTTAGAACATAATAAAATACAGACCATTGTTGAATTTGATGTTCTGTATTAACGCAATTAGTGAATAAAAGTAGTCTGTTTTAATACAAAGCTCAAACTGAGTGAGAGATTTTACTGAACTGTACTCATTTCACTGAATGAAATATGCAAAAGAAGCAGTCAAAACACGTTATACATGAATTATTTTTTTCCCCCCAAAAAATCAGGAAAAGCCATCTAGCAAAATTGAAGCCACTAATTCTTCAAGAAAATCAGATAATCTGAGAGGCTGTGACTTACTTCAAGAAGTCTCTGTAACAATTCGAAGATTTAAAAAAACTTCCATTTCAAAGGAAAGGTTAGTAGGTGTTTTTTAATTGTGAAAACTGTTAGCTTTAGTTATACCTGTCATAAAATGCTTAGTTTTCAGAATAGCTCAGGACAAACCACTGTTTCAAGTTGTCATTTCATAAACATATTTTATGTGGAAAATCCTGTGAGTTTGAGGGCACTGTGCTATACAGGTTGTGGTAGAATAACACCATGCATGAAATGATGTTGAATGATTACTTGCCTGACTTGAAAATGCAAATGTAAATAAATTTTCTTGGTAATTTAGATAAATTATCTGGACAGATTTTTTTAAAGGAAACATCTTTCCTTTCTGTTTTCACATATTGTCTTGTTTCTTACAGCAGAGAGTTTGTTATTTGTCAAAAGTTTAGAATCAGAATTAACTAACAAATTAGTACTCAAAAAACTGGTTAAAGTCTATGGATTGGTACTACAGACCTAAATACAGATAATATAGTATTTAATTTGTATTATCAGCTGCCACCCCGCAATGGTGGCTGTAATCAGTTTAAAGAGGTCAAAGGGGCTGCAAAGAGGTACGTGCAAATGGTTGCCAAAGAGTGTTGTAGATTATGAAAGTTTGTTTAGGTTTAGAAGTTATAAACAAGTTAACAGAGGAAAAAAAAATTCCTGAAAGTTAGTAAATATATAGTAACCTAGGAAGCTTTGTGAGCAGAAAATAGGAAGATTGGTAATGTGTGTACGGAAAGTATCATTTATGCTTGTGTACTGGTTTTACTGTCATCTAGTCATCTTTGTTTCACCGCTCCGAAGATAGGATACAAAGCTGGAGGGATGCTTCGATGGAAGAATGGCCATATTGGATAATTCTGGTTTTTATTTCCCTCCCCTCCTCCCTAGAGTTCAGCGGTGTGCCATGTTACAGTTTTCAGAGTTCCATGAGAAGCTGCTCACCACTCTTTGCAAGAAGACAGATGATGGCCTGACTACAGAACATGCTCAGAGTCTTGTACTTGACACGCTTTGTTGGCTGGCTGGAGTGTATTCAAATGGACCTGGCAGGTAAGACAGAAACTGTGTTTAAATTAGCATGGCTATTTCTCACTGTCAGCTCTGTTAAAAAAATAAAATTTTATGTGGTTCTCTAAAGTATGCAACTTGTTTTTGCAGCTCAAAGGAAGGAAATGACAGCTTGCTTTCTAAAACACGTAAATGTGTCTCTGATATAATACGTGTTTGCTTCTTTGAAGCTGGGCGGAGCATAGCTCACAAATGTGCACGGTTTCTTGCACTGTGCATCAGGTCAGTGTTAATTATTTGTATTTATTTATTTTTATGTGTTTATATATGTTTGGGGGTTTTGCATGCAGTCTGAATTGTGTATACATATTTGTCATTGTTTCACATTGAATTTATAAAGCAACAGTATCTGTTGAAGAAAAATGTGTCATGGTATGAGTGCAAAGAATGTCAGTTTTACCGCCTTGTCTTCTGGAGGAGATTTCATGTTTCATTCTTAGTTCATTAAATGTTAAACTATGTGTTTCTTTGTAGCAATGGCAGGTGTGACCCAAGTCAGCAGGGGTTTGGATCTGTTCTTCTAAAAGCTTTACTTGACAATATGCCTCTTTTGCCTGCTGCTGCGACAGGTGGTATGTATACAATGTTTGTTGTCATAAAAATACACAGGAGGTTTGTTATTTGGCATGTTTTGTTGGACTGTCTTGTGAAATAAGAATTAGGTAATTGTTCAGTTGGTACAAACAGCTTCTTGGAGTGGCCTGGTCAGTGGGTATCCAAGGATGAAGTATTTGTACGTGATGGAATTTTAAGTAAATTAGCTTGCTTAAAACAGAGTGCTAAGGCACTGACATTTTTTCAGAGAGCTTAAGTTTTGTAAGAATTGTCAAAGGTGTTCAGCAACTGTAGATTCTGTTGGCATAAGTGACAGTCAGGATTGTCTGTTATTTCTGATCCTGGCTATCCAAATGATGATGTTCATCTAGCAATCCACATCTGTTACTTCTGCACTAAAAGGAAACTTTTAGCTAAATTAAATTTTTTCCTTACCTATGTTGCAGAGTAATGGTATCTTAACACTTTGTTGAAGCCTTTTGAGTGCCAGATTGAATGGGAAACTGACTTTAGTACTTGTATTTGGGTTGGGAAGACCTGCTTTGTGTTTTTCACAGTATGACATTGCTGAATTGCATCTAGCATGGCATCCTCAAGGGGTAATGCAGGAAAATTAATTTGCAGTCCAAAAGGCTTGTTGTGCTACCACCCGGGTGGAAGCATTTAACATTCTGCTGTTGAGGGTGTGGAATGCACAGAGGGAGGAGAAGGAAGCTGAGGTTTGTGTTTCTGTACAGCACTGTGCTCCCAGAATTGATCTATAAGGAAGTAGTGCCTCCAGCAAATACAGAATAAGGAGACAGCAGCCAAAAACAGAGGATAAAAGGAGAGGAAGAGTTGAATCTGGAGTAAGGCTTGGTTCTGAAGGGATTGAAACCCCTAGCCTAGCACCTTAATGTATGAAGAACATTTTGATTGTTGTGATTAGTAGAAGCAGTGGGCAGAAGCAACGAAAGAAGTACATGTGAAGCCGTCTCTTGGGAACCTTTTTTCTTCAATTATGAATTAGTTGATAAGAGAATTTAAAGTAGTTGCGGAAACTAATGATTACAGAATGATTCTAAATTGAAGTCTCACAAAAAAAGGGGAGGGGGGAAAATGCTTCCTAGTCTGTATTCACTAACCATTAGATACTTCATTTATCACTTCAATCGATTATATATGCTTCAGAGTATGCTTTCTGAGTGGAAAATTCACGTCAGGTTTCACCTGAAATTGATTTTGGTTTGTTTTTTTTCTTTTTTTTAAATGCAGGATCCGTGTACTGGTATTTTGTATTGCTGAATTATGTAAAGGATGAAGATTTGGCGGGATGTAGTACAGCTTGTGCATCATTGCTAACTGCTGTATCCCGACAGTTGCAGGATCGCCTAACACCTATGGAAGCATTACTTCAAACAAGGTACTAAGAAACGTGGTGGTTGTAAACTTAATAAAGACAAACATATAAACTGTCTAATGCCATCCTCTGATGTTCTGAGAAAAGGTTGGCTGTTTAAAAATAAAAAGGTGAATTTTGCTGTATTTGTTTGAGGAAGGATTATGTGATACAGCTCTGGGAAATAGTTTTGACTTGTTCAACATTAAAGGTGAATTTCATTGCTATCTTGCAATTTACGGTGGACTTTAGATCAGCAAATGTGTATCTAATGTTTGAAGTCTGTGCAAACCTTAAGTTAGTATTTATGATTTTTAGTGTAAGGATTAACAAAGCATGTCCTGTTTTAAATGTGGGAGGGAATCAAATACACAAATAATTTCAGTTCTGTGTAATGCTGCACAAAATCGTAGTCTCTCTGTAAGCTGACTGTACATTTAATGTATTGCTACTAAAGGTCAGATTGTAAGTATACAGACCTTGAGTAATTTACTGGGAATGTAGGTTCTTATTTTAAATTATATATCGATGCAATTTCAGTCTGTGATGTCGCATCTTTTACGTATTGAACTGATTGACCGTTTAACTTTGAATTTACGTGATACCTAAAGGATATCTCTGGTGATGCAGTATTGTACCAGTTTCCAAAGCCATGTTATGATGACGGTAACGTGCTGCTGTTAGACAGCTCTTTCAGTTGTGATTTGGGAGCAAGAGTTTTCGTCCAAGTTAAGGAAGGTAAAGGTAGAAGAGGTTTGATACAGGTTAGTTCAGAATCTTCAGGTCAAATTGAAAATTTAGTAAGCTAAGTTTGAAGAGAGGGGATGGTCATTCATTTTGGGGTTTTGTTTTTTGGCAGTTTGTTGTTTTTTTAAGAACTGTAATCCCGAATTATTTGATAAAAAAGTTGTTCTTGGGTGTACTTGGATCCTTATCATGTTCCCTGCTCCATTCCTCTTCTTAGTTATTTTATTTCACCATCTCTAATCCTTGCAGCTGATTAGAAGACTTATCCCAGTAATAGAAATGGTTACTGGTTAATGGAGATATTTGAAAAATACACAAAGTGGACTGGAAAACTAAAAAGTTTTCATGTTGAATTTTCTTTAGAAACCAGATGGAGGATTTTACTAGTTCCTTCGTATAGATTGTTTCATAGTACTTCCTTTAAACAGCATATCTCAAATAGGAAGGTTTTTTCCTTTCCAGTTGCCCACCTTTGAGTTTGGCACATGTGACATTTCAAATCACTTAGTGGTGAACACAGCTGTCTGCATCTCAAGGGAAACTTTCTGAAGCGAGCCCCTGTTCTTGACATCCTTCAAGCTTAGGTTTTCTAAATGTTTCTAGATGATGTTTCACAGATTTTCATCTTGGAGCTAAATTTCCTTTTTCTTTTAACTCAGTATCCCCACAGTTAGGATAAGAATAGCAGTAGATGCATCTGTCTGGTCCCGTATTTGATTACTGTAGCTTGCTCTCTAACAAGGACTGACTATTTCTTGATCTGGTTTACTAATTTAGGTGGAATTTACTGGCCTTTCCTTTATATGTGTACAGATCAAGAGAATACTGTCATTTCTCTCTCCCCTTTTTTTTTGTTTAATGTAGAAGGTATTAATATTTTTTTTAAAAAAAAAAAGATAAATCTGTAGAGAGCCATTGCTTTGCTCTTTTTGCCCTTCCCTCTCCCTGAGTTCTATTTTATTATATTTCCATGCATTTCTGTTGCAGAGTTTCTAGTATTGTTTTTTTTGTCTTTGTCATTGTTTCCAGGTACAATATGCTAACATTTGGTAATCAAATAAGAGCAGATATCTAATTAAAGGAGCTGCCCATTCATGTTGTCTTAAGGCAGAGTAGTACTCATTTTACTATCGTGCCACAGTAAAGCAAGTAGAACTTGCAAGGATAAGGCAAGATGGGTGTGTTAAATGGCTTGCAGTTCAGAGAACAACAAAAAAGGGAGTTCAGACAGTATTTTAGGCTGTCCTACAACAAAGCAGGTTGGTTTGTCTCCAGAAAATCTGACGACTTCCTCCAGCCTGTTCTTGAAAGCCTCTGATTAAAGTGGTAGTGGAATTTAATTATTCTAAATATTGTAAGCTATTACATGGCTTAATTATTCTTATCATTAGCACTTGAACTGTCTCCTTCTACCCACATCTAATCTGAAATCTGCTGCAACTAAAGCCCTTTAATCTTTGTGTCCTGTCCACCTTGGCAATAAAGAGCAGATTATTTAATTCTTAACAAATTTTGGATGTCTAGGGAATGTTTGTATCTTGATTGTATTCTCGAGATCTGTAGTCATTAAAGCATTTTCTTGGGCTGTTTTCTTGGGTCCTCATCTTCCTTGAATTGTGGTACACAAAATTATAAATATTATTCCAACTGAGATCTCCGATGAGCAAAGCAGAAGAGGTATTTCACATAGTTTATATTCATTACTGCATAGATGAATAGGGTGATGAGTTTTTTATGTTACATTGTTGATTCATTCTTTGGTTTTTGTTGTTGTAACTTCTGTATCCTTTTCTGAAAAGCGTTGCTTATGCAGCTTTAAACTGAAAACTTGATCATTCACGCTGAAGGATCTGTGAAAGGCACTATGCTTGTTGAAATAAGTCTGGGTTAGAATATATTTAACTCTCTGCAATACATTCAAATTCTGATCCTATTCTACAAAGCTCTCGAAACCCCTTTTTACGTTTTATAATGTGCTTACTTAATAATTCAAAATCTTCACTTAAAATGTTGCAAGTAATGATTGTTAATGTTGAGCTGACCTAATTTATTGAGTATGTAAATCTGAGGTCTAAAGCAGGCTGTAAACATACCCTACTGAATTTTGTCTGAGTATTTTTGTGTGTTTCAGTACCCACTTCACAGTAGCATGTTGTCTCACTTTGCTTACGAGAAAAGGTCATATAGCAAATATGTTGGTCTTGCTAGATGTACAGGATGCCCTCTTTCTAATATGTGGCATTCTTAGTATAAAGTTCTCAACTTTGCTACCTTGCAGGTGCTTGTAGATGACTTGGTTGGGGAACGTATGTTAAATGGGTTGATCTGTAATCCTCAGATTTTATTTCCTTCCCCCCCCTTTTTTTTTTTTTTGAGATCAGTAGCAATTATTGCCCTTTTGTGTAATGTCATTTTCTGACTGGTTACAGTCTTAATATTGCGTGGCAAAAAACATTGAGCTCAGCCAGAATGGGAGCACTTGAACATTCAGAGAAGTCTAGAACCTGTTCTACCTTGTTGCGGGTGTTGTAGTATTCATGCAGACGTTTATCTTTTGCGACTACTTGATCAAAAAAGACATCTTAAATGCTCCAGCCTCCTCAGCATTATGGGTTGGGTGCTTTCCTCGCCTGCTAAAGAATGGAGAAGCTGCTTGAAGGCAGAGGGAAAAGGGGGGGGGGAGGAACTGCTTGTCGCTGCTGATGTGTTCCTGGAAATATTTCATATTTGTTCTGGTTCTTGCCAGTCAAATTGCAAAATATTATATGTTTCTCACTTTTGTACCCACAGATGCCTTGTTTCTTTCTACTCCTCTTAATAATTTGGCCTGGTTTCCATTTCTAATTCCCTTGTTAGTTGCTTGTAATAGGTACTGGTAAATAAAAACCCTGATGCTGACTTTGTTATTATTTTGGCTTTTCCTATTTCTTGGGTAATAAACCCCTAATTGATTCAGGGCCCCCTTGTTACTCAAGCGATTGTATTATTTTTTCCCCTGCAGTACTGCCGGAGTAGGAGTAATGAGATTTTCTTGAGATATTTAAAGTACTCCCAAATGTTGATTGGTATCCCTAGCAGCATTTCCTTTTTTTTTTCTTACTTCAGCTGGAAGAACAAGCTGAGGTGGAATTTCTTTTGCTGTTTTGGAAAGCAATACTGTGTTTTTATTGACTTCAGATAAATATCTGATTTGCCATGTGCAGGCATGCATATTGCTGTGGCTAATTGTCTAAGACTTGTAGTTCTAGTTTCCATGTTGAAGTGTGATTATATGTCATGTTTCCAGGACAGTGTTATATCCTCAAGACTGTTAAGTAACAAAGAGTTACTTATTTTGCATTATAAGCTGTTTGAATAGGTCACCTAAGAAATGACTTTAATGAAATATAAATAAATGGTAGTTTCTGAGATATGTGATTTGAATGAAAATAATAGTTTGGAATATAATAAATCCTGATGATGAAATACTTGAGCTTTTTCTATAAATAACTTTATATAAATTCTTATTGTTTGAATAGTGCTGTTTGTCTTATTCTGTTTGCAGATACGGCTTATATAGTTCGCCTTTTGATCCAGTTCTGTTTGATTTGGAAATAAGTGGCTCCTCTTGTAAAAATGTATACAACAGCAGCATTGGAGTACAGTCAGATGAAATTGATTTGTCTGATGTTCTATCAGGTATGTATGTTTAACAGTAACCTATTGTGGAAGAATTGGTAATTCTCTCTGCTATACTGTTTTCCTCTAGTAAAGATGTGGTTTTATGCTTTCCATCTGTTTTATAGCTGTACATAATGAAGTTCAAGATATTCTCTTTCTTCGTGCGATCTCTTACATTTCCTGTAGCCCTCAGGGCAAGAAAGAAGCCTCTTTCTGGAGTCTGTTCTTTTCTTATCCTGTAGGAGATCTAAGAAAAGGCTAGAGATTAAACAGAAAGGCTGCTATCATTCCCTGGGTCAGAGTCATCTAGGAAGCATCTGTCACTTCTATTGAGCAGCTTCCTTGAGTTATGTTATTATTCATTTCGACTCGCAACTGTCTCGTAGGCAGAGAAACCTAAATGGATTTTTCTGAAATTGGGAAGCTGCCATACGGCACTTTTCTACTTAAATATTACAGACTTAATGAGATACTTTTTCTGTTTCAGAGGCATTAAAATACCTTAAAAGCATATTTGTACCTGTCCTCTCAGGTTAGTTCATAAATGAATCTTTAGGCCATGGAGTGTCCTAAGAGTGATTTTTACCTGTCAGGAAATTAATTTCATAGGAAGCATATTCATCAGTTGTAGTGACTCCTTCCCTTTTCTTTACGCTCTTGTCCATCTCCTTCCCATCCCTCCCTTCATACAGCACTGTGAATTTGTTAGTATATTGAATAATAGTCTAGTTCTTACACTAACTGGGTGTATGATCTTAGTTTGTTATTTTCTTTCTCTTTCTTTCCAGTAACATCAGTGTGGTATTGCAAGCTAATTTTGTCATAGTGTAGCATCCGTATGTAATTCATTTCTAGAATTAAGAAGGCTACACTGCTGTCACTTTTGATAGTTTGACTTACTAAGATACTCTGGTCAGATCTGGCAGCGTTATCCATTTTAAAATATACTTCCATTTCTATTGCGGATGAGATAGTGTTAAGGTGTTTTTTCCACAATGGAAAGTAATAAAATATGTGGATTATATTTAGTTGTCCCTTTTGATTCTTCATGTCTTGAAATGTCATTATCAAGAAAACATCAGCTGATTGTGCAGATATTTATTTCTCTTTCAGGAAATGGGAAAATAAGCAGCTGTGCAGCTGCTGAAGGTAGTTTTACTTCCCTTACTGGACTCCTGGAAGTCGAACCTCTGCACTTTACCTGTGTTTCAACAAGTGATGGAACTAGAATAGAAAGGGACGATGCAAGTACGTTTACTGGTATATACAATTTTTCATTTCTTTCTACTTAGCATAGTTCCACAATATGGTATTTTTAATTGGACATAATGAGCACTGTTTGACAAACAGATTGCCTGTAGTTTTATGAGTGTTGAAATGTTGGGTTTTTTAAAATAGTTAATATTTGTGAACTTAAACTTCTTAAAGCTTAACAAACAATCTGGGTTCAAAATTTATTAATTTGAATCAATTTGTTTCTGTCAAAGAGTGTAACATACAAGCTTGCAGCTTTATGTGGTGAAAGAATTCCAGGGCATTAGGTGGCTTTTCTGTAATGAAAACGTTGCATGTGTGATGAGTGTGAGTCGTCTATAAACCATATACTTTGTGATTCAAGATGATGTTATTGTGTAGCAAGAACTGGATAAATGGAGATATTTCTCTTGGTTTTACGTTGCTCTTAACAATTAGTAAGGAACTAAATTCAAGGTGTATTTTATCATTTCTTTTCTACATACGTGTTTTTGGTTTGTTTGTTTGTTTCATGCCAGTGAGTACCTTTGGGGTTACCCCAGCAGTTGGTGGCCTCTCTTCTGGAACGGTTGGGGAAGCCTCGACAGCACTGAGTTCAGCAGCCCAGGTAGCTTTGCAGTCTCTCTCTCATGCAATGGCCTCAGCCGAGCAACAGCTCCAGGTGCTGCAAGAGAAACAGCAGCAGCTTTTGAAGCTTCAGCAACAGGTTGGAGGCTATTTGGCTATTTTTTAATGCTGTCTCTAAACTTCAAAAGCTGAGAAAGTAGTTGCAGAGCTAGTTGCCTTTTTATTTTTTTTTTTTTTCCTTTGTTCTTCACAGTGTATTTAAGGAATGAACAGTGCTGCACTGAGGAGCACTCTTACTAAGCAAAATGCTGAGAGTGTCTCCCATGCTGCTTTGGTCTTTCAGACTTGTTTTTTTGTGTATTTTGAGGGTGGGTTGGCAGTTCGTAATCAAAACTGAGTCTGAATGCATAAGTATATCCGTCTGAAATGGAAAAAGCTCACTGAAATGAAATGCGCAATTGCTGACACAGGGAAGTACCAGTCATAAAGCCATTGTCCATGCAAAGCAGTGTTGACTCTACCTTGCTGTTCAATTGTAGGGTTTTTATTATTTTTTGATTACTCTAATTACTTAATTACCCATGTTCCTCAGCAAGTCAGGTGAAATTGAGGAGAGTTTCATTTTTCAGCTTATAGTTGGGCATCTAACTATGCCTATGTTGAAGATAGCTTGGATTTATTGAATCCAGTTTTATAACGAAAGTTGAACTTGTAGTTCAATACTGTTACTGTGTTCACAAGCAGTATTTTCTGCTACATACACCGCTTTCATTTTCCCCCCAGAAAGCCAAGCTGGAAGCAAAACTGCATCAGACAACAGCAGCGGCGGCAGCAGCAGCATCAGCAGTTGGTCCTGTTCACAACTCTGTGCCTTCTAATCCAGTAGCAGCCCCAGGGTTCTTCATCCATCCTTCAGATGTCATTCCACCCACACCAAAAACAACCCCTCTATTCATGACTCCACCTCTGACTCCACCTAATGAGGCAGTTTCTGCTGTTATTAATGCAGAGCTTGCTCAGCTTTTCCCTGGTTCAGTCATTGATCCCCCAACAGTTAACCTTGCAGCTCATAACAAAAATACAAGCAAGTCTAGAACGGTAATTATTTTTCTATGTTTTCCTTATAGAAACAAGATGCTTTAAGCCTTATCGGGCTTAATTTGTACTTGTGTGCTAGTAAATATCTGTTTATTTAGAAGAGATGTGAAAACTATATCACTATATTTAAACCACATCAAAAGAAAAGCTAGGAAGACGTAATGAAAGCATGATAGAGTTGTTACAGTACCTCAAATGGTTTCTTTTAATTGGAGCTAGCTTAACTGTATAAGGAGTTATAAATCCTTTGAGCTTAGGTGTTAATATATTTTGATGGTTCATGATCAAATCTAAATGCAGTGAGGCGTTGTAAAAATTGTACATCTTTAAATAATAAAATGTTTTCTTACAGTCTTTTGTAAAGAACAGCACAGATTCTAATGACTTAATTTTGCTGATGTTTTCCCACTCCTCAGAATCCACTTGGATCTGGTCTTGCTCTTGCAATATCTCACGCTTCCCATTTTCTTCAACCTCCACCTCATCAGTCAATTATTATAGAGCGAATGCACTCAGGTAAAGTCAGAATTCTGAATAATAATTTTGACATGTTTTCTAATAAGAAGTAAAATATTTTCCAGGGTCTTAAGTAAGTTGCTTAGCTGCAGTCTCACTTGGCTTTCTGAAGAAAAGATATTTCTTGGTTCGCATTTCTGTCGTATCTGGAAATTTAAGACACAGCGTTTGGTGACGTTTATCAAGCTGAAGAATCCTGGGGCCTGGGGGAGTATGTTAGATCTCTGGACAGAATACCTGTTCTGAAATAGTGCATAAAACCAAATTAAGTTGAAGCCAGAATTTCGTTTTCAAAGGGTGCAAGTTGTAGTGAGAGATTCTGAGATTGTGCAGCTATTTTTAACTTCATATATACACCTTTTGAATCATATATAAACAATGATTTTATGGTTTGAGACATAACATCTCTTTGCTGGTTAGCATGCACTGGTATTTTAGGCAATCCTGTTTTTTTTCCCTTAGGAGCAAGAAGATTTGTGACCTTAGATTTTGGAAGACCTATATTGCTGACGGATGTATTAATTCCCACTTGTGGAGATCTGGCTTCTTTGTCAATTGACATCTGGACTTTAGGAGAAGAAGTGGATGGAAGACGGCTGGTAGTGGCTACTGACATTAGCACACATTCACTTATTTTACATGACTTGTTGCCACCCCCAGTTTGCAGGTTTATGAAGGTAAAAGGAGATAAGCTGCATACTCCACCTTTTAAACTTTTGATATTTTTTTAGTGAGTTTTCCCTTACGTTCTCTTCAGACTGAACTTTAGTTGGCTGTAAATTTCTAATGAATTTTTAACTGTCTGTTTATTTGTCCTGTTTGGATACAGTTGTGTTACAGTATAGTCGCTTTCTTTTTCAGATTACTGTTATTGGTCGATATGGTAGCACAAATGCCAGAGCAAAAATTCCATTGGGATTTTATTATGGCCATACCTATATCTTACCCTTTGAAAATGAGCTGAAACTAATGCATGATCCCCTCAGAGGAGAAGGTGAAGCTGCAAATCAGCCAGAAATTGACCAACATCTGGCAATGATGGTTGCATTGCAAGAAGACATACAATGCAGGTTAGAAGAAAAAAAATATGTGCACTTATTAGTTATTTTAATTTAAAATACTGGGATATCATAATGTTATAGATTATTCTTTTTTTTCTTCACATAATATTATTCAGACCAAAGACAACTCTGCCTCTATTGTAGAGTTGTTATGATTAATATCTTTATAGCAGTAAGAAAGACTATACTGTATTATTTTTTTTCCACTATCTGTTTTAGCAGTACATTCAAAATATACCAGAAGGTGTCTTCTGGCAGGGTAACTGTTAAATGTTTTGCTATTTGCTAATGCCTATTGAATTGTGTGTTGGAATGTTTCCCTTCAGGTACAATTTGGCCTGTCATCGGTTAGAAATCCTTCTGCAGAGTATTGACCTGCCACCACTCAATAGTGCTAACAATGCCCAGTACTTTTTACGAAAGCCAGACAAGGCAGTAGAAGAAGATAGCAGAGTATTTTCTGCTTACCAGGACTGCATTCAGCTTCAGCTTCAACTCAACTTGGCTCACCATGCTGTTCAGAGGCTGAAAGTCGCTTTAGGTGCAAGCAGGAAAACACTGAAGGAGCAATCTGATCCAAAAGAGTTGATTCAGATGTCATCCACAGAACAGTTACGCACCATCATTAGATACTTACTGGATACTTTGCTTAGTTTGCTCCATTCTTCCAATGGTTAGTATATTTTGATATTTTTGTCACATTAGTAGAAACAATTTGCAAGTGTTTCTAGATATTGATCTGTGCTTTCCCACTATAAAGCTTTTAAACTACGTTCAGATATGTTTTGCTAGGATTTACTAGCCAGTAACACAGTGTAAAGTTTCACCAGTGGCACCAAGCTGACCTAACCTCTTCCTGCTCCTGAAAAGGATGGAGAGGGTGTCGAGGTCCATCTCTCTGTTTCATGGTTCTCGCTGCATATTCCTTTGTTCAGATAGTCATCTGATCCTTCTGTGGCCCGATTCCGTTCACTGAAGGAACAAAAGAGTGCCCAGGCAGAATACTCCTGTTGTTTTTGTAGGTAGAATCAGCTTGTGGAAGGATCTGTGAGCATCGAAGTCTTTACAACACTGGGGATGGATGAGGCAGTTAGAAGTGGGGAGGAGAAGCAGCAATTGCTTCTGTGTGGGCAGGACAAGTCATAAAACCAGTATCTCTACTCAGTTCATGATTTTTAATAGCCAGTAAGGACTTCTATTTCCTAAACTTGCCATTGAAAGAGTTCTGTGAGAATTGAAATTTGAAAGTTCTGAGTAGGATGAGTGGGAGTGATGTTTTTTTCAATTAAAAAAAAAAAAGTAAAGCAGAATATTTTTCTGTAGGTAGATAGATATATCTGTCTTGTAATTTTCTTTGCCAATTTGTACTTAAGCATAATGATGGGTTGGTTTTTACCAAATGGCCTGATCTTTATGGGTTACCTGCAAACTTCTATCTCCCCATGTGTTCCCCTCCTCCTTCCCCGCTGTGCCAATTAATCTAATCATAAGCTTTAAAAACTTCCTGCAATTTTTTTTTCCTCCTGTGTTTTCAAGCTGTTGTCTTAAACATAGTTGCTTGTTCCCTTTTCTTAAAAGGACACTCTGTTCCTGTGGTTCTGCAAAGTACTTTTCATGCTCAAGCTTGTGAAGAATTATTTAAACACCTATGTATCAGTGGAACCCCAAAGATACGATTGCATACTGGTCTTCTACTTGTTCAGCTCTGTGGAGGAGAACGATGGTGGGGTCAGTTTCTCTCAAACGTACTGCAGGAATTGTACAATTCAGAGCAACTTCTCATATTCCCACAAGACAGGTAAGGCATAAGTCTATATTGATACATTACCTGTGGATCACTTAAATAATTCCCTTATTCCTAACTTAACATTGGAATTTATAAAATGTTACATGGATGGTACTTATCCATCTATGCCATTGATTTAAGAAATAGTCCCAAAAAGCACTGCAAACTATAAATGTCAGATTGTTATTTATTGCACCTATTTGGCACTTGCACCGCAATAGGTTGCTGGTTTTCCTTACTTGGAGATTTTCACGTACCTGGCAGGATTGATCCCCAGTGTCAAAAATTGCCTTCTCCTTTATCAGGTTTAAATGCACCCTCATGCTCTTCTCATGCATTTGGAAGTAGGATTGAGACTGACGAGCACAGTATTAGCATCAAATGCAAAAGATTTCTCTGATACAGAGCAAACAAGCATAGAGTTGAGCATTAAATGTTAGATGTGTTGATTATTTCAGATTATTGATTTGAGATCTTTGATACTCTATACGTTAGCATTTTATTTTAATAAACCTTTTTGCTGTTCTGTGTCTTTCTGCCTTCTTTGGACAGCAACATTTATGTTTTCATCATTTTTTAAATGAATTTTTAAATTAATTAATTCAAGGATATAAGAACACATGGTGTCTGTCCCTGCTATTCAGTATATCGTATGTAATAGGAAAAGAAACAGATGAGATCTTGTTTCAGATGTACGAAGCAAAATGTTCTGCTGACCTCTTGAGGGTGAAAGAGAAAACGTTCATCCTAAAACACTGCATTATCCTTACAACAATAGCACATGAAATCCAGTTCGCTTGCTCAGCAAGAGTACTGCTTTCTGTAGCAATCTGCTTGTGTCTCAGATGAAAGCCCAGGGGAATGTTGTTCTATAAAGGGGTGTTTCAGAATATTACTGGATCTGAAAAAGAAATAAAATTTTAAATATGTAAATTTTATTTTTAGGGTCTTCATGTTGCTTTCTTGCATTGGCCAAAGATCGCTTAGCAACAGTGGTGTTTTAGAAAGTTTACTTAATCTCCTGGATAACCTGCTGTCACCACTGCAACCTCATTTACCTGTGCACAGAAGAACTGAAGGTAGCCCTCTAATTTGGAAACTATATTTTCGTATTCATTATAAGCTAGAAAACTGAGAGATTAGCTCACACTTTTTGTTGTATTAAAAGAAGAAATTGCTTGTTTACTCTATTTCCAAAACACAGTTGTCTTCTAAAATGTGCTGAAACTTCTTGTTATTTAGGTACTAAAAGAGATTCCTTCCCTTACCCCCCTGTTCAAACTCAGCAAAATCTATTTGGTTGCTTTTAATTTAGTTAGGAAGCTTGAAAGTTTTAACAAAGTGAGGGGAACATCTGGTGTGTAGACAGCTCTAGTGACTCTAGTGAATGACTCTGGAATTTAGCGTTTTGGAAAGAATTGCCCCTTTTTGCTTATGGGATCCTTCCTAAGTTTCAAGCTTTTGAGGTTATAGAGGCAAGTTTCTTAGATGTATCTGCATGCTTTTTTGCAAACTATGTGGGACTTTTTTGTAATCACAAAGAATTTACATGTTTTTGACCCTAAAAAATTACTGAAATGACATTCTCCAAATTTTGTTTTCTTTGAGTGTTTTCTTAACTACCCCGTTTGAAGAAAATGCTTGCTTTTAAAAACATCAAACACTAGGTTCTTCATTTGTTACGTACACGTAACAGAGCATTGTACAAGATAGTTGCTTAAACTTCTTAGTGTTGTGAAGTTGATAAATGCCAGCTGAGACTCTGTCCTTACTTTTTACCTTGTCTCCTCATGTAAACAAGCCTGCCTACAGCTGGTGTCAGAAGCTGCCCTATGGCTTCCCGTTGGTCTACTGTGTACTTTCTCTATCGTGGCCATATCCTGCTGTAGTCTCTAACTAGTTTGAGGCAAACCCAAGCTTACATCTCCTCTACCTCTGTTTGCACTCTCCCCACAGCTGCCAATTCCTTTCATAGCTCTTGCCTTACTAGTTGTCCTCACGGAGGACTTTAGGAAGCAGAAGTAACTGATACTTCAGAGCTTTATTTGCTGGTCTTCCAGCTTCCTTCCTCCTGGACAGTACAGGTGAGTAACTAGGGCATTATTATGTGTGGTGGAAGCATCAGGTATGGCAGAAGAAATTCCCAGTTGAGAAGTGTCACACATAACTAAGGGTCAAAGGGGTGAAAGATTACTGGGGAAAAAAGTCCCAAAACAAAGGACAGTCAGAGCAAGACGTGAGTGTTGTGGGTAGAGAGAAGTTGTAAACTTTGAGGCAGAGGTGGGGAAAAAGGAATAAGCCAAAGACACTTGGAGGGAGAGAAGCTGAAAATTTTGATTTTTTTTTTTTTTTTTTTTAAGAGCAAAAAGGAAAAGAAATGTATTTGTTTAAACAGAAGTATGAAAAGGTATATACTTTGCTCTGCAGCAATCTCCTTCCTTTTTATTCTGCCAACCAAAAAGATGTGTAGCGGTCACCAGCGGTACTCATTCCTATTGCGATTTTGTCTGGAGTTCCTGTTCAGGTCCTGTTATGGGAGACCTCCTGTTCCTTTGCCTGCTTTGGGTGGGCTGCTTTCTGCCAGCGGGGACAGGAAACGAGTTACCAGTCAGGGCCTGCATCCTATCGCTTGGTCTGCCAGCAGCTACGTGTGATTTTAGGACAAGTCAATTCTGTGCTTTAGTCTTCTTGTTTGGTCTGGAATTAATAATAGTTTAGGTTAATTAAAACTTTTTTGAGGTCAGTGCATGAAAAGTGCAGTGTAGTTAAATGTGGCTCAGGACAGTGCGCAGATATGAAAATGTGTGTGTAACCTCTAGTACTAATGACTTTGCTGTATTGCTATTATGTAAAAGTATGGCATTTGTATAATAATGACTGTGATTAAATGGTCATTAATTGCAGGTTTCTGGTCTTTATTCAGCAAGCATGAGCTCGCTTTAGAACTGTTAATTTAGATTTGCTCATGCACACAAAGATTTTTCTTGCATGATGTGTAAGATACATTTTCTTTTTTTTTTCCTCTTCTGCCTGTACAAAAATACTGTATTTAGTGCATGAGACCGAAATAAGCAACAGCCAGCCAATTAGTGCTGCCAGTGTGGTTCATCTAGTCTGAACTCAGTCTTGGTTTTCCTGCATCTCATTCAAATGGCTACATGAAAATACAGTAACAAAGGAGTAAAAACTAAGATATTTGGGTGAACAGTTATAATTGTATTCTTGGATCCCTGGTTGATAATAAGAATTTCACACTATGGAATTTAAGACATCTAATTTATGTGCTTTAATGTAAGCAGCTGTCAATCTGCGTTTGGTATTTAGGAAATTTAGACATACAATTTTTGAGTTTTTTGAAAAAAATGTTGCTTAATTTTTAACTTTAGCAGCGGAGATGAAGCTGTTGACTTCTGACTTCATCAGACTAAGAGAACTGTGGTATTTTCTCTTGAACCTGACTTCTATACAGAATGTTTGATTTCTTCCCTCATTTATGAATACTCAGGCTCTTATCCTCATTGAAAAAAAAAAAGAGCAGAATCTTTGTGGCCTAGTGAAATGTGTGCCATCTAATGCCTTTTATGATTTCTTTAAAACTAGTTTGTTATGGCTTCAAAACTTTATTAAAGCACTCAAATCTATTTATTTTGAAGGAGTTTTAGATATTCCCATGATCAGCTGGGTTGTAATGCTGGTGTCCAGACTACTGGATTACGTAGCTACTGTTGAAGATGAAGCAGCCACAGCTAAGAAACCTCTGAATGGAAAAGAGAGGGAACGATTTTTGACAGGTATGTAACACTTATCATCAAAACTTACTTCTATGGGTATTCATTTGGGAGCTCTTCAAATACTTAAAATGTATTTTCAACACACTTGAAAAACGATATTTTAAAAATAGATTTTGTGATCATTTTATTTGCACTGTTGTCTGCTTCTTTACATCCTCATGTCCTTAGAAATATAACCTTTTTCATTTTTTTAAAGTGAAAAATACAGGATAGATTTTAGTTTGTAAAATGTCTGTATATCATCCTGTGATTCTGGGACCTGGCAATTGAGAGTACACCATGTTGAGACAGTTTGTATTGTGAAAAAAGGCAACACTATGACTTTGTAACTGTTTTGGTATTTGCCATGATATTTGTATCCAGTATTTTTTCAATGCGTTTTTTGTCTGTTTATTTTTATTATTAAGTGAATTAACTGTTTGAACATCTTTTTCTAAAAATTAAAACTCTAAAGCTTTTGTTTTATGGAAGTTGTTCAGGTATTTTTAGTTAGTGCAGTCTTGCTTACCTTCTTATATGTTATAAAAATAATGAAAACAAGATGGTACCACTGCACAGAAGTATTACCATCAGTGGTGATACTGCATAACACAGAGTTATTTCAATTTTGCTTGTTTCTTTAGTATTTAGTGTGTGGATATGTTAACCATTGCTGCAACCCAGATGCTTTTCTCTGGAGATCAGTGAGGTTTAATGAGATGGATTAATATCTCCTTTTTTTTTTTTTTTATTCCCATTAGGAAACCAGTGGAGTTTTATAAATAATAGCCTTCACACTCAGAATCTGAGCAGATCTACTAAAGGCAACAGTAGCCTAGATAGACTGTACTCCCGAAAGATCAGAAAACAACTTGTGCATCATAAACAGGTGACTTCCATCACGGTAGTGGCTATTTTCACAGAAGTATATCTAATTTCTAGTATGTCTCATTTCTTCAAAGAACAGCTTTGGCCTTGGGTCTCATTCAGCCTTGCTTTGGCGTAGGTCTGGTTCTGTAGCTAAAGGCTGCCTAACTTCTTTGACATTCGTTTCAAACTGTGGGGCATGGGATCTGCTGGAAGAACAGGTGCTGGAGTGTGCTGTTGCACTCTGTGGCCCATATTGGACAATAGATATAATTTACTTTCTAGACAAACCTGGGTACACCTGAGTGCAGGCACCTAAGCTGTGATTTAAAAGTTAATAGTTCTTAAGACACAAAATTTTAATTTCTAAATGCAACAATATAGGTTTTATGACCCAGGACATGTATGTCTTGAGCTCCTTCAAAGATACAGTTTATTCCTAAAGCTTCATCTGTTCTGGGTCTGCTATAGTAGCCCCTGTGTCTTAGTTAAAATTGTATATAAACTGTATCTTAAAAGCTCGAGTTACAATTTGAACTGAAGATTGCTATCATGTGAACAAACTGATCCTTTTAACATCTTATTGCTTAAATTTTCATTTTTTCCTATTAACATTTTCTTTTAGCAACTTAACTTATTAAAAGCAAAACAGAAGGCTTTGGTGGAACAGATGGAAAAAGAGAAAATACAAAGCAACAAAGGATCATCATACAAACTTTTAGTAGAACAGGCAAAACTAAAGCAGGCTACTTCAAAGGTATGATGCTCTGAAACTGTAACTGACTTCTTGTCCTTTGTGTGGAAAGACCTGTTCCTGCAAAGTCATTTTTTGTCCTACGTTGACCTTATTTTAAAAAGTTGTTTTATCATGGCTTCTATCAAGTAGATTCTGATGCTGAAAACAGCAGCCATCTGGAAGTTTCTTGCACTGTGAAAAATAGTTCATCCTTCTACAGGGTTTTTTTTAGGTAGTCATGGCCAAAATCACTAATAATCTTGTGGTTTTGGGAATGGTAGTCATATCTTTAAACTTTAGATAACACATACCAGTAGAAATGTAAAATAATATATTATATGGTTAACTTTTATGCATGATAGTCTTCTGGATGTGCTCCTGGCCGAGAAATCAGAAAATAATCATGCCAATGACCATCTCCCCAAACTAATGAATATGACTTTGGAGAATGTTTTCTGAACTTTCTCAGAAGCTCCTTAACTTCCTAAAAGTACTTACTACATAAGTTTTGGCATCTTGCAGTAAGCCCCAGATACTGAGAGTGGATATGGTAGTTAAAGAATTACTTTGATTACGAGATGAGGTGCTGAAATTTAGGAATTTCTGGAGATGGCAACATGGACTTTGCAGGGAACACAAAAAATTGCATAAATCTTTCTAGCTACCAAGCTTAGGTGTATCTCTTTAAATATTTCCTCTCTAGTTCCAGAAGTAGTAATGTCTGTTAGGATGACTGAAAGTAGGCCTGTGGAAAGAAATTATAGACTGTTGGACATTAAAGGCAATCTAAAGGGAAATTTTACAACAACTTCCAGTAATTATTTTATGGGGAGAAAAAACCCAACCCCACCCTAAAATTTAAACACCGGCTTAAAAATAACGCCCTAAATTTTCACTAACTCTGCTTGTCATGAGCTGTTCTTTCCTGCACTATCTTCTGCTTTATTCCAGCAGGTTATACCGGGGGCCTACTCCACTGGTGGCCCCCTCGAGACATCTTTAAATGAGTCACTGGCTGAAATATGCTGTCCAGCTTTCTAAGTCTCACTTTATAGCAGCCATGTTGCATCAAAAATGCATGTTGAAATAGTTTTCCCCTTGCAGTATCTTAACATCTAGTTACAATATTTACTGTACACCTGATAGTTGCATTTAATGCAGTTTTTACTACTTTGCCTACTAATCACTTTCAAGTATGACAATCTGATAGTAACTTAAAGATTGATTGCATTTAGGACAAAGCTGTAACCTTGGTGTTAGTAAATAGTTCTTTCTCTGGTACACCTCAGTAGCTACCACTTCAGTGAGATTACAGGAGGTGTTTCTGTTACCTAATTTTAAACTGCTTGTGTAGCTGATGCAATGAACTGAGCTGCTAAATGTGCGCCCTTGGTGGATGGGAGGATTAATAAAAGCACCTTCCTTCCTCCATTGAATTTGTAGACCTTCTGTCAAAAAGGTTGTACTTTAGAGTCCTGATAAGTATCAGACTAGTTCAGTTTATGGGGGCCAATGGACACTTTGTACCCTAGAAGTAGTAAAAAAGTTAGGAATTTCGGATGATTTATCTAATGTGAAGAACTGAGAAGTCAGCATTCTTGTAAGGGCAAATTTCCATTTTAGCCTCATGATAACCATAGCTTTATATGCAGGTGTGGAAATATGAAAGAAACTTCTAAAATACGTATTTGCAATATGTTTTATGGCAAACATAAAGGCTTAATTGGCACTTGTGCAGAAATGGATAATTCGGTTATGAGTCTGTCACCTGAGATAACATGCTGCCAAAAGAAATTTCTGCCAATAAAGCCTTAATTCCGTTCCAGATTCTCATACATTCTTAGACTCTTCTTTCTTTTATTTTTTTAAAGTTTTACAGTTACTGTTATTGCTGCCTCAGATTTTCATTGGAAAAAGATTTAGAGTTTAGTTTTAAAATGCAACTGTTATTTCAAATTTAATTTCTGCAGCACTTCAAGGACTTAATACGATTACGTCGGACTGCAGAATGGCCTCGTTCTACTTTAGATACAGAAGTTTCAACAGCAAAGGAAACTCCAGATATTGAACCACTTCCATTTACACTGGCACATGAACGTTGTATTTCCGTAGTGCAGAAGCTGGCACTCTTTCTCTTGTCCATGGACTTCACTTGTCATGCAGATTTACTTCTATTTGTTTGTAAGGTAAACAGCATATGGAACATCACTCTGTAGCTGAAATGGAGACCTCATTAAGATCGCTTTCTATTACTGCTTTTTTGCTGGCTAAATGGTAAAAATTAGCTGCAGCATTAAAATTTCTAGTAATTTCTGGTGAGGTAGTTTTTTTCATCTGTCATCTTTTGTGTAACTTATGATATGATGGCTTCAAAGATGCATAGAAAAAGTAACTTTTGAATGATTATTTTTATATAACTACACTTGTAAAATTCTAAAATTTAAGCCAGTAAAAATACCTGATTTCCTTGTCAGCAAAATCTAATAATCACAGAAGTTAAAGCTATTACATATCTTCATAGTGTTAAATATGAATAGGCATATTTCTTTTTTTTTTTTTATAGGTTCTTGCTAGAATTGCAAATGCTACAAGACCAACAATTCATTTGTGTGAGATTGTAAATGAGACTCAGTTGGAAAGATTGTTGTTGCTTCTCGTTGGAACTGACTTCAACAGAGGAGATATCTCTTGGGGAGGAGCATGGGCTCAGTATTCTCTGACTTGTATGCTGCAGGATATTCTAGCAGGTTTGTTTAAGTTCATATTTTTCCCAACATATGTTACACTTGAAACTTTCTTCCCTCAATGTTTTAGGGATTTTTTTATTATTATGTTAGAATCTGCAGACACTATTAAGACAGTGGGGGAAAAAGCCAAACAAAACCAACCAACCAAAAAAACCCTCAAACCATAAAAAAAAAGGCAATTACTGTCAATCCTGAATTAGTGACTTGTGCATTGAAAAGTTAATATTTATGTGACCATGATTATTTGAAAATTATTCAAAACCCCTCCCCTTGAGAAGAAGTAGCCCTTAGAAAATTTAGAGTTAGATGAACAAAAAAAAACCAAAACAGACAATTGGCCTAGACACTGGGATGTTCATTTGTAACTGGAATAAAGCTTGAAATAGAGTTGTCTGCTTAATCTAATACCGTAGGAGAATTGTTGGCACCTATAGCAGCAGAAGCTATGGAAGAAAGTACTTTGGGAGAAGATGCTGGAGCTTCGGCTGGGGATTCTGATGACTCTCTCCAGCAGTCCACAGTTCAGTTAGTGGAAACAATAGATGAGCCTTTGACACATGACATCACAGGTAAATTATTTCATAATCTTGATGGAATATATGTGTACTGAAAAAAGTAAAAAACCCCAAACCTTTGCTGTTACTTATCTCTCAAAAAATCAGTAAAGGATTTTTGGTAGTAAGAGAATTAGTTTCTGAAAATATAGGCAAAATATGAGCAATTCTTCAACTTTTTCATCTGATCAGTAAAAAATGGTTATTTTTCTGATTACTTAAAAAAGGCAACTTGATTGCTTTCGTTAACTTTTTCCACCAAGATAATTAAAAGCCTTACATCTGTGTTTTATAATTCATACTTGGTAGTATTAATACTCTTTTAATCATTCAAAGGTGCTCCACCTCTGTCATCTTTGGAAAAAGATAAGGACATTGACCTTGAATTACTGCAAGACCTGATGGAAGTCGATATTGATCCTTTGGATATTGATTTGGAGAAAGATCCCCTTGCAGCCAAAGTCTTCAAGGTATGACATACCTGAGTTTTCAGAATAACCTTTACATGTGAAATAATAATTTCCTTTCTTTCTTACACTTCTTTGTTAGTGGTATTTGATATCTTAGACATTCAGTTTTTATAAAAGTTTAATGTAGAATGTAAAGATTGTGTTTGCATCTCAGATGTATTCATATATCAGGTGAACACAAAATATTTTGGTTTTGCGAGGAGATATCTTTATAAACAAGATATTTATATCAAATATTAAAGACAACAAAAGCATAATATAAAAGAAAAATAAGATCCAGTGTTGTCTTTTTTTGGTTAAAAATAGAGTGCAGTTTGCTTCTGTGATTGATTCTATGACAATACTGCTAACATGGTGTTTTAAAAAAAAACTGAGCAATAGCTACTGCTCAGATCATCTTCAGATTACGAAGAGAAGCAACTAACTTCAAAACTTATTTCACTCTGGAACAAGAAAACTATTAAATGCTTTCTTACTTAAAATGGGAGCTAAACGTATCGAAGATAGAAAATTATGTTTAGATGTAATAGTGTAGTGTCAAGGTGTATTAAAAATCTAAAACATTTTGGTTTTAAAGAAACACAATTGTTCATAATAAAATGTTGAGTCTCTTTTCTCTGTCCATAAGGATGACACTCTGATTTGAAGTTTTCCCACTCCTCTCACTATTGACTTAACCCTTCAGCATCGTTTGAATTAACCTAAATTACTTTTTTTACCACTTGTTCAGACAACACTAAATTTTCTGGGTTTTTTTTTTCTATATTCCCTCATATGTCCTTCCACCCTACCAAAATATTCCACTTACTGCTTAATTTTCATGTAACTGATGTTTCTCTCCTTTATTCTGCCATCATTTCATTTGGCAGTAGTCCTTAGGCCACTTCATCCACGGGTATCTTCATGATCTTATTGCCTGATTGGATGTCCTTTAAAATACAGCCAGAAAAACACTTCTTCATTCTTAATCCTTCTTAAGATTTGCTTCTGTATCTGTAAAATGACAGTTGGTATTGAATCTTGCAATTAAAAAGACAGGTATACACAGATCTCCTCCATACGGCTCTACATTACTTTTTTTTTTTCTTGTGATTCATGTGCTTTCTAAGTGTCTTAATTTATGACACTTAAGTAGAGATGATTCAACTCTTTCTTTTGCAGAGCTCAATAGAAATAATGCCTGAGCCTCACTGAGGCTTCAGGGTACTCTGATAGTACAACTAATAGTTATTCTGTCTTGATAAGCAACTTCTCAAAATATCTGTATGATACTCAGCTTCCAAATTTACAAAATGGTACAAATGTGTGAATAAAACTGATAATAACATTTTCATGTTGGCTTTCTGCATCTTTGAGACAGCTAACTACATTGCTGGATTTTGACAGTCACTAAGGATTCAGTAGCTTATACTGCTATAAAAATTGAAATAACATTTTCTAAAGTATTGGATCCAGTCTTCTGGGTTTAGTTTTTGGTAACTGCAATGTTTGTTGTTAGTCATTACAAATTTAATTTTTGTACTTGGACAGTCTAAAGAGTTGCTGTTTATTTTTTTTTCTTATTTTGTTTGGTTTTTAAGCCTATAAGCAGCACCTGGTACGATTACTGGGGTGCCGATTATGGCACCTACAACTACAATCCTTACATTGGAGGAGTTGGAATTCCAGTTGCAAAACCACCGGTAACTACAGAGAAAAATGGATCACAAACTGTGAGCGTATCAGTTTCTCAAGGTAAGCAATGAACTAAAGTTCTGGTCAGGGTCTGTATTTTGTATTTGGTGCTTTCACATACCAAATTATATTAACAATCTCTATGTGCATTAAGTGGAAAGAATTAAATTTTCTGTATGCCACAGTTTTTCTGTAGTAAATGAGAGAATTTTATGTGAGATTTATATTTAAAACAGCGTAACATAGCAGAAAATCTTATTTTCTAACATTTTTGAACACACACTTATAGGCAGTTTTAAATCATTCCTGGTTTTTTTCAGGAAATTCTGGAAGCTCTTCTCTAGTTGGTTGATATTTTGGATAGTTGGCTCTACCCTAAGGAATGAGGTGGCATGCTTGTTTAGTTTGGAGGTGATTGAGCTTTCCCCTGCCACACTGAGGAAAAACAACTTTCGAGACCTATTACCATAGGAAAACCAGGCTTAAACTTACTCTGTGTGATATTAAACTAATCTGTGTGATATTAAAGTGTCTGTGAAAATAAATATGTGTTTCACAGAAATTTTGTATTTTATTAATTATATGTTTTGCATCTCTAAAAATCATGTTCAGTTCAGAGTATAAGTTGCTACATTCTGCTTCCATCATACATGAAAATGAATCTTCCTGTTAGTGATACTGAGAATTTTTAGAGTTTATGTGGACTGTATATCTATATTGCTTGCACAGGAAGTTAGAGTAACTAATTATATGTCTTTGATATAATTAATTTTTACCGTGTTTGTTGCCTTGTGTAGCTTTAGATGCACGTCTAGAAGTTGGACTTGAACAGCAGGCTGAGCTGATGCTGAAAATGATGTCCACCCTGGAGGCTGATTCCATTCTACAAGCATTAACAAACACGTCTCCTACATGTAACTACGTGTTTTCAAATAATTCGCTTCAAGTGATGCTTTGAAATTTGTACTAATTTTTTCTGAAGTCACTTAGCGGCTTAAAAATGAATTTTCCTGCTAGGCTGTGCTTTAGAGATATTTCTTTATTCAGATTTTTTAATTATGTGTCCAGATATATTTAAGAAATTTTGTGTAATTTGTCAAGTATGCAGGATTCATTTTACAGTGCATAATAGTACAATGGAAGAATTGTTTTCATTTTTGGATCTAGGTGAAATTGGACATTAAGTTTCCTATTTATGTGAAGCTTCATTCATGCATTCAGTGTGAAATTTCATCTGTTTGAAAGCTGCTCTGCACTTGACAATTTCACCTGTTCAGCAATGAAAATATTTGGATATAATTTTGAACTCACTTGTTCAGTAAGCTTTATGATACAAAAGCATCATGCCAGTTTATTTTTGCCAATTATTATTTTCAGTGAGTTGCACTGCTCATCTTGTTAAAGTGTGCTTCTTTGTAGCTCTTTGGGTACCTTAGTATGCACACAGTCATTAGGTTAATAAGTGACATCCTCAGACTTTATTTTCTGGAAGTTTATTGTTGATTATACCAGTTATACCATAATGTATGAAGAGATGTTCCAATTGTTTGTCTCACCATAGTGTTAGCCAGAACATGCCTATAATACTTTTCGCAAGAAATGTGAAAATGTGTTTCTGGGCTCACTTTCCAGTTTTTTTGTGAAGATGGAGATGTCTGAAATTCAAGTATACCTTTTGCAGTACAGTAGTCAATAGCCCAACTTAGCTGAATGCTGCATTGAAGATGTTCTTGTAAATTATAAAATAAGTGTCTTTCCCTTAAGTATAAAATACAAATAAATTTAAAATTATTTTTAGCAACTTTTACAAAACAGTTCATGGGGGCTGGTACTTTTTGTTTTGTCTTTCAGTAACCCAGTCTCCTAGTGGAACAGACGATTCATTGCTGAGAGGATTACATGCTGCGAACCAAAGCGCCCAGTTGATTGTACAGTTGTCATCTATACCTATGCTGAGCGCGTGCTTCAACAAACTTTTTTCCATGCTACAAGTCCACCATGTTCAGGTATAGAATGATGAACTTTGAAATGTTTTGATAGTATTTCTCTCTAAATTCGAAAGTTGTTTTCCCGTATTTCATACTTCTTAGGATGCAAGTTATGTGTTATGTGCTTTATTGCTTATGAAGTTTTTGTGGATAACAGTATTGATAATGTAATAGACAAGCTGCTGAAAGCTTTTATCAAATAAGACATTTCTTGTTACAGTGAAAAAGTGGGTATACATTTTCATATTTAAAAACAAGTTATTAGGTTCATTGAAAGATAATTGTTAGCTCTTCAGTGAAGAGTGTCACTGAGTGTGCAGTCTCCATCTGTGGAGGTTTTCAAAACCAAACTGGATAAACCCCTGAGCGACCCAGTCTGATATCGTAGCTGGACCTTCTTTGAGTAGAAGATTGGACTGGATAAGCTCCAGAGGTCCCTTGCAACCTGAATTATCCAATGATCCCATGTGTTAAAACTAGGAATAAGCTTTTTAAAAAATCGTTGTTTTAGCATGTTTTTCTTTATACATACAAAGGAACACCATGTGTGCTAGGTGCTTGCCTGCCTATACATATTTTAATTGGGTGGCTGACTCCATCCCTTAGTGGTTCTTTCAGTATCTCATCCAAATTACAGTTTGTGTGGTTAAGGACCTCAACGTTTCTCCCAAAAATCTAAACAGTTATTTTCCTCAAAGAAGTTATTCAGAGTGAGCATCAGTGTCTCTCTGATAGCAAAGAAGATTTCCCAGTCATTAAATTGGCCTTTTGAATAACTTTGGTTGACTGGTAAACATGTCATTCCAAAAGCTTACATGCAAATCAGTATTACAGATGTAAGGTTATGATACAGGCATTTCTGAGTAGTGTGTAAAACTGTTTTTTTTTTAATATAAGTTTGAAGAAATTTCTTAAGAGAAACTTAACTGTATTTAGAAGAAATCAATTACAAAAACATAGTACAAGCATTTACTGGTTATGCTGAATTTGCTTTGAATATTATGTTTATCAGAATCTTCAAATCCAGTAAAGGAGAGTGTGTGTGTGTTATCAGTGTAACAGTAGCACCTAACAATTTTGATAAGGCTTTTAAAATCAAAACAGGTAACCTTTTGTGCTCTGGAGTTCTGGAAAAACACTTGAGTTTGGTCTGATAGTGGTTTTTTTTCCCTTTTTCTAGCTTGAATCCCTTTTACAGTTATGGCTCACATTAAGCCTAAATTCCAGCTCCTCTGGAAGTAAAGATAATGGCGCTGATATCTTCCTTTATAATGCTAACCGAATACCTGTCATTTCCTTGAATCAAGGTAAAATACATTAAATATGTAAAATTAATTTTCAGGAGGCGTAAAATACGATATTTTCTATTTTTAAGTACTCAAGTTTTATTAATAAGCAATTAATATTAAAATAAGTATTCTTGATAAGATCAACGTTGGGATAATTTCTGTGTTCTTCTTATAGAGCTCTTGGGTTCATTATCTTCTTAACATGAAAAGTGTGTAACCATTATGTAATTGAAAGCTTATTCCTTGAATTTGCATAATCTCCTCAGAAATTAAATTGTACAATTTGTGGTTCTTAAGTCATCATTAATCACAAGAAGACTTTTTAAAAGGCACTTCTTAGTCTAAGGTGAACTCTGCACCTGTATGTACTTATCTGACAAATTTCTGCTCCTTGTATATCATCCTGTGATCTCTTTGTTATCAAAGGAGCTGGTGTGGGAGGTAGTCCAAAACATTAATGCTTGCCACAGTGAACCTGTTAACGCTAACTTCCGTGAGAGCATTTTGAAACCAGCAGTTTCTTTGCATTGTTTTCTCTGAGATGTCAGGGTCTGGGCAGTGCAGAAAGTTCTGTGGGTCAGTTCCTGTGAAGTGTTTGAAGTTTTTTCCTATTTTCTTGAAACAATAGTCAAATACAAAACCCAATATTAATAATAATAACAATAATAAATATAACACCTTACAGTAAAAATAAGGCATTTGTACCCTGAAGATTAAAGCTTGGAAAAACATGTTTTTCTTGACAGCTTCAGTAACTAGCTTCCTGTCAGTTCTGGCATGGTATCCTAATACCTTACTCCGGACATGGTGCCTTGTGCTTCATAGCCTAACCCTCATGACAAATATGCAGCTTAATGGTAAGTTATGGGTGCTTTGGTTTGTTTTTTTTTTTTATATTGCCTGTTGTAATGACGTACAGATGAGTGTTAATTCCGATCCAAAAGACAACCAGAACTTTCCCTTTGTCATATAAGTACTTTTGTTGGTTCTCTGTAACTTCAGGCTTTTCAAGAGTGACCTCCTTGAATTGCTTGTACCATGGAAACAGAAACCCTACTGGTAAAAGAAAATGTCATTATAAATAGGTTGGCAGTATCTTCTAAAAATGCATTTTAGGACTAGCTAATGATCCTTGGGAATTAACTCTGTGTGATGGGAAGAGGTAGCGGGGAGGAAGGTATAAGGTGCTGTGAGAGAGTTTCATGTTTTTCTGATGCAATAGGAGTATTTTTGTAAGTAGCAGGCACTAACCATTGCTTCTGTTAAGCTATCTGAAAATAAGTCCCTAGAAGCTGAATCTATTAAAACAGAAATCCAGCCCTTTGTTTTCGTTTAATTTCATTTCCCTGAGCACACCAAATTATCTCACATTCTTTATATTGCTCCATAACACACTAGAAATAATCTCCCTTTGTGAATCAGATTTTGCCACAAGACTGGTAGAAATTAAAGGATGTAATTTTTAAATGAAGAAATTAAGATTCTAAATGAATCATAGGGAAGCTGTCGCGGGGAGTGCTTTTGTGGCCTTGTCCTCAAGGCTAAAGAAGATATCAAATAGTAAGAACTTGGAGACTGGAATCTCTTAAAACCTACATGTTAGATCAAGTCAGAGCTCTTTTAAATTCTGTTTTCACTCCAAGTGTATGACTAAAGATAGTAATTACAGAAGAAAGAGACCCAGAGCCACCTGAAGATCACACTTCTATGAAGCATTTTGCCATTCTGTGATGACACAGTTATTCTCCATGGTTTTCCTCAAAGATGCTTATGAATCCTTTTTTCATATATGCCGTTTCAAATCATTGTCCTTGGAATGCATGGGTGGGGTTTTTTTTCAGATTTTCACTTTCTGTCCCTTTTCTGTGAGACTTAATTGATTTTGTCAAACTGAGACCTTCGTTATCTTCTTGGCATTTGAGAACAGAACATAGCTGATTTGTAGGATCTCAGCACCCGCAGTTAACACCCACGTGTATTTTGAACACTCCAATTTTTAACTGTATTCTAGCAATTTCCAAAAATGATGCTGTGTGAGACCGTATGTGAATCTCTGGCAAGTGGCGTGTTTGTGCTCTGACGCTGACAGACAGGCAGCTGTGTGTTTGCAGGAGTTTCTCAGGCAACTGCCCGTGGTCAGTAAGTGACCACGTGAATGAAAAGCTGCTCAGAAGCAAACATTGAAAGCACAGTTCAGCGTATGAATGTGGTTGTGAATTTTTGTGTATTGTGAGCACAAGGTTGGGGTTGAGTTGGAAAGGGTTGGAGATGCAAGCTTGCTGGAGGGTAAAGAAAAGGATTGAAGGTGTGTCTCCTTTTATACATGTGTGTGGATTGATACAGATCCCTTAACTGCGCCTTTTCCCACACTCACTGACAGAACCAGGAGCTAAATAAATTTAAGCGCCCATCAGATAACTTCTTTGCCAGGATTCTTCAGCAGCTAATAATTCAAGATAATATTCTGTCTCAGTGGCACTGAGTTGTCACATTTAAGAAGTAAAATAATCTCTTCAGTTCTTGACAATCAAAGGAGGAATCCATTGGAGCACTTCTACAATCAATAATTTTGGTTTCTGTGTGCTTTAGTTCAGAACTGGGACTAATGATAGTCTCTTAAGCCATTACAGACAGTGTCTCACAGGAGTTCTCATCAACTTACAATTTTCAAGATCATGCTTTCCAGAAGAGATAGGGTTTTGGTTTTTTTAAATATATACTGCCACTGTAAGACAAATTGTTCCCGAGAGTGGTGAAATGTAAGTGACATGTCAGCTTTCTTTGGATTCAAGTTTCTCTTGTATCCTCTTTAATCCTGTAATGTTTTAAGCTGGGAAGTACAAATTGTTCACGTATTCTTCACTGTATTGACAGGTTATGGTTAGGTTTTTTTGGTGTGGTTTTTTTTTTTAAAACCACTAAGATGTCAATCAGCAGTTCATTTGAGAATAACTTCGATTATTCTTGCTAGATGTGTGTGGTTATAAAATGAGGTTCTTTTCCCTTTTAACCCAAAATACAGCAAGCCCTCAAATGTGTTCATTTGCAGAGTAACTGATGAAAAAAACACTACCACCATCAAAAATCAGATGATTTCAGGTTTAATAAACCTCTTCAGATGTAATAAGCCTTTTAAATAAGCGAGAAGACACCTCTTCTTGACACAATCCTCATTAGATAATCATATTTGCTGTTTCAGAAGCTGAAAAACAACTCAGAGGTATAGCTACTCATAGATGATTCACTGAACTCTTTTTACAGATGGGCATTTTAGTCCTGAGAAAATCCCCCTATCACTGTATTTCTAAACCATTGGATCTCAAAGCCTCTTGGAGAACCTCCTTCTTAAGTTTGTGTTATTTGGTTGAAATTCATTTTTGCCATTTGATACATACGTTTGCATTCAACCATTCTGTGTTCCCCAGTCTTTCATTCACAAAGAAGAAAGGAAAGGAAACGAAATGAAAGGGGAAAAAAAGGAGGGAGAGAGAAAAAAAGAAGTGGCGCTTTTTCATATTCTTCCATACATTCTAGATAAGGGTCTTGCCTTATTTACATTTTATGGGTAGTCTCTTTGAACATACTTCTGACTTCTGAACTATTGTACTCTGAAGATTACAATTTTGGTCACCATTTCTTCAAGAGATCAACGAATTAGAAGATCTTGTCATGAGAAGTGAGGTGGTTCTAGAGATCTCATCCAGATGTTACTTTCAAAGCTGTTTCTTAGTTATTCTTCCCAAACCCCAGATCTCTTTAATAATAAACAGGGCTTTTTTAGTTGTTGGTTGGGTTTTTTTCCCCACTTGAGTATAGGTGGGGAGTATAGATTCATAGATTCTTTTTAAGAAATGTGCTATGTTAGGGTTTTATGAGCATCTCTTATCTAGGGCAGGTCAGTTCATGGTCAGAAAAGTCTGATTTAATTATGCCATTATGTGCTAATAAATGTCTTCAGAATAAGAGCTGAGGCTGTGTAACTTCCGTGCCTCAGAAACTCTTACTGGAGGAGTGCAAGATATTTTTCAGGGATAAACCAAATACCCCTGGCCATTTCTTTTCAGAACAATGACCTTCATTAGTTACAAGATCCACAACAAATTTTGCAGGGATGGTGTTTGAAATCAGTATTTGATGTGTGACATCTAGAACCATTTAATGCCATGTAAAGGAAGGTGGGTAGAAGCAAATCTGCAGTGACACCTGACTAAGAAAAATTCCTTGGAGCTACAGTCGCTCTGGAGTAAACAGCTGTCATCTGTCGAATCGTTCTCATAATGCATTTACTCATCTCTTCCTTTAGCAAGAACTATTTGTGCTCTCCCTACATGCCCTTTTGCTTACGTTATTGTTGTCACCAGAAATACTATTAGAGAGCACTGTTTTGAGCAGATAATGTACATGCATCATGAAATCTGAGTTAGAATGTCAAACAAAACGTCAGACTACAAATATAGTGCAGGCAAAGTGGGTTTTTATATTGTAGAAATATTTTCAGCTGTTAAATAGAAAAATAAAATAACATAGGAGGTAATGAAGATGTATATATTCAGTATGGTATCAACCCTGTCATGAAACAGTAGAAAACCTCTGAAACCTTCTAATCCTGGAAGGAAATGAGTTGAAGGGGTGGTGTGTGGGCCTGACTACTGCTTGTCAAGAGGAGATGGGCTGGGACTGTCAATTCCAGGGAAGTTCTAATGTAACATCTACTTGTATTAAGATGTAAAGTCTTCATAAATAGCCAGATTTAATTAAGTAGTTACAGTACAGACCTAACAAGTGAGAGTGAACACAGCAGGAAAAAGCTGGAGTTCTTAAAATAATGTAAACTTCAAAGAAACACCAAGTGAACAAATTAAATGACTTGAAGGTACACCCCAGATGTGCTCTATTCAGAAAAATGCAAGCATACATATTCTAAAAGCTGTTGTTTCAATGGAAATATTGTTTTCTTTTCTTTTGTAAAAAAGAACAACATTGAATAGCAGTGGGTTTTTGTCACACTGATCATTATAGACTTCATAGGGAATTGAAAGTCTCTGAAGAAAATGAAATGCTTTCTGTCTATGAAGGTTCCATTCAGGAATGCAGGAAAGCACTAAAGTACGTCCCTTTTTCAAATAAAAATATAAACAATTTAGGCACTTTGTACACTTATTTTGAAATCAATTTGGGTACTCAGTAGTTCTGGACAAACTCAAGTGACATCTAACTCAAAACTAAAGTCATACACAAAGTTTAAATGATGCAGTTACATTGAAACAATGAAAATTTACAGTGAACTATGAAAAACAGAATAACCAAATTCAGATGAACTTCTCATTTTGATTACTTATGCCAGCTGCAGTTGAATGTAATTTTAGTGATAGTGGTTTGTCTTAAATTTCAAAATAGTTTATAAGTAGAACTTTTCAAAAAAGTGCCAAAATGAAGTAACGTAACAGGTCAAAGTACGCATGCAAGAGCTGTGAGCTTAGCAAGTGTTCTAGTGACCTCAGTGTCATTTTCATTTTTAACTTTTATCATGATATGCTCAGAAACATCCCACAAAAACGACCAACCAAAAAACTCACCCACCAACAACCTACGTACCTAGTTTTCTTATAAGGAAAATCAGTGTATTGCATGTTTTACTTGAGTAAATGTTCAGGGGTGCAGATTCAGCAGGGGAAAATAAACTTGATCACCCAGACTGATGTTTCCAAGGCACATCCTGCAATGTGAGGAGAAGGCTTCTCTGTTGTTCCAAAATGTTCAGCTTCAGTGATACGAGATAGTCTGAAAGAGTTCGCTTCTTCAGCATGAAATTCAACATGGAACTTCATTTAGATATGTGCAGTATTATAAGAACATGTATTTTTATTCAGTAGGTAGCTAAACTTTTCTCAAGTTGTGTTTTGAATTGGTTCAATATACAACTACTGAATGAGACTTCACGTTTGCTAAAGCTAATTTGTTTGATCATTGAAGGGAGTATTTTAATTCTGGTCCTCAAAGTTCTTAATCTGTTAAGCTCTCTACAGTTTTAGTGGATAATGAGAAGTCTCTGAATGTGCCAAGGATAAAAATATCCTGATTGTTTGTGAGATAACAGAACATGTGGTCTCTATCTGATAAACTAACAAATATGCTTAAGCCTTATTAAAGTGTTGGACTAGCAAAGAGAAACAAATAAAAATGTCTGTATGTATTGCTTCCACAACATGAAGCTCTGCTTTCAGGAATACTGCCTTAGCAAGCTTGAAACACTGATGGAACGGTGTTGGGGGTTTATATCTATACTTAATGGAAAGTGCTATGCTCAAAATTGTAGTCCTGAGTAAGCAGCTTTGGGTAGCTGATTTTGCTGAGAATATTTATGGATCATTAAATATGTAGAAGGGATATGCAGTATAAATGTTGGATTTACATTTCATTCGTAAGATTACAGATTTAATTTTTATGTCTTTAAGCTGGTCCAAGCAGTGCCATTGGAGCTCAGGAAAGTACTGCCCAATTGTTGGTGTCAGATCCAAACCTCATTCATGTGTTAGTGAAATTTCTTTCCGGCACTAATCCTCATGGAACGAATCAACATAGTCCACAGGTAACTAGCAATTAAAATAAGAAAAACTCTTTGTAAAAGAATTTCAGTACACTTGATGTGAATATGAGTTCTTCGTTTTCTGTATTATTCATGCATTATGTTCTTGGTTTGTTTCTTTTTTTTGTTTATAGTATTAGTTGGTTTTGATGAAGAGCCGTAGGGAAGTTCATGTTGCTGATACACTGAGTAGTGATCATACATTTTTACAACTGTCTGAAGACTTGCCCCAGGGAGAGAGTGTCATGTGATGTGTCAGTGAATGTGTTGCACGTTAGGATTCCTTAGCTGCATGCATGAAAAAAGTGATAGGGTTGAGTTAGTTTCCTGAAATTAGGATAAAAATGCCAATGAAGTTTAAATAACTAAAAATTTCAGAATTTAAAATTATGCTTTAATTTTCTTCCTGTTTTCTGAATTCATTTCTCCTAATTTCAACTAATTTTTTTTCTGCATTTTGTAGTCCTTGAAACGTCTGTGAATAGTGATTTTAAAAAAAGCCAAGTTAAATTAATTGTATGTAATATTTGACAGGAATCTCAGAAACACTTAGTTTAGGAGACAGAAAACACCTGGTATTTCCAGTATTTTCCAGAAAAATTTCCAGAAAATGCATATTCTTTTCTATATCTTAAACATTGTGCCATTAGTTTAAAGCACTTACGTGTAAATGTGTAGTTTGTGAAAAAGCATTCAGATTAGCACATAAATGTATTGTGTGTGAAGCGTAGCTTTCATTGCTGAAAAGATTAAGTCTCAAGTTGCAGAATGAGTCTTAGGCAAAGAACTGAATTGTTTGCTTTTTAGTCATGGTTAGTAATAGAAAAACACATATAAATTGATACGGAATAGTTCTGTGAAATTTTTCAGAAAGCAAATTAAGCTACATAATAATTTTCTTTTCTTAGAAAATGTTCTTGTTAGATACCACTTAGTGTTCTTGAAGACATTTCAGTTTTATGTAACACTTACTAAAATGCCTTACCATCTAGGTTGGACCAACAGCGACACAAGCTATGCAAGAATTTCTTACTCGATTGCAAGTGCATCTTTCTTCCACTTGTCCTCAGATGTTCAGTGAATTTTTATTGAAATTAATACATATACTTTCAACAGAAAGGTAAATGTTAACTTTTTTTTTTTCCTTTCACATCCTCGTTGTCTTTAAGATCTGTGTGTATATCCTGCATTGTCATGCTGTCAAGTTGTGTAAGGATGGAGATCTTGGGTGTTGCTGCAACAATGCCAGCAGGATCTCAACTGCTTCTGGCATGTGGAAGAGTGCAATGGCTATCCACACATAGCCATCCCTGTGTGAGGGACATTGAATAGAAGCACTAAACAGTTGTTTGGACTGATTTTATCTAGATACAGACCTTGTTAAAGTAGTCCCTGAAATAAGGGCACTGTTGATGAGTTTACATATTTAAAAGAGAAAAAGTATTCTGAGAGGCCTGAATTAACGAAAGATTCTATACTGTGAAAATAATATGGATGATATTTATAACATGGTAGGAGGAAATATGAGATTGCATAATCCTATTTATGTAATATGCATGTTTATTGCTTTGTCTTTTTTTTTTTACCTTTTCTCCTCACCTGAAGGTGGAAAACCTCTGCCTCACTCTCCTTCTGGGGCCTATTGATGTCTTGTCTCCCCACTAGTGTAGAGAAAGGAGTACTACTGGCCAGAAGAGAGAGAAGAGCTTATGACTTGTCTTTTACAGCTCTGCTTCTTCAAGGCTAGGTCAATGGGCACAAGAATGTTATGTGCCAGTTGTTTGATCTGAAGTACATTAGGAATTACCATTTATTTCTGGTATTGAAGTTCTGCTCATTTCCAGACAAAGGCTTCATGTAATTAGGGATGAGCTTCCTCAGCTTCTGGCTTCCCAGTAGGTGGCACTTTGGTGTTATCTATTCTTTAATCATACAGAAAACAGTTTTGTCCTTCTCTAAGAGATTTACCTTAGTAATTTAAATTGAATGGGTGGTGTTTGCCAGGTTTAGAGTGATGATCAATTACTTATACAAGAAATGTCATAATACAATAAAAAAATTAATTCACAGTGAATCTTGGAATGTGTGTCTGCATTTGAAATATTTGAAATAGACTGTTGAGACCACTGAAAGGGTGGGTTTTGAAATGTGTTAGGGTTTTTTTTTTTTTTGAGACAAACCAAAGGTGGGATTGAAATGTCATAAAATGAAGCCAAGTACCAGAAAAGGGTTTAAATGGTTATTTCTAAAACCCCGGATAATTATTGAAGTATACCATGTCTGATCAAACCATAACATTGATTGTGAAGAAAAGCAGCATTTTACTATTAGAACTAACTAAATGCCAAATATTTCCTTCAGGGCTGCTCCTATAAAGTGTTTTGTTCTGCATTTAAATTTAAAAGATACAGCAAGATTAATCAATATCAAAAGATAGAGAAATGTATCAAAAATCAGTAACTAACTCCCACACTTCAAGAATTTGCATCAGTTTTATTTTAAATGTACTGATTCAAAAGGTTCTTTTTGTAGTCCACCAGTTTACATGTGAAAGTAATTGAGAAAAACTTATCCCTAAAGGAGATCCTTCAAGCAATCAACCTGCAAGCACCAACCTGTAATAGTTTGAGTACCTTCTTAGATAGCTAAAACCTGATGATTCTTCTTTCTATCTCAGGCGAAAAAAAAACAACAGCAAAACAAAACAAAAAACTACCATCATTGTTTAGAAAACAAATAATCCTAATGATATTAAAGTATCAAATGACTTCTTCCCATGAAATTTCCCTGCAAACATAGGAAACTTTCACCCATGACTGAACAGGACTCTATTCCAAGCCTATACCTAAAAAATTAACTGAATGATTAAAAAAATGATGGATCCTAGACTTTTTCAAAGGAAATTTTAATCCTAAGTGGTATCAGGAAACTGATTGCATGAGCAGGTTCTGTAGTCTGTGTGATGACCGGTATGTTAAAAAGTGATGAATGCTTGACTCACGTGACAGATCAGATTGTGCTTCAACATGCATTTCTGAAAACTATATACTGAAAGTCTGGTGTGCTTTTTGAGTCTTAAAAATCAAGCAAAAAAAACCAAAAAAACAAACCGCAACAAACAACAACCAAACCTGTTTAACTTGTTAATATTGAACAATGAAATATCTTTTTTCTTTCCTCTTTTCAGGGGTGCTTTCCAGACGGGCCAGGGACCCTTGGATGCACAAGTGAAACTCTTGGAATTTACCCTGGAACAAAATTTTGAAGTTGTATCAGTTAGCACTATTTCTGCAGTAATTGAGTCTATAACCTTCCTTGTGCATCATTACATTACATGTTCGGACAAAGTGATGTCTCGCAGCGGCTCAGACAGCTCTGTGGGTGCTCGAGCATGTTTTGGAGGGCTTTTTGCCAATATTATCCGTCCAGGCGATGCCAAAGCAGTTTGTGGAGAAATGACAAGAGATCAACTTATGTTTGATTTATTAAAGCTGGTCAACATTTTAGTTCAACTGCCACTTTCCAGTAATCGAGAATATAGTGCCCGTGTTCCAGTAGCAAGCAGTACTACAGACAGTGTGTCTGATGAAGAAAAGGTTTCAGGAGGCAAAGATGGCAATGGAGGCAACCCTAATACTCAAGGATCAACTGCATATGTGGCAGACTTGGTGTTAGCCAACCAACAAATTATGAGCCAGATTTTGTCTGCACTTGGCCAGTGTAACAGCAGCGCTATGGCAATGATTATTGGTAGGTATTTTGTAAATAAAAAGGAACATGGTTTTGGGTGGTAAAACACTTAAAACTTCTACAAGCTCATAAATTGTGTGTATACATGAAAGACTGTGACACAGAAATGGCAGGAAATAAGAGACTGATAAGAAGTGAAAGGGGAAAAAAGTATGTCAAAAAAACCTGCCATGAGGTGGTAGACAGTAATTAAAACTGAACAGGAATGCGTTTGGCATTTGAATTTGCTGAATCTCAGAATGGTCAATGTTTAAAGAGGCCACTGGAGATTGTCCAGAGGGTCAACTCAAAGAGCAGATTGCTTGATACCTTGTCCAGTTGGGTTTTTAATTCCCCAAGGGTGGAAACTCCACAGCTGCTCTAGGCAACCTGTTAACAATGTTCAGTCATTCTTAAAGTGGAAAAGCCTTTTTATTATGTTTAAATGGAATCTCCTGTATGTCAGTCTGTGCCCTTTGCATGGATTAGGATTAGTCTTCAGTTTATACTATAGACACGTTACCTCGATTATTCTCTATGTATTGCATTATTTTCCTTTTCTTTTTTTAATCATTTCTGGAAAAGAAAAATCACATTTGTGGCCCTTGCACAGAATACACAAACTCTTCTATTCCTCTGTTTTACCAGAAATCTCATTAACAGCATGTTCTGGGAGGTCCAGTCATATATTGTGGGTGGGGTCTTCCTGCTATGAACAAGTGAGGAAGCCAGTGATACTTTGAACAGCAAAGTTGCTGTTTGTCAGACATGTACCTAAGGTGCATTTTCTCAGAGAGATTGTCTTTGTGACTTACTTGTGAGCTGTGATGATAGGATAGAGTTTATTTGCACAAATTTAACCACTGACTGAAATACTGTGAATGTTACTGCATGCCCAAAACTGGAAAAACATTTTGCAGGAGGATAGGCAAAAAGCCTGCACTAGATTTCAGGCGTAATAGTTGTAAAATTTTGTTCTTTTTAGAGTGATTCTCTTGTTTCGAAGAAAGTACCTCCGGCCATTTTCTGGCACGTCTTTTTTAAGCAGATCTGAAACTGTTAACCAATGCTATTATCAAAAACCAGTATACTTCTTGGATGAGAGCACGTGAATGTTAGACCAGTGATTCCTTTTGGCATAAAAGCAGTTGAGGAAAAAGTAGTAACTTCCAGTAGTCAAATTAAACAGCAGGCAGGATTTGACAAGCCTGGATTGCGCTGTTGGAACCTTCTCGAAATTAGTTCCAGAATGTCTGCTCCTTTACTCTGGGTAGTTGGTGGTGTATTGCAAATACATTGTGAATACTGAAAGTAGTTTGTTCTGGGAATGATGGTTTGTGCTCAATATATGTTTCTTTGGGGTGAAATTCAAAAATTCTTCTCCTCAACTTTGATGTCTTTCTAAACCACCATTTTCTGTCCAGCAGTTATTTTGCATTTTTAAAAAGGCAATTTGGAAGAGTGTTGTTTCAAAATGGTTTTCATTGAATTCGGGCCAGCTGATCCCTTTGGCGGATTATACTTCCCAAGGTCTTTTAATATAGGTTATTGAAATTAATTTGTATGTGTATTTTGGGAAGATATAACGACAGCTATTTGTGGTTTTAGTTCTTTCATGAAGAACTGTATTAAACTCTCTCCAGAAAATTTCTATGAACAAAACATTTCTCCAAGACTACAGCCAACTTTATATGCTGATAACTGATTTTTGGATCATATATAGGAGTAAACACGTAATAGCCAATGCAGCGTGTTAGTTACCCAGGAAAGATATACAAGAAGACATCTGCAGATGTGTTCTAATAAGTAGTGACTCTGGTGTCAAAATTTAGGCTAATAATATTAATTTACTGCACCTGGTGAGCCAGCTGGTCAGTAACCAGGATGGTCTTGAATAATTCACTGGTCATATGAAGTTAAAACATCTGTTGGATTTTCTTTTATGACCATTTATTTTATTGGGTTTTTATGCTTTGTCATTGACACACTATGAAAATCATACACAGTCTTCCCCTCCTTCTCCTTGCCTCAAAGGCTTCACAGCAAACCCACCATAGTTTTCTTCAGCGCTGTCTTTCATTCCTTTTAACTTTTCTAGACCATGCAGACATAGAGTCTTAAGACTCTTATTTCTCTGCCTGTTTCTGCGTATCCAGTGCTTGTCAATATTTTCTTTCTTGATTAAAGGTAATCAAAGTACTAGAGCTGTCATTTCTCTTGCTGGAACGTTTCTCTAAGGCACATGCCAACCATCACTTATTTGAACACCTTATTTTTTATTATTATTTGTTAGTATAACTCCAGTTTATCTAAATGGAAAGGGATTATTCCATCCACCCCCGACAGTCAAATCTAAAACCACTTAAAAGTTCTTCCAGATTGATGTCATATGCTTTGTAAGACAGTTGTATTTATGGAGGTAATCTCTTCCTTGGGAAGACTATTATTTTGCTTTCCATCCTCAATTTCAGCAATGTGTTATCAGTATTGCTGAATCTTGATATTCAGTAAATCCTCATGAATAAATCCTGAGCTGTAACACTGAGAAGGAGAATTGCAGAAGAGGTATTTCTGATAGAAATGTATATGCTAAATGGTTTAGGTTTTTTTGGTTGCACAACTGCACTTCTGTTATTATCTGAAAAAAAATCTTAAATACTTGTTAGTTGCTTCTTGCTAGGAGTGTTTCCAATCCTGGTAGTTCTGTTTCTGTTTCCTTCACTAATTACAGTCATTTTTATGGTCTTATCTAAAATTAGATTTAAATTCCCTGACTTCCTGGGTCTAGTCTTCCTATGTATACCATAAAGAAAATAGCATCTATCTAGAAACGCTAATAGTAGCTTATATGATCCTGAAAACTAGCCCATTTGTAGTTTTTAAAACCCCTGTGAATGTTTAACTGAAAAGAAATTTAAATATCCTTGAGTTCTCTTATGTGCTGTAATAGTTTGTTAGGTCTCAGCTTCTCACCTTTGAACTGCTTCTGTTTTTACTAAGGTGCAAGTGGCTTACATCTCACTAAACATGAAAACTTTCATGGTGGTCTGGATGCAATATCAGTTGGAGATGGGTTGTTCACTATCCTGACAACGCTTAGTAAAAAAGCAACAACAGTGCAAGTGATGCTCCAGCCAATTCTGACCTACATGGCCTGTGGGTACATGGGAAGACAGGTAAGTTCCCTTAGGTCTGTCTGTTTCAAGGGAATTACAGGTTAATTTGTACTGTAACCTATAACATGCTCAGAAAACTGAACTAGTGCTACATAAAAGAAATGCTAACATTTTTCCAACCTCACTTCACTTTGGTGCTGGAGTTAGGAAGCCTCCCTGCGTTGCCCTTGGTAGAGGGGGAGAGAGAGAGTTTCTATAAGGACATTTTGACGTTCCTGTAAATGTTTGGGTCTAAAGGCTCAAAGATGGATTGTTTTATTGTGTTCAGGTGGGAAACACATTTATTGAGTTCATATTAGTGGGTATTTTAAATGCTCAAAGTTCTTATTTCCCTTCAGCTGCTTCCCCCTGGTATTTTGATGTTTTTCTTACTGCACAGACTTCTCCTATGTAGACATGAACCACATGAAGCATGATACTGCTATTTCGTGGTACAGAGGTTGACTATGGTGGCATTTCCTCTCTGGGATTTTTGCCTAGTAAAAGGGGACGCTAATGTGTATTTCTGTCATTAATTTTGCATGAAACTGTGTATTTCTTAACTTTTTCTTCTAGGGTTCTCTTGCCACTTGTCAGTTATCTGAGCCACTGCTCTGGTTCATTTTACGAGTGTTGGATACAAGTGAAGCACTGAAGGCTTTCCATGATATGGGTAAGAATGTCTTTTCTTTACCTGTATCAAATAAAAGGCTTATTGTAGATAATTTTTTTGGCGCTTAAAGAAGGAATACAGATATGTGGCTGAAGGAGCAAATTTGCCAAACAGGCTTGCTTAGAATTTGTTGCATGCTTCTGAACACTTGTGGGTTTTTTTCTGTCCATCTACATTATGCACAGGTGGTGTTCAGCTTATTTGTAACAACATGGTAACGAGCACAAGAGCTATTGTTAACACAGCAAGAAGTATGGTTTCGACTATTATGAAATTTCTTGATTCTGGTCCCACCAAAGCAACAGATAGCAGTTTGAAAGCTAGAGTGCTAGCTTCTGAGCCTGATAATGCAGAAGGGATTCACAATTTTGCACCTCTGGGTAAGTAATACTTCTTTCTCTTACATTAATATCCATTTGAATCTTTATCAAGTTCTTAACAAAAAATATTTTGATAGTGTAAAATGTTATAATACTATTAAATCTTCTAAACAGAGGGGTTGCTGTTTTTTCAAGGAGATGTTGGTGGAGGAGGTTAGCCCCTCATCCACAGGTAATAACACCTTGTGTGGACAGGGGAAAAAAGGAAAGGGAGTGATCTGTATCTGATCTAGTCGTGCATCAGGGTGGTCCCCTTCCTCCTCCCCTAGGTCAGGGAATGGCCAGTTCCAACGCAGCATCTGCCATAGACACAGACTTACTGACTTCACTTAAGGTACATCAGGTTTGATGGAGCTGTTACAGAAGCATAGCACAGTCGGATGATACAGCATGAACCCAAGCTAGGTCAAACAGTGGCGGAAGCTGGGGCACAGGGCTGATATTGCTGCTGCTGCTCTCACACCTGTACCTGATTGCTTCAATATTGCCTACATGAATGTCTGTTTGAATTAAAATACTCTGTTGGTATCAATACAATGGCTGTCACTTGGTTAAAATGTGTGTGGTTTAAGGTATAGATATACTTCAATATCTTACAAAGGCTCCTTTTCACTAGTAGTCTCTTAATGTTTTCTGTTGCTGCCTACTAGCCTAGCGTAGCCCATGAATGTATTCATACAGTGTGTATCACTGTCAGGAGGGAAGAAATAAAGGATTGTTTTTAAAACTTCTAGAAAAATTGTTGGATAAGAGAGAAATCCATTTAGTCCAGTCATTCAAATTTAAGTGTCAAAAATAATGAAATAAAAACAAAAAAAGAAGAGATGGGGTCTGTTAGAAATCTTCTGTCGTACTCTTCACGAATTCCTAAAAGGTAGATTAAGAATCCTGCAGATATTGGTACTTGATTACTTTTAAGTAGAAAAATCCTAAGCATATATGGTAGTGGATTCTTCCATGCCTTTATACTTTTAGTCAGGAGTGTGCTTTTGAAGTTAACCTTCTGGCTGTCCTCACTTACTACACTGATTCTCATCATGTAGTGTTTGCTAGAGACCATCTCAGTTCATTTGAGATGAAAGTCTATCAAAATGTGTCCAGGAATTCACCTCCAGGTGCTACTAGGCAGGAATTCAGTCATGAAGCCAGGCTAGAGCTACTTTAAAGTAAAATTTCCCAAGCATCTTTAGTTTAAAAAGCACAAATCTGGTCTTGTGCTGTTGTACTTGCTGAAGAAGACAGCCTCGATATTTCTGCTTCATTCTTGACTTGTTCTAAGACTAGAAAAATAAGCATCTGCTGTGCTCAGGTGTTTTGCTTCTAGTGTGTTTTTAGAAACAGGTTTTCATGTGAAACAAACCTTTTTAAAGGAAAAGGTTTGCAGATTTTGGTTATGAAGTCGTTTATGTTATCTTTGTAATATTTAAATCTTTAAAGCCTTTGTTGTGTTAACTATGAATTAACTGAATTCAAGCTTGAAGCATACTGTTCAACCTGCACCTTTTTGTAATGAACTTTTGATAGAAAGTTTAGGATTTTGATAGCAAGTGTCCCCTAGCAAGTTTTCAAGCACATGCATGTGGATATATAAACTGCCTATTGTAAAACAGTCTTAAGAGTAAAAGAAAAATATCTCAGCAGTTGTCATTATTTCACGTGGGACGTTATCAATAAACCAAAACAGGTGAGAAAGGAGAGAAAAAAAAAAGTGTTTGCCATAGTCCAGGTTGTAAATTAATCTGGGGTTTGCTAATAAACATTAATAATAAGTGTTAATGGTGCTTGCTTTGAAGGTTCCATCACCTCAAGCAGTCCCACTGCCCAGCCTGCTGAAGTGCTGTTACAGGCTACTCCTCCCCACAGACGCGCTCGGTCTGCCGCCTGGTCCTATATATTTTTACCCGAGGAAGCTTGGTGCGACCTCACCATCCACCTTCCTGCAGCCGTGCTGCTCAAGGAGATCCACATCCAGCCCCACCTGGCCTCTCTGGCGAGTAAGTAGATTCACTGATGTTGATGCCAGTTTGAAAATTTGAAGGGTGGGATTTAGAAATAATACAAAGAGTATTCTCAGAGGAACTGAAGTGGACAGGTTGTTTGAAGTATGCCTGTAAAATAAGTTGAAAAGCTTGCCAATTCTGTGTTCCTCGAGAATGGAAGGCCCTGCCTCTGCTGATTTCTTCTAGCTCAGTACATGTTTTGTGGTTGTGGTGTTAAATTTAAATATGCAAAAATTCTTGCCAAACTTCTCAAAACTTTCCCTAGTGAGAATACGGTATTTGTCAGGGATCTTCAGGCAACATGGTGTTGTATGGTGATTGGAATATAGTATGAGATTTTCAGCTATTATTCTCATAGCCCTGCTAGGGAAACGTGGCATTTACACTGATGGAACTTTTGATCATCTTAAGTTTTTGAAATGAACTGTATAGACCTTGTATCAAAATGCTTATGCGTCTTAACCTATACCGTTGCACAGGTCAAATATTCCAGCTGCAGTTCTGTAGTAGCGTTTGCCTAAAATCATTTCAGTCCTGGCGTTCTGTATCTTTAACGGGGATACATGTTTAACACTTACAATTCAAACCAGTACAGATTTTTAAATAGTATTAAACCTTCTTATCTTACTCTATAGCTTGCCCTTCGTCAGTATCTGTTGAAATAAGCGCAGATGGTGTCAATATGTTACCTTTGTCAACTCCTGTTATCACAAGTGGTCTCACGTATATAAAAATCCAGCTGGTAAAAGCTGAAGTTGCCTCAGCTGTCTGCCTCCGTCTCCATCGCCCTCGGGATGCCAGTACTCTCGGCCTCTCGCAGATCAAACTGTTGGGCCTCACAGCCTTTGGAAACACCTCGTCTGCAACCGTCAATAATCCATTCCTGCCCTCTGAGGATCAGGTCTCTAAAACAAGGTAAGCCTCTAGTGTCAAGGGGCTGAGGCATGTTCATGCCACTTCATGCATTTGTCTATTTTAATTACATTTTCTGCTCTGAGGCAGATCTTTCAGTAGCAAACTGTATTCATGAGAACCTGGTTTTGGAGTTGAATTTTAACATCTGCAGAATCTGTTTCAAATGTCTCAGAAAACTTGCTTTTTTTTTACAGAAGGCAAATATAAGCAGTACTTCTCACTTTTTTGGTGGCATGCTTAATCTGCATATGTAAAAGGGTGTCTTTCATCTCTGCAATGGTGAAAGAATACAAAGGATAGCAAAGCATTCAGTGTTGCAGGCTGAGTTTTTAATGGGTAGGCAGTTTTCCTAAAAGCTGAAGTAGCAATGTATTTCTTCCCCCTACCGAAGTCAACAGAGTTACATAAGTATTGGAGTAGGAATAGAACTAGGACAATGGGATGTTTTGTGGACGTCGTATCTAATAGTGCTGTTTGCAAACATTTGCAAAATAGGAACTGAATGTTGTTGTGATTTTGGCACATCAGCAAGATTTCTTTTCAAAAGCTTTTATTTGTTTAAGTGGCATCTTGAGTTTTGTACTCATTTTTAAATAAAAACAAACAAACCCTTAAGGATTTTTTTAGAAAAAAGGTGTTGAAGTTTTCTGACTTTTGAATTTAATTTTTTGGGTGAATTTTTGACATTTCCTGGTTCTGAAATTTAGTTTACCAAATTGTATAAATTTGTTACTTTTGAAGTAGTTAATTTTTGAACCTTAATGTTTATAAATTTGAAAAAAGAGCATGGGAAAGTTTTAAAAACCTTTCTTCTTTTGCTGGGAAAAATTTTGAGAGAGTAAGTAAATTTAGAGAACGTGAATACTGTCCAGTGTATATTTGATAAAAGTTGTATAACTGAAATTGGTCTTTGATTTTCAATATCAGTGAAGCAAATTTTCAAAGCCAAATTTATATTATTGTTGTATTTGTACTTCATAAACGGTCATACTTTTGTATGACCTTTATGTACTTCATAAAGATCTTTAAGTCACATAAAAATAATCAGTACCTAAAGAAAGAAGGTGAGCGTAAGTTCTTCATGTCTTGAAATGTTTTATTGTGGCTTTCAGCTTAGCTTTATAAATATCTCAATAAAGTAACGGTACTGATATGATAGATAGATTCAGTAAATTTGGATATAATTTTGGTTTAGATATAACATAAAACTTCTCTTTTCTAAAATGATACATATTTAGGAGTAAATTATTCCTAAAATGAAAGTATAAACTTCATTTAAGGTCTGTATGAAAGCTTTCTTCTTTTTTTTTTTTAACTTTCAGAGATAAGGTTAGCTCTGAAAATAAATTAACCTGTTAGTTTAGAACTTGTCAATGAAACGATGCTATTTATTTCACCTGCAACTCAGATTGCCATCTTGTTCGTAATGCTTGTTTAAACAGCACTGTAGTATATTTTTGGGGGAATAAAGCCTAGTTAATGTTTTTTTAAAATTGATTCAATTATAATAGGTTTACTTTTCAAAATTTATTATTAAAAGGAATACTGAACAATATTGCTAGAGAGAGGCATGGGTAAATGCTGTGGCTAACGTTTTTAATTCCTGTGCTCTTTTTAAATCATGTTCACTAAGGTTCACTGTACCTTATTGTAGATGTGTATGACCGTAACAGTTTGTAAAGTCTAATAGTTTGTAAAGCTGTGCAGGTGTATAATTTTAATGCCAAGCACTATTGCAGAATCTTGACCTTATGTACAAATAAATCCAGTGGTGCCTAAGTGAGGCAGTGTGCTGTTTCATGTTTCACATTTATGTTTTGGCCAGGTCCTTTTAATGCAACAACACAAACCAAAAAACCCAAACCCATGAAATAGCACACCCTCCCCACCTACTTTCCCCCTATATAAACAATTTCTCCTCTACCTTCCCCCCTGTAGGGTGGCCCTATTGGAAGAAATATGTATGTGAATTGAGAAATTTTAGTAATAAAACTTGCAGGATCTTAACTCTTCCCACCCACAAACTCTGCCTTTCTTACAATGTTAACCCCGTGATTATAACAGCATTGCTAATGAAAATGACTTTGTGGTCTTAAATTCAGTCATTTTAATTTGCTTTTCTCAGATTACGTCTGAGCACATCACAGCAGTTTTCTGCAATATGTGTCCTAGAATTTAATACAGGTACTTCTGCAATAGATGACAAAGAAAATAATAAGAAAATGATACATTAGCTCATTTTCGTGTTTTCCTTTTCAGTATTGGATGGTTAAGATTATTACACCACTGCCTCACTCACATAAGTGATTTAGAAGGAATGATGGCTAGCGCTGCAGCACCCACTGCCAATCTGTTGCAGACATGTGCAGCTTTACTTATGTCACCTTACTGTGGTATGCATTCTCCAAACATTGAGGCTGTGCTTGTGAAAATTGGGCTTCAGTCCACCAGAATAGGCCTGAAATTGATTGACATTCTTCTAAGAAACTGCTCAGCATCAGGGAGTGATCCTGCAGGTGAGCGCAAAGTTTTTCTTTTCAGTTGTTGCTTGAAAACATTGCTTGTATAAATGTACAAATATAGTATGTTTGCATGTTGCTTTCTGATTCTGAATTTGGGTTGCCAGAACTTGCCATTGTGCTTTATTATGCTTCTAAGTATCACACTCTTTGTGGGTAGTTCTACAAGAGTAAAGCAATGCAAACAGGGTTGTTTTGATTTTTTTTTTGTGTAGAATGCATAATTAGGTGAACATTTTGAAGACACAAGAGTAGAACATGCAGTATACTGTAAGCATGTCTTACTCTTTATATTATGTCTTGATGTTTCACAACACAGAGCATCCGTGAGTAGTGTTAAGAAAAACAAGTGCAGCAAAATTTGGGCAGTAATAGTCTGTAGGACAGTATAAAGTATGAATAACAGTTTATAGGTGGAGGTATATAATCAAGACACTTGAACAATTAATCTGTGTCCCACAGCAAAATTTTGCAGTAGCTCTTCTGCTAATGCACTGGATTTTTGTATTTATGACTTGTATGGCTCGACACTTTGTTTTGGTGTTTTGTGGCTTTTCAGTGAAAGAAAACTGAAATCAAGTATTCCCTGTTTTGAAGTTGCTGATTCGAATAGAAAACACTCTTTTCAAAATAGCTTCCATGAATTATTTTGCCATGACTTAATGTTTCGGTGTAGCCTACTGTCTTTTGCTGGAATGCTGTTAGGTAAGAGAGTAGTTTCCTACAGGGCAGGAGGAGAAGATGAATAGGAAATAATCTGAGGAAATCCTCAGCCTTAGTTCTGTTGATGTAAACCGGAGTTAAATAAGCTCCCATTTTGAAATATACGTTTGCTTCTGTGAAGTGTGAGGTTGGATAGCTCTGTTGGAATTTGTCATGTGTTTTTGTAACATGTTGAGGAAAATCATACTAGTTAAACCTTTAAGTCCTGTATCTCATGAAAGTTGCAATAATTTTTCCTTCTCTAACAAGGCTGAACATTGCATTGAACATACAAAATGCACAGTTTTGAGATAATGTGTATAAGAATTGCATCCTTATGTTAATGGAAAAACTCAATTCAATGTTACTATTACAATTCTGTAATAATTTCATTACTACTTTTAAAAAATACATATGTAAGTACTTCTATTATTTCCCTTCCCCCCTTTTTTTCTTTTAATGCGGCAAGATCTGAATAGCCCTTTACTGTTTGGAAGATTAAATGGTCTCTCTTCTGACTCCACAATAGACATTCTTTATCAGCTTGGAACAACTCAAGACCCTGGAACAAAAGATAGGTAATGTATTTGGATTCTCATGTGGAAGTGTATACAAAAATAACCTGCTAAATAACAGCTTGATGTTACTACACAAAAACAGATTGTTATGAGATAGCCTAAAAGTGCAGAAATCTAAAGAAACTTTCCAACTTTCTATTGCAGCTCCTTGCATCTTTGGAAAGAATGCTATCCCTGGTTTTTTTTTGCTTTTATAAAACTGATAGAACTTATAGTGTTCAACTGACTTTTCTCTGAAATACTGAGAACTCCGACATCTGCTGTGTTTTCTTTCTCTGTAGAAAGAAAGCTTATATTTGGCTTTCCAAGATGATAAGTGTTTTTAATTAATTTTTCCCGTGTTAGTGATCTAAGTCTTGAGAAGACAGAGTTTGAGCTTACTCTTGAACATTGCTTCAAAGGAAGAGATAAATGTGTAATTCAGATTACTAAAAGAGAGCAAGCTAATTTGGTTTTGGGTGTTTCTTTGACTCTTTATAATGTACTACATCATCTTGCCTTCCAGAATTCAAGCGTTGCTGAAATGGGTCAGCGATTCCGCAAGAGTTGCAGCCATGAAAAAAAGTGGCCGGGTCAGCTACATTTGTCCAAATAGCTCAACAAGAGAGTATGGTCTTTTGATGCCATCTCCTTCCCATTTGCATTGCGTAGCAGCAATTTTGTGGCATAGTTATGAATTGCTTGTTGAATATGATTTACCAGCGTTGCTGGACAGAGAGCTCTTTGAGTAAGTAAACCAAAGTTTCGCGCCGCATGCTTTTTTAAAACTGAATTATTTTGTTCACTGAAATTATATGAAGCACACTCATTGTGAAACAGTAGTGGAAATTGTCAATCCTGAAGCTAATTGGTAAAGTGAATACATAAAGATATGTAAACAGGCAGTTTTATAGTTTTAAACAGAAAACTGCACTTCACATGTTCCAAGTATAATTGTGTTTTAAAAAAAATATCCAAAACAAAACAGTAAATCCACGTGTGTACTTGCACATATGTGAAAGGTAAACTGTTGCATGTTTTTGGTTTTGTTTGTGGGTTTTTTAATGGATAACTCTGGGCTGTTCTTGTTGAAATTGAGTGTTGGTAGTAATTTTCACATACCTGTAAATCATGATCTTCATTAGTATCATGTTATATAAGCATTATTTTATTACTCATTGTATCCAGTATCCGTAGCTGATAGCTTGGGGGGTGGGGAGGGAGACTGCTTTTTTTTTTTTTTTAGAGTTTCTGCTTTTCTCCAGACGTAGTCTGATTCGAACGAAACAAAGCATAAAATCTTGAGTGGATCTTGAACTATGGATTTGCTGTTGTTTGATTCTAAAGGAAATATATACATTTATTGACTCCAGATTGAAAATATATGAGATAACATTCCTAATTTATGTTGCTTAATCATTTCTTCTGTTTAAACAAAAGAAAAAAGAGAAGCCACATAGCTTTGTTTCATGAGTATTATGGAAATATAGCTGTTAAATTCCTGCACATACTAAAGCATTTTTCATTCGTACCATTGAATACAATTCCAGTTTGTGAAAGGAAACTTTGATAGCACATAATTTTTTTGTTGCCCTTAGGAAACGTTCATGTTCTTCTGCTACCTCACTGTCTTCTTTAGGCACAGTCAAACATTCAGACACTGGGAAATGTGCAAATTATGGTTATTGGTACAAGCATGGGGAGCTCTTCTGTATGTGCATCATGATGGTCTTTAGATACATGACTACAAGCTAGACCTTTTCCAAAGACACGTCGGTGCTACATCATATAAATAATTGTTAATTCAAAATGAGCTAGTTCACTTTGGGAATCAGTTTAAGAATTTTAAATTACATGTCAATTAGTCCTTTCAGGAATATGTTTTAACAGAAATGCATTTTCAGGGTGGATTTTAACAAGTTTAACATTGGAGAAGGAAGAACTCTTAATAAAAATAGACTTCTTAAAATGGATAGTCCATTTAGGTTTATACTAATATAAAAGTGTGTTTCACAACTCTATTCCTGTCTTTTGGAGGAGTGTGTTGTTTTCATCCCAGGATGAAATGAAGGAACACTAATAAAGCTATTGTACCTAGTTTGAATATGCATGTTGCAATATAGCCCTGTTCCTCTACGTCCTGCCAAATAAAACTATAATTCATATCAGCCAGCATCTGGAGCAAATTATAAAATACATTTTTAATAAATAGAGGATTGTTGTCAGACATAAGTCTAAATAGTTCTTCTAATAAAAATAACTTCTTGTGTATTCTTCATCCTCTGATATTTTCAATTTTGAAATATTTTAAATGATTCTAGTTATAACTCCTAATTTCTCTTTCATGTGATATTTCACTTTTGTCTTGGATGTGTTTTCCCATCATCCCATTTTCCATTACAATAGTTCTGCTTTGGCCAATGGATACTAATCTATTCCTTAGTTATTTTTTAATATCTATTTGGAAAAGAATATTATTTTTCACAGAGCATAAACTTACAGAGAAAATTTTGGCAGAAGGACTGTGTCAATATATAGTTGGAGAGGAGTTAAAGTGTACCTTTATTACATGTGGGCCTTGAGAAATTTTGACTGTCTTCTCAAAGTTACGGGTCATTTGGTCACTGAGGTGACTTTTTAATGTTTTGTCTTGGAGAGGGTTTTTAATCAGCCATTCACTAGACTGATGATAAAGCTAACTTTTTGTTAGATCAGTGTTCTGTTTTAGACTCCTTGTGTCCCTTAGACTAAAGGTAGAATAACACTTCCATCCAAAAGAGGGAAAACAATTCTTGTCTTCAAATGGGAATGTGATATATGATGATACATCCAAACTTATTTAAAAATCTAACGTTCAAGTGGCACAAAGTGTGCATGTACCTATGTATGTAAAGTTTAAGATAATGTAACTTATGTATGGTATCACGTTACTGTGAATGCACTTCAGAAAACTGGGTTGTTGTTTTTTTTTTTAAATCCCTCACCTCCTTTGAGCAAGCCTATAAGAAGAAATTATGATTTCAGTATTTTATAAATGCCACTTCTGAAATTTAAGCTGAATAATAGGAGTTAAATTAGCTTTTGCATTCATGTGCCTTGGATTAGCATTCAAGCACATGGTATTTGGATGGAAGTGAGTTCAAAAGTAGATGGGATTTTAGTATTTCTGAGGAATAATTCTGTTAACTGATGTCCTAAGTACAGGTCTAGTAGAGGTAGCAAGAGTAACATCATTCTACCAACAAGATTGTTGCTGCTTTAATTTTTTTTTTTTGCAACATCTTTATGTAGAACCACAACAAAACAATTTTTTTAAAAATTGGAAACATATTAAGATACTTTCCATTTCTTCAAAGGATTAAGAGAGCCTTATGTAAATGAGCGTGTGTGTATGATCCTAGTAGCTGCAGCTTAGAGAGTTGAAAGCATGAAGAGGTTGCGGTTGGCTCAAAAATGCAGAAATTGTGACAAGTGTCAAAAGACTGAAATCCTGTCTTTCAAGTGCAGCATGCCAGAAAAGTCGGCTTATTTCCGTTTTAAATACGGTATGATGAGAAAAACTTAGCACGGGATTGAGGAATGCCTTTTGGGTAATGGGTGTGCTGCTAATACTGTGATCCAAACAAGGCCTTCAAGCTCAGCTCAGTGTGGTTTACAACAGCTTCTACAACAGTTAATTGTAAAGATACAGTGGCAAACTATTGCGTTGACATGTTTTTCTGTCTTCTACAGGTCACTGTTTAACTGGTCCATGTCTCTTCCCTGCAACATGGTGTTGAAGAAAGCTGTCGATAGTTTGCTTTGCTCAATGTGCCACATCCACCCAAATTATTTTTCCTTACTCATGGGATGGATGGGTATCACTCCTCCTCCAATGCAGTGTCAACACAGACTGTCCATGACTGATGACAGCAAAAAGCAGGACCTTAGTTCATCTCTAACAGATGACTCTAAAAACGCACAAGCCCCTCTTGCACTAACAGAGTCTCACCTGGCTACTCTTGCTGCCTCATCTCAGTCTCCTGAAGCTACCAAGCAATTATTGGACTCAGGTTTGCCTTCACTGCTTGTAAGAAGTCTTGCCAGTTTTTGCTTTAACCATACTTCTAGCTCTGACTGCACTGCACAATCAATGGATATCACCCAGGACAGGCTCAGGAGGCATCACGTTCCACAGCACTTTAATAAAATGCCCATCACGGCAGACCTGGTTGCTCCTGTTCTCAGGTTTTTGACAGAAGTTGGCAACAGCCACATGATGAAGGATTGGTTGGGTGGCTCTGAAGTCAATCCATTGTGGACAGCACTTTTATTTCTGTTGTGCCATTCTGGTGCTACTTCTGGAGGACACAATGTGACAGCACAACAGACCAGTGCAAGATCTAGCTTGCTTTCTTCAACTGTAACAACAGGATTGACCACTCAGCAGCGGACAGCAATTGAAAATGCAACAGTTGCTTTCTTCTTACAGTGCATTTCTTGCCATCCTAATAACCAGAGACTTATGGCACAGGTGAGAGAGAAAAAAAAAATAAAGTTTTCATTTCTTTATTAATAACTATAGCCAACTTTTAAAGCATTTAATTTTTTTTTTTAACTTTCATCACGTTTCTTAACCTTGCAGACCTAGTTGAAAAACAGTATAATTAAAAAAAAATAAGAATGAAAATGCCCTGGTAACAGGTAGACTTCAGTAAAAAAATCAATGCAGTTCTCTGTTAATAATGGTAATTAATAATGGTTCTCTGGTAGTAATAGTACATTAAGCAGTGGGAAATTTTTGTGTTAGGAATTTGAAAGCTATTTTTCTAAATACTTCATTTTTTTATCTTTTTGAGTAGTCTGTATGTTTACAATTACTTAGATGCTGTAGTCAATGTTTAGAACTTTTTTTAAAAAAACCAAACTTATTTACTGCTCGTATTTTCTTCAGTGGTGCTCATTTCTGATCTGGTTTGAATGATAACTGGAAGGTAGATCTTAGGCACTGCCTGTTATGGCTGTGTAGAGCTGTATTTTATAGACCTAAATATAGAAATATTTTAAATCTGATGTCATTTTGCATTCCCAGGTTCTCTGTGAATTGTTCCAGTCGTCTCCTCAGCGTGGGAACCTCCCAACCTCTGGAAACATTTCAGGATTTATTAGAAGGCTCTTTTTGCAACTGATGCTAGAGGATGAGAAAGTGACTTTGTTTCTTCAGTCCCCATGTCCAGTAAGAATTTTTGACAACTGTGTGGTGAACATGGAATAAATTTAGCCCTAACAAATAAATAAATAAAAAATCCTGCTGTCTTCAACTTTGAAATGTCAGATGGCAGCTTTTCCTACTGTACACATTGCAGAATTTTGGAAAGGAATGTGCTGGTAAATTGTAACTCAGTATTTTAAAAGAAAATTGAAGGCACTGTTGTAAGACAAAGCCATCTTGTTGAAAATACACTGTTTCTGAAAGAATTGACAACTGCAATTTATCTTATGTGAGACTTTTTAATAGTATCATTACACATTAGCAGCAAATACGGGTAGAAGTTCTAGTCCTTCCAGCAGTTCTTCATTATCAGTTTCATTGAGGAACAGTTGTTGTTTTGATGCTTTAAAATTGATGGAGATCCTTCAGCATTAGCCAAAACACCATGAAAAATTCTTGAGTGACAAATACTTGAATTAATTGATAAAGCAGATGTATGCTTTTATACTTCCACATGCTTCACCATAAAACAGAATTATAATTAATGACTGCAGTGCTATGCTCTCAATTGAAAGCTGGGAACAAAGAAATATAGGCAAAACAGAAGTTATTAAAATATCTGATACTCCCATACAAGGAGGAATTTTCTGCTTTGGTTTCTGCTGTTCTTACTACATCTCAGAAGTAAAATACTACATGAGATATATGACAGGAAAACTGGCTCAGATGGTATAAAATGGAAAAGGAGGAACAAATACAGTTTTAGCACAAACATTTAAAGTTTTATTTTAACCTGGCTGAGATAATTTGTTGACATGACCGTTGGTAATGTGAAGGTAACATCATTTTTCTAATAATTTGTTTTACACAGAACAGATTTTTACAGAATGTTACTAGGTATGTAAAAACAGAAAAAATATCTTGAAAAGAAGTTGTCAGATAGTTCGGTTTCTTCTGTTAAAAACACCAGGAAGCAGTCTATCCCTTATTACTGAGGAAAAGATGATTTTAACATCCAGAGAGAAACCTTAAAAATAGCCTGAATGTGCAGAATATACTTCTGGTATATCCAACAACATAACCTTTCGAAGATTGGATCCCCATTTTTATCTCTCTAAGTTCTTACAAAATGTCTACTTTTATAAACTAAATTCTGATTGTCATCAGGTAGTAAATTTGTTTGATAATATTGCACAATGCACAATTGACAAATGTATGTGAATATTAGTAAACAGTTCTCCTGATAATAGGAGGAAGGGGACCAGTGGCACTCTCATTGCAGAAAAGTCTGTAAGAAGTAAAGAATGACACAGAATGTCAACAAGAGCTCAGGCTAAAATATGTTACTTTAAAATATTTGAAATGCTTTTAACTGTTAGTGACTTAATTATCTGTCATAATAGCAAAACGTAGATATTAAATCTAGAATAAACTTCATCCTTAAGTCAGAGCAATAGGGAAATGACATCTTTCTCTACTCCGAGTAATTGTAATTTTCCTAATTTAATTTCAGAATTAAGTGTTTTCATACATAATTGCAAGTCTCAGACACTCAATTTTTTTCTCAGATACGGCTATATGAAATGATTAGGTTTTTTTATAAATATGATGTCATACTGTTTCAGATTCTAAGAATACTCAATGCTTTTGAAGTGAAGTCTTTGAGTTAAAAAATTAAACTTGTCCTAATTTTATGCATTGTATTTATACCTCCAAATTTGAAGGTTATGTTAGTTTTCTTTTTAGCGCACAAAAAAATGTAACTTTTTGCTGAGATGTGTCTATAAGAACTTAGTGTGTTAAATTATTTCTGAATGTTAAAGTCATGTTAAATGTTATTTTTTATTTTTCTTTTCTTTCAGTTGTACAAAGGTAGAATCAATGCAACTAGTCACGTAATTCAACATCCAATGTACGGAGCTGGACACAAATTTCGTACTCTTCATTTGCCTGTCTCAACAACTCTAGCAGAGGTTCTTGATCGAGTGTCAGGCAAGTTTGCAATAGTTCATGTTTTGGGTTTTTTTTTAAGATGCAGTTTCAAAATAACATCCAAAACCAACACCAAATAACCTACATAAACCAAGTATGCCTAAGATACATATTTGCAGTGTTCAGCAATTGCTAAATATGAAACAGTGGTTTAAGTTGTAAGCTTTTGCATATGCCTTATGTTCCGTGTAAAATGCATTTTTACTGGTCAAAGACATTTTTTTCCTTCTCTAAAACTCAGGTGGGGAGGGCGGGATTTTTGTTTCATTCATTTTTTGTTTGATTGGGGTTTTTTTGATTGGTTGGTTGTTTTGGGGAAGTGTGTTTGCTCTTTAGTATTAATGTGTTTTCAAATCTCTCATAGGATATTTGCAAGACCATACAAAAGACACTGCAAATATTAGTCTTTAAAATGCCCTGTCTTTCATCCAGCGACTTAAATATTCCCAAATTATATCAGTTAAATGTCCTGGAACTTAAAAGTTTATCTCAAGATGGAGGTGAAATTGTGTTGCTATGAAAAGGGCATTAATGAAGGCTCCATCTAATTTCTGTGGTTATGCATTTGCCTAAACACTTGAGTTGGCGTACCAAATAGAAATTGAAAACCATAATTTACTTTTAGAGATTGAATGAGAGGATAATGTTATGGCATGCATTTATTTGTTAGGTTTTTTTAAAGTTCAATACTTTGTTACACTATTTGAGTGTATATGGAGAGATGAACCCCTCTGTAGGGAGCTCTGTTGACCAGGTCTCCACAGACCCTAATACAGATTTTGACACCTGAATGGTAGATGTCTTAATCTTAAAATTAATTGTACCTTGAACTTTAGTGTTTATTCAATACTTCAGAAAATAGAGATATATATTAAAGATTGAAGTTAGTGATTTTTTTTAAAACGTAGTTAAAGAGTAGAATTAATACGAAAGATGTTGTGTCTGTGCTAAAGCTCTCTAGGTAAAACCAGGCACAGATGCAAGTTTATTCTCCTCAGGTAAGAAATAGAGCAAAATTTGGTTGGTCATGTTATGTCAAAAATTGGTTTTAAGCAAGTCTAATTAAAAAAAAAATAATAGAGGAAAAAAACCCCAGCACTTCCTCTTTACTCTCAAGATGTAGTACTCAGTAATAGCAAAGTCCAAGATCATCCCAGCAATTATGATTTTGCAATTTTAGAGGTGTGCACTAGCTGCACACATACCTGACTAGGTATGTATGTTCTTATGTGTAGATATATTTGTATGTGTAATTTTTTTAACTCGGTGTAGATCATCTTCGATTTCTGAAGCACATATTCATGGAGTTAGAGGAACTATTGCTTTTTTATATCTACTGAAGATTTTTACATCAAAATTGTTAATAAAGTCAGTAGGGCAATAAGTATATTACCTAACAAGACGACAGAAGTACTATAAAGATATTTGTCAGAACACTGGACAGAACGTGACGTGCTTTGGGATTTTAATTAAAAGATAGTAAAGTCTAGAAAAATATATGATGCTTACTTATCAGGGAATAAGTTACTATTTCTGATAGAATTCTGTGTTCATTGGCTGTCCAGACACGGTCATGTGTGGAATGTGACCAAGATCTTTTAGATCCTTGTGTAATTTATGGTCAGAATTGCTGCAATGGGTGAGGTAGTCGCTGCATATGAGGTAAGGATCAGTTGTTGAGCAGTGACATAAACTGTCCTCAACAGCTGCCTTAGTGGTGTATTGCAGTCAACTTGATAGCCAGTGCTAATAGGCACTGGGGAGGGGAATCTGATGATGTCATTCCTGTAATTGAAATTCATCAAATGCTGACTTTATAGGGCACCGTAACTTTGGGTTTTTCTATGTTATTCCTCAACTTAACTCGCATTTTAAATTGGAAGAATTAATTCTGGAAAAGTTCAGGTTCTTTTCGGTTTCCATTCCTTATCTAATGTGATTTCTCTGATTGTATTAAAAGCTTGGTGGTACTTGTATACCATTCCGTGGTTAGGACATAGTAAAGAAGACTTGAACATATGAGGAGTAAATGTTTTGGGGGTGACAGGGACAGAGAAGGGATGGACTGGGGGTGGAAAGGAAGAAAAGATTGCCACCGCTGCAGCAGTAGGAAATCACGAAGATCCTGTGTCACAGGCTGTCCCTTGGCTTAACTTCTTTTTTTCTTAACTATGGTGTTAATGTCTCAAATTGATCCTGTCATACTTTCTGCAAAAGGAAATCACAATAAGCGTGTCCGTTTCATACTTTTTCTCCCAGTCTTTAAAGTGAAAGGGGGATGTGGGGTGGGTGGGTGTCTAAAATGATTGCTAAACCTGCTGTTCACATCCCTTTACCGTAGGAAGAAAATGTGCTGTATCTCTGCAGATAGAATTGTCTAGGATGAGTATCGATTGTTTTGTATTTCATTCCCCTTAGTTTTAAGTTACTGGTCTTGGCTGGTCAGGAAAATTGCAAACCAAATGTGGATATTACCTAAGTCTAAAAATACCATTGCTTAAGCTTCCTTAATAATTTTATTAATGACTTCTAACTTCTTCAGCAAAATTTATGGGCATTCAGTCCACAGGACCAAAGTAGAGCAACTCTGAAGTTCAATAACAATAATGAGAATTTTTAAAAAAACAGACACCCAGTCTAAAATAAATATATATATATGTAGTGTGTGTATGAATACTGGGTCGTGAGTAGCGGCAGTTTCACACTATCTTTTGGTCTGCACTACTTTCTATCACAGACATAACCGATATCCTCAGTTACAAATCATAACATATTTCCAAGCAGGTCAAACCAGATCTGTTTCAGCACTTCACCCACTGGTGATGTACAGTTAAAGGTAACTGGATGGTACTGGTAACTGGTGTTTGTAGCTTAAGGCTGCTATGAATATGTGGAAACAAATTATTACTCAGAAGCAATTAGAGAATTATTTGGCCATTTTGGTGCCAGTGGTGCCTTACAAGGTGTTAAATAGTCCATTGTCACCTGTAATCAATGATTTAATAGTTGCTTGCTGATATTTGTGATCAACACCTAGTGGCTGAACCAAAACAGTTGAACTGCAGTAATCTAGTGTTCACTTAAGCAAACAGCACAAGGTTTGGATGTGTAATGTATTACAGACATACTCAAGTTTCAAAGGAACAATCATACTTGGCAGTTCTGAAATTGAGTCAGAATATAACACTAGATACCCGCACCTAAATATAACAATTTATTTAAATAAGTCTGCAAGTGTCCTTAAAAAAAAGTTTTGGGATTTTTTGTTTGGTTGTTTTTCATTGTTGTTTTGGTGGGATTTTTTGTGTTTTGTTTTTGATTGGTGTGTTGTTTTTTTTTCTTTCTGTTTACTTTGCTTAATCTCATTTTTGATTGGTTGCAGTGGTGTTTGAACATGAATATGTTTGACTCATCAGGTAATGGTTTTAAGTTGTTACAGTTTTACATTGTCAGACGACAGATTTATTGTGGAAATAGGAGACCAGAATTATCATGATACCTTAATTCATGGATAATTATAAGACTATATTACTGCCTGGGATGGAATTCTAAGACACTGAAGTAGTTGAGAATAGTCTTGTTAATAGCCTAGAAACTGTAACAAAATCAACTTGATATCTTGAAATCCCTTTCTCTCCTCTTTTTTCTCTGTATATAGATACACCCAGTATCACAGCTAAGCTAATTAACGAACAGAAGGAAGATAAAGAAAAAAAGAATTATGAAGAGAAAGAAAAAGTTAAAGCAGAAAATGGATTTCAGGACAATTATAGTGTTGTTGTTGCTTCTGGTATGTTTTTTTCTTCTGCTTTCTGAAAAGGATCTTTCAGACATTGGTGGGAGGAGGGAAGGAAATCATATCTACCAACAATTCTTTTTATTACAAATAATGGTTAGAAAAATTGTAGTGCCCAATTAATCTAACTGGCTGCTAGGCAGCAAAGATTGGTTCCTGGTAGAACTGCTGACTCTAGCAGATTATATACTTTGACAGATTTGTACCTAAATGTGTGTATCAGTGATATGTTTTGGATGCTGTTGCTAGTGCATTTTACAGGATTTTGTAGAGACATAGCTGGAGCTTGCATTATGACAATATATTAGTATTTGTGTGCTGTTACTGTGGTACTACCTCTACCTCTTTGCAGTGGTTGGTGCATCAAAGTTTGATCACCTCCTCCCACAATAAGCTTTGGAAATAAAAGGATTCATATATTTCACATAACTGGTGGTACTCTGCTAAAACCTGTCAGATGGAGATCTAAGCATAAAACCATATTATTCCATTTGGAAACCACGCATGCGGGATTTTCTTCCAAAGCATTTGCCTTCTCAAAGCTAATGTGAAGATCCTTCCGAAATCATTTTTGTAAACCCTTCTCCTGTTTACAGGAGAAAGACATTATAGACTGAACATAGTAAATTTGCAGTGGAACAATAAGAGTAGAGTTCAGATGATAGCTGTGGAGGTCATTAGTCTTTCGGTTTGAAGTTCTGGTGTGTTTGTGAGAGAGAGATTAGTGAACTTTAAACTACCCTTTTCTTGTCTAGCTTTCTGCCTTCATTGAGCTACCTCAATTTCATTTACACTTCGTGAAGCATGAAGAAGAGATGCTGATTTCCTTTGACTTCTGGCACCAATATTTCTTAAGCTTTTTATTTCAGTTTTGTAGATGTAACTCTAAACTCAAGTGTTGAATAGGGCAGCAGCTTCATAGATCTTGGTATATGTTTAAAGCAACACAGCTGATTTTTAATTACAGCATCTTTATCTGGAAAGATATTTGCAGTAGATGCCACTTCAACAAGGTAAACATGTTTTGGCCAGATCTAAAATATGAATAGGTCCGAGTGAGGGGTTGAAACATGAATAAAGAATCTGGGAAGAAAAAAAGTAATATACCAGGCTTGAAGATAGCGCATAACATGTCTCATCCCAGTTGCATCTCTGGTCATGGTGCCTGATATAGCCCATTCCCCATTTAGAAAGAAGCAGATTTAAGTTTTCCCTTGGTTTTGCTTGTATTTTTTCCAGTTGATTAGAACAGTTTAATTGTAAACTTAATTAATTTGCATTTGTTTTTATGACTTGTTTCTGAATCTTTTCTTCTTTTGTCTTTATCTTTTTATGTATTCTGGGTTTTCTTAGTGTCCTCAGAGACTCATGCAGCCAGTGTTTAACTTGTTCCTTATTGATAAAATTAATAGAGTATAAATGGCATTTGGAGCCTGATATTCCTGAGACAAGCTAGTTGAGTATACAGAGATTATTGGAGAATGTGTTGTGTATTTTAACTTCTCCTACTTAAACAGCTGAAACCAGAGTATATCGTAGCATTTCAGGTATGATGTTGCTAGTTTTCCAGCTGCTCTTGGCTGATTGAGGCAGTAGTTTTATGAGTCTTTGTATATGGACCTGCTGACTTTTTACTTGGTCTGTCACCTGCATAGAAGGGTACATGATAGTAGTATAGTTTCACTGTACCTTAAATCAACTTAAAATGTCCCAAAATATGGCAGTCTTGTTGTATAAGATCAGTAAGTTTTTATGTTCCTATTTAGCCTTTTAATTTGCATGTAGTGCTTACATTAAAGGTTTTGACCTAGGCAACTTTAAGCATGTTTAAAGACACCTTTTATCACATGTGCTATTGTTAGTACTGCAGCTGAAGTCACATTTGTAGGCCAGACGAGTTGTTGTTATCTGTTGTTTGGCTGCTGAAATGTCTGTCGGTTTGTCTTTGTCTTTCTTGCTTTCAATTGAAAAAACAACCTAAAAAAGTTTTAATGTAGGACCCATTGCTAGACACGCTCTTTAACTAAGTTTGAGCAGAATAAGAGTATTTTTTGTTTTTTTTAATGGATGATATCATCTAGGACAGTTACGGTTTGGTTTATGTTTGGGGCTCAGCAGGATGTGCAGCCTTGTAACTGTAAAAGGGCCAGGATTATATCCAAATATATTTTATACATGAATGCTGTTCTGATATTTAATTTGCCAGTGCTGAAAAGTTTGACCTTCTTTGCTGTTGTTGAAGGTAAGGAGTACATTGCATCTTGGCTAACTGAAGTTACTAAGTACCAGAATGACTTGGATTTTTTTTAATTTTTTTTTTTTTTTTTTGCTTTTGTACTAGGTTTGAAATCTCAGTCAAAAAGAGCTGTTTCATCCACGCCTCCGCGTCCACCATCAAGACGAGGAAGAGTGATGGCAGATAAAGTAGGTACCTCTTCCTCAGGAGGAGAAGCTTCCAGCAAGACCATTAGTGTTCCAGTCTTTCATCTATACCATAAACTTTTACCAGGTAACTTTAATAACTGTTTTTAAACTTCAAAATCATCATCTTTTTCAGTGGCTGATATATCATCAGAAAGTAGATGTAATGCCAATAGATGTCTTTTATCCTTTTATTGAGCATCTTGAATGTAGAGCCCTTCTGGGTTGGGTAATACCTTTCAACTGGAAGTGAAGCATTATAACATCATGGTAGCTTGACAAAAATAAGAATTATGCTGATATTCCTTGAAGTTTAATTCTTCATTCCTAAACAAAATCTCAAAAACATTCCCACTTTCACTCAGAAATAAAAGGGGGTGGGAGGTTGGGTTTGTAAGGTGACTCACATTTTCTTTAACCAGCAAGGCATAACTAAATTAGTATTTGAGTCCTGTTACTTTATGTTCTGAGTGGGCAGCCGGCTTGCATTGCTCTCTGGAAGGTTAATTTGCCAGTTCAGGAATATTCTTGAATTCCATAATACTTGTGTTTTCTTAAGTTAGCATGTCTTAAGTTAGCCATGTTTTACATATAGCAGATATGTACTCACACTTTATGAGGAAAAAGCTGGTGGCAATGTTGTAGTTGGGGCATAGAGAGAGGTCTCGCTCCTGTAGAGAGAGATTGGTGTGACTGGAATTCTTAACCTTATATCAGAGATAAAGAACAGGAACATGGGTGAAACACTTAATATTATGTGGAAGAGCTTCTTACCTGTTTTATAGTATAAAAACAAGGAACTAGCTAATGGAATTAAGTGGTAAACTTCTCACCATTTTCACCCAATAAAAAATTTTAGAACTTGCTACAGAATTACTGTCCTCTTTGAGACTGTCCTCTAGCGATTGTTAGAGGAATTGTTATACTTGAATTAAAATATCTAAAATTGATACAGTTAATGCTACTATTTTGGAAAGGAGATGAAAACTCAGTGCCTGTTTCAGTATCAGCTGGTAAAGGTTGACTGTCTACTAATGATAATGTAGACCATTCTGATTTGTGACTGGTTGATCGCACATCTTGCGCAACAGCCAGTTGTTAACAAAAAAAGAAGCCATGGAAAGCAGAATCAGTGATGGAAGAAAAAGTGTGGAAAACTTCTTCACTTGCACAATGGGAAGACATTTTTAATTTTCAGTTCTTAAGACACCATTTTCCGTTGAAGAAACAGGTTTCTACTAAAGTCCTTCCTGGAAGTTGTGTTACTTGATTAAGCACAATCAATATGAAATGGGCATACTAAGTGTATTGCATGATCCAACTCTAAAACAATTCACTTTATATGTAAGTCTACCTATTATCAGGGAAATATTGTTTTGCCTTAGAAGTTACTTGTAATTTCAGGAGAGAACGTATTCTTTGTAAACAACAGAGTGGCCAAAATCTTGATTTCAGTAATCAGTTTGGACTGTGTTGCATGTGCATTTCAAGTCTGTGTTGCTGCTGAGAAAAGTATTCCTGGCAACGACATTCCTTTTTTCTTGCTGAGCTGTGTCCCAGCATCAGGCTAGTTACTACGTTTGCGACTAATATAACTGAAAAAAATTGCAGGTTTCTTTGGTTTCCACTTTTTTTCCACTTTATGGTCACACACCTTTATTGCCACCACAGTTCAAGTTTGATGCAGGGGTGGGGTTTGAAAGTAGGGGACAGGCTTAAAATGCACATGAAATTACAGCCTTAGCCATTTGTTAAATATGCCAAGCACTTGGGCTCTCGGCACGGAGCTGCTTTAGGGAATATTGGCATAGTTCTTTGAGAGTTGTTTCCAAACTGATGGGCCCCTTTTCCCAAGAGAACAAATGTTAAAATTAAGGCTCTGGTTTGGAGCCAGATAATATTTAGTCTACTTGGCATCTGTGGTACAAGTAACGAACAGCACCTGGACATGTATGTTAAAATAATCTAATCATAATGTTCCTCTCTGACTCAATGCTATTGTTGTTTAGGCCAACCGTTACCAGCTGAAATGACGCTTGCCCAGCTTCTGACTCTGCTCTATGACCGAAAACTCCCTCAAGGATACCGATCAATAGATTTGACAGTTAAGCTTGGTTCCAAAATCATTTCGGATCCCAGCTTATCAAAAACAGACTCATTTAAACGACTTCATACAGAAAAAGGTGAGTGTTCTTACTTTTTTGGTAGCTTCCTTTTTAAAATGCTTTTATTTTGGACAAAAATGTTTTTGATTTTCTTAGGAAGAAAAGCAGTTTTCTGTGTTCACTTGGGTGATGTTCCTGAGCCGTTCTCTACAAGACAGATGCTAAACATGATAAAGAACAAATTTCATTGCCTGTCTTTAGATTGTATCTGTAAGATGCACCAATATGGTTGTTCTGGTTTCACTTTTCTTCTTTCATTATAGTGTTGTATATGTTACGATTGTGATTGTAGAGATACCATGTATTTTATTTCTTGATGTGTATACCACTTCTCTGCAGTAAGTGTTTGTGCTGATAACCAGGGCAGATTAATTGATGCAGGGACTGTCTGAAACCATGTGAGCTGTAGAAGCCTGTGAAATTTTTCATTGTGGCAACTTGGGTATTTACATGCTTCTTTGAAAATGGGAATTATTTGCAGGTCCACCTAAGCAAGTCTTTTAACTATAGCTTTTGAAAACATTATTTTTAACATTTTTCTAATATGGTCTGTTTCTTGCTAAAGTTTTTCCTAATTGCTTGCTATCTACTTACAGTGCTGGGGAAAAGGGAGGGAGGAGCTGTATCCCAGGAATCTGTTTTGACATATTTTTAATATCATTCCTTTAGGGAAGAACTTAGAGGGATGGGACCTTGAAATTAAGCTTAGGTGGTCTGCTGATCACCAGCCTGTTGACACATGGAATTACAAAGTTAATCATTCAGCTGTTTTAAGACAAGAGCTTCTTGTAAAAACTGTTCACTTGATAGATCAATCTCCTTCTAGAAAAGATAAGGAACAGAAAGAGGAATTGAAAAAGAATAAAAGTCTGTTTTCTTGCTGTCTGGTTCTAAGTATTTCATGACTCCATATAATGACTGGATATACAAATCTTACACACCATTGAGAGGCCTTTCTCTTTCAAATAATATTTTTGGTTTGCTGTCTTATGTATAATAAATATTTTTCTATTTGAATGAAACTCAAACATCATTAGAGGAGATTCAGTTTAGTAGTAGAGTTCCATATGAAAACAGGACGGTCGTCTTTGAAGTTTCATTAAGTTCCAAGGCTTTTTTTTTTTCTAAACTCATTCATTTCAGGTTTTTGAGTCAGCTTTTGCTTAAGCAGAAACTGCTACTTTTGAATTACACTTTTAAGTGAAGATGAAGAAATAAACACAATATTGATGATGATTTATTGATTTCTTTTACCCCTGTGTTGTTGTAGAACATGCAGATTTATTGGGACCTTGCCCTGAAGATGAAGCCATCAGTCCTGGGGATGAGTGTATGGATGCAGTCCTAGATGAATCGCTTCTTGAAACCTGTCCCATACAGTCTCCACTGCAAGTTTTTGCAGGAATGGGTGGATTGGCCCTCATTGCAGAGAGACTTCCTATGCTTTATCCTGACGTAATTCAGCAAGTGAGTGAAAAAATCACTGTAGGAAAACATGCTGAGAGTGTTTTGTTTATTTGTTTGAGGACAGTATTTTCCTTGTATTTCTCCACAGCTCAGTTTGACATCCCAGTTATGTGGGGAAGCAGCTTTAAAATAGGCGAGTGCATAACTCTACACCCAGTCCAGCTATACACGCTGCTTCCCTACACGTGTTATAGGCTGCCTGAGTATCTATGTCCTTGTGGAACAAATGCATTAATTCAGTGTTGCTGCTTGCCTTACTTCTGTTCATTCATAAAATGTCTTGGAGGGTGCAGTAACATAAAGTTGCTGATGTACTATAAAGCTGTACTTGCTTATCATTTAATAGCTCATGTAAATCATAGAATAATAGAATGGTTAGAGTTGGAAGGGACCTTAAAGATCGTGTTCCGCCCGCCCCTGCCAAGGGCAAGGACACCTCCCACTAGACCAGGTTGCTCAAAGCCCCATCCAGCCTGGCCTCGAACACTTCAAAGGATGGACCATCCACAGCTCTGGGCAACCTGTTCCAATGTCTCACCACCCTCACAGTAAAGAATTTCTTCCTAATAGTTAATCTAAATCTCCCCTCTTTCAGTTTGAAACTGTTACCCCTTGTCCTATCACTGCACTCCCTGATGGAGTCCTTCCCCATCTTTCCTGTAGGCCCCTTTTAGGTACTGAAAGGCTGCTGTAAAGTCTCCCTAGAGCTTTCTCTTCTCCAGGCTGAACAGCCCCAATTCTCTCAGCCTCTGCTCACAGGAAAGGGGCTCCAGCCCTCTGATCGTGCGCTCCAGCTGATCATTGACATAGAGGGCAACACCCCCTCCTTGTTTCTCCTGCCTGTCCTTCCTGAGGAGCCTGTGTCCTTCCATTCCAACAATCCAGTCGTAGTAGCCACCCCACCACCTCTCCGTGATGCCAATAAGATCATAGTCCTGCAGGCATGCGCACGTCTCAAGCTCCTGTCCAACTGTTATCCACCTTAAACTCTGACTCCCATCATAATGCCTGGCTGCTTAGTGCAGTGTTAGTTTGTAAAATAGAACTATAGACTGTTGTGTTAAAGCATAATAGTAATAAAGCCTGCCAAATCAATCAAAAGCCCAAAAGGAGCACATGAGTTGCCACAAGACTTAAGATACCCAAATTTCTTCTTAGTTTTTAAAGGTATTATAATTCTTCTCCTTTTTGTTATATGTAATGAAAAATTAACCACTTGAGTTCACACTGTTTAATGTTAAAATTAAAAGGGCCATTTCTTATTTAACAGTCTGATATATGAACTGATTTTTTGTTGTTTATTTCTGTGTAATATGTGTCTCCGATTCCTTTAGGCTTTAAGCAACATGTTTTTAACTGAGGATTTTAGGTGGCAAAATATAGTTGCTTCCTTGTGTAGGTGGGACTTTCTAGTACAGTGTCGAAAATGCAACAAGTATGCCCTTTTTAGCCATTTAGCCTGATCCCTGTATCTGTAAATGGTAGTGTATTTCATGTGGCTTTTAAGTGGTGTCCTATATTAAGATTGTATGTCCTTTAGATCCTAACTGTAATAAAATTTGTGCCTAGGTGATTAACTGAATGACTGCCAAATATTTTGTTTTTGTTTTTGTTGGTTAAGGTGAGCACTCCGGTGGTTACATCGACCACACAGGAAAAGCAGAAGGACAGTGATCAGTTTGAGTGGGTTACCATTGAGCAGTCGGGGGAATTGGTGTACGAAGCACCAGAAACTATTGCTGCAGAACCTCCGCCGATCAAGTCAACAGTTCAGACTATGTCTCCCATACCTGCGCATTCTTTGGCTGCCTTTGGTTTATTTCTTCGTCTCCCGGGCTATGCTGAGGTGCTGCTAAAAGAACGGAAACATGCTCAGTGTCTGTTGAGATTGGTGTTGGGAGTTACAGATGATGGTGAAGGAAGTATGTGCTGCAATTACTATGTTTCTTTGTAGACCACGGCTAGATCGTTTTATTTAAATTTATTTACACTGTAATGCTTTTAACAGCTAGTTAGGATTGATTTATGTAGAACTGTGTTGGTAGCGTTTTTGATAGTCTGTTGTCCCTAAATATTAAATTGTCTGGCAAAGTTTTGTCACAATCATCAGTATTCAAGTGTTGTCATCTAGATGTCAGAGTAATTGTAAAATAACTGCTGATGTCAAGATGACAGTACGCTCAGACAGAGCAATCTGAGTAGCTGGGTATGCTCAACTAATTGAGAAAAAATCATATAATCCTGCAACCAAATGCAGAATAATATGGTTAGGAGCATAGCTACAGCAGTTGTAGAATAAACTGTTGAATTATAGTGCTTTAGAAAAGAAGGGAAATAGCTGAAGATCATAGGGATCAAATTAGCTGCACAGGAGCTCTAATGGCACGGTGTGAGGTCAGTGGGAGAAATGGGGTATTCTGCAATGAATGAACAGATGAGCTGAGAGGCAATTTGTAGTCAATGTCTTTGCAAGTAAAACTGAAATTCTGCATATAGTTCTAATATTTGTATTTTTTAGTGTTTTGAAAAACTGGAAGAGTGTACGTGAAAAATGTTTTAGTGCTTTTAAGACATTTTCTTTCATTATGACTTTGAAAAGAATACTGATTTTTCTATGCAACAATCAGCTGAAGTTAGTATCTGTTCAGCAGCCTGTAGGGTGGTGGACAACATGCAGCTTATAAGAACAACTGAGAAATGAAGAGTCTTGTTTACCCTCCCTTCTGTTTATGCTTTTATTCCTCTTGTATTTAAGTACAGGACAGTAGACAAGAATAAACCGGGTAGCAAAAATTCAGTCTGGCTGCTTAGTCGCACCTAATTTGAGTAGTAATTATCTGAAGGACATGCAGTCCCACAGGTTTTTGCTACTGGAAACAATTTTATATCTCTTTATTAAAAAAAAAAAAAAAAAGAGACCAACACAAACCCTTGAAATTCGGTTTGCTTTCTTTGTTGTGTGTGTGCATCCACTATTACTATACAGTTTCCTGATAGGTAGGGGCTGCTTTAATTTTCAGCCTAAATTTATTCATATCCAGTTTGTGCCCATTTATCATTGTGCCAGCATTGTTCCTCATCATAAATAGCTCTTCGTTCTCCGACGCATTTGTTGAAAGGAATTGCATTCCCTCCCAGCATTTGTTTTTGCTGGACTAAGCAGTCAGTTTCTCCATTCCCCAAGCCAAATGTCTGAATCCAACTCTTTACCAAATGTGGGATCAATTGTACACAGTAGTTCACATTAGTTCTCTGTATAAAGCACTAATATTTTCCTTTTCTGTTGGAAAAGGTGCATTGTGCATCTTTTCATACAGCTCTTTACTTTCTTGCATAATATGAAGGACTGCAATTATAAATCCATGGCTTATAGATTAAACATGGATTCAGTTGTCTGTGAAAATAAATCGTGAGCAAATGTTTAGATTTGCTTTTTTTTGGTCTCCTTGTTATTTGGCAACAGCTGCAGTTCTGGAAGTCTATCATATGGGCTTTTTTCCAGAGGTGTTCAGTTTTATTTATAAAGATCCCAGTCAGAGGACTTTTTGCTTCCTTCTTTTTATTGGCTTTACAAAGATGTGTGTGTATGTATGTGTATGTGTAGATACATTTACATACACATATAGACATACATATTTGTAATGTATTTCAGTTTAGACCTCTGGATTATTCTATAGCTGATAAAGAGTGAGAAAATAATATAAATATATTCTAAATAAGAAGCAAACTTCTGAACAGAGTTGGCTATTTTGAAGTATTTTCAGTTGTCAGATATCTCTATTTACATATGCACTGGGGAAGGAAGATGAAATGCGGTGTTAAATACAGAAAAAATTGAGACAGTTTCCCAAATCTGAGTACGTTGCATTAATAGGTCACTCTGTTGTTAGAAATCGGCTTTTAAAACAAGTATTTTTTTTCTCATACTGCAAAAGGATTAAAAATTTAAAATAATTGTACTACAAAATTCAAACATTCAACTCATCTAATTAAAATCATGTTAGTATTTCACCATTTATTCAACTTGAATAGCATCACAGCTTGGTACGTATCAGTGACTTAATTCCCACTTTGGGCACGTGAATATGAAAAAAAAATCCTACATCACAATAAACTACAGCTCCTTGTCCACTGGGCTGCTATTAGCTGATCGTGTGCATTCTTTAACTTGCTGTAGTTGGAATGTTTTAAAAATTTAATAAAAAAAAAATTATTCCAAACCACTTTGTTTTCTTCATTCAGAAATGTGAACTGAATGTAGTCAAATACAAAGGTATACTCACTACTATTCACAAACTAAGTTTTTTCCCTGGAAATGGGGAATCAGATTTTATAACTTTGGTTCTTAACCAAATCAATAAAGAAACATTCTTTCTTCTACACTCTTCTCCTGCTGAAAATTTTTTGTAAAAAGACCTAACATTAGATAGTTTACTATATGTGAATACTTAAGTCCTTAGTATATTTCTGTATGTTTTGTTTATAAACAACTGCAGAGATTAATGGGCTGTATTGAACTATTGCAAGGGTTTTATATTTTTCTTCTTCAATCTAGGTCATATCCTGCAGTCACCTTCAGCAAACGTGCTTCCAACTCTGCCCTTCCATGTGTTGCGTAGTTTGTTCAGCACTACACCCTTGACTACTGATGATGGAGTGCTGCTCCGGCGGATGGCCCTGGAGATTGGAGCAATACACCTTATCCTTGCTTGTCTCTCTGCTCTAAGCCACCATGCACCAAGAGTCCCCAACTCTAGTCCCAACCAGGCAGAGGTAAGTTTAGCAGCAGAATAATCGCCACTGAGAAGCAGTAATTAACCATAAAAAAAGAAAATAATCTCCATGCTTACAGTCTAACTTCTGCAGAGTTGGCATTTGAATAAAGAGGAAAAATAATTCAAAAGTGCTTGATTAAGTACTTGTCCTTGCATGTTGCAAATAGACATAATAATCATGAAATTTAATGAACAAAGAAAGCTTGTCATGAGGCATTAAGGTGTAATCAGTTTCTTTCACAGGACCTTCTTTTTCAGTGTGTGAGAGGCATAATGCTCAATGGATGGTGGCTCTTTAATCCTCATTAGATAGCATGACCTCATTACCTTATTTAGCATGCACCATCTAAACTCTACTGGCTGCAAATTATTTCCTCTTAAATGCTTCACAAACATAAATGAGTTGTAAAAATTAATGAATTAATGCAGTGATTTTTTTTATCCCCTTTTTACTGATGGGAAATTGAAGTCCAGAGACAAAAATTTTCCATAGCATTCAAGATTGCAAGTGAATCTCCAAAATTAAACTTTTTCAAAGTACTTATTGTATTTTACTACCCTTTATTCAGAACATGTATAGCCTGACTTTTTTAGTATTATGAGTTGTCATGTCTGCATAACATACCAATTGTCTATAAAAAGAGTTTAAAAAACATTCATGACTTGCCCTCTTTAGCATCTTTGTCACAGAGACTTGCATGAAAAAGTTTCTGGTGGCTAAATATGGCTAAGTAGGTGCAAAATATAGGGCTGTCCATATTTTAGCAGCCCTGATACTGATGAGGGTTGAGCAAGAAAGAGATGAAGCTGTGCATAAGAATAATTCACTTTAATGGCTAGTCAATTTTAAGGGGAAGCTGAGGTATTCTGCTCCTAATGGGGTATCAGGCTGCTGACACATTAATGCCTTAGCATTATTGCACTTTTGGAGGGAAAGGGCAGCCATTAATTCTTATCTCTGCTTCAGTTCTACCATGACCCCTTAAACAGCTTGCTTTCTCATACTTCATATCTATCAGGTGATAGATGGTAACTAGAATCTGGAGATCAATCAGGCCTGCACTGAGGCTTGTATTTCTGGGGCCAGGCTTTCCCTTAAGCACTTTAAGTCAGTGCTTATGACAGTCCTTTTGAGTGTTAAAGGCAGCATGTCCACGAGTGATGTAATGAGTAATGTCTACATGAGAATAACCACACAACTATTTCATCACCGAGATGCTTTACATTCCCAATGTAAAAGTTAAATGGTGATTCCAGACTATCGTCAGTACAGTTCTTCATAGGTGATAACTTTTTTTACCATTGCAGTCTGTTCATACATAATTATTTTTCTTCAATTGTGATCCTGAAAATTATTACTGAATAAGATCTGAACAGAAAATGAAACTGAAAGCTGTAAATCAAATACTGGAAATCAAAGTTCGGCATCTACTCACGTAACCTGTTCTCCAGTAAGGCTACTTGTCACTGAGTAACTAATGAAAGTAGCAAGTGTTCATCGCTTTGGAAAATGAAGTCACTTGTTTGGGGTGCTAAATGTATAATTAGGAAAGTGTTAGTTAAAAAATGCTTACCACGGTCTTTTTTTTTTTTTAATCTGGTAAACTTTCAAAATTAGCATAAGTACTTAATAGTTTCATAAGAGCTAAGCAATGTCATACTGGTGTTACGTTAGCAAAATGCAGTGATGCAGACCATTGGAAAAAGCTGTACAAAGACCTTTGGAAAAATACTGTCTCTCAAAATGTTTTAAGGACAAGGTATTTTCCCCCTGTTATTTGAAGAGGAAATAGTGTGTGTTTCAGTGACCCAGAGATCACATGTTAGAGCTGTACACGTAATTTACACCTCTTGCCATTTTGGAGCATTTATTAAAAATGGACGCGTGCTTGAGGTTGTGTTCTTTTGACGACATTTTTCTTTCTGTTCATCTCCTTATGCTATTAAATTTGACTAGGTGTTAAACAGTAAAAATTGCAGAGCTGTGATGTTTAGCGTGATATGGATTAAGTGTCATTTTAATACCTTTAATCATCTAAGTAGTGATGGTATCTTCAAAGAAAACAAAAATGGGCTTACAGAAGAATAACTTGTAACAATTTAGCATTGACTTATAGTGGCAGAGTCTTTCCTACTTAAAGCTTTGAAATCCCCTGAATCCCAGTGATATCTTTATTAAGTTAATAAATTGGTATTACCTTCTTTTGCACAACAAAGGCTTTCTAAAGAAGCAGTTCCTAAGATGAAAAAAGTGAAATTATTGTGGGGTTTTCTGTTTGTTTTGTTTTGTTTTTAACTTAGCCACAGGTGTCGAGTACACACAATAGTGCATCCACGGAAGAACAGCAGTTGTACTGGGCTAAGGGTACAGGCTTTGGAACAGGCTCCACAGCTTCAGGATGGGATGTTGAACAAGCTTTGACTAAGCAAAGGCTAGAAGAAGAACATGTGACCTGCCTTCTACAGGTGTGTAATAATGAAATTTTGAATAATGATAAGCGTTTGAAATGTTAGAACCTGGATAATAAAAATCAGGATTGTATTTTTTCAGTCATACAGCATAGTAATTATGGTATTTTGGGAGAAGATTAGTTTACAGCCACCTGTCTATGTGAAAAATGGTATAGATCATATTGTGAGTGAGGCTGTGTTCAAATGTCGGTAGGCTGCTGCATAAAAAAAATACCTGAGTGGGTAAGCCTGCCTGACAGTTCTGAATAGATAATGAGCTAAGAAAGATTCCAGTGTATTTCCCTGGAGCTGTCCTATATCTCTCTGAACGTAACTGAATTCAATCAAAAGTAACAACTCTCCATTAAAGAAGGAGGGTGCAGGAACATACATTTATTGTTTTGTGTGCCAAATAGTCTTACCTATTCATTTCTTGCATAGTTTTGCTCTGCTTTAAGAAAATGCCCATAGTTGTTACTGGTGTCCAATGTGTTATGCCAATATAACAAACTCTCACACTACAAAACGATGGGTATGTCAATTAAATGACAATAGTAAATCATCAGTAAACATCCAGATCTTAGTAAAATTCTAATGCCTTCCAAATGCCTTGTGCTAGGAAGAAGAAAATCCTGGATAATTAGGCTTTTCAGTCCATTGTGAAATGCGACCAACCCCTGTTATCTTGGGTCACTGAGGGAAAATGAGATTCTACCTAGTCATCAAAATTTTCATTCACAGAACTGTCAGCTCAAATGCATTAGCTAACCTCAGTGCTGGGGTAGAGCAAAAAGGAGATGAAATTCTGAAAATACCCATGCCCTGACTAGTGAAGATATCATTTTGATGTTATTAGTTATTGCAGTCACAGTAGATTACAAGGCACAAGTATCAGGTCCATTGCAAAAGCAAAACAAATAAAATCTGAAACAATTTTCCTAAGCAAGAAAGAGGAAAATCACCTGAATTACCCTTGGTGAAGCTTCTAGGCAGTATTCTATATTATGCCATGCAGAGGTTTAGCTATAACTGTCAGAAGTCATGAGTTAAGGAGGCATTTGCTTTGAGCAGTCAGCAATTGTAGGAAGAAGTAGAAAACCCTTCAGTGTTTTGCTGAAAATGTCAATCAGGTGTACAGCAGACTGTGCCTGGTCCCCTCTTTAAAAAGGTTGTTTAGAAAAAAATCCTGTTGTTCCGTTGTACGGAGCGCTGCAGCAAAATGCCACAGGGAACGGTTGGAGCGAAGAGGGAGAATGAAACAAGAAGAGACTGAATTGATGAATAGAGACTCTGAGGCTTCCAATAATACAACCTTTAAATACTTGAAGTTACTTAATTTGAGATTACAACTGCACAAATCAGACACATGGAAGTGCATTAAGTTGTACATCTACAACATATGGTGCGGGCCTGTGAACTCAGCAAGAACTACCCTTGGGACAAGCAGGTGTGCCGTCATGAGGTGACTCCCCTCCCGTCACTGAGGGAAAGGCTGCTCTTTGGTTACTAAAGCAAGAGCTGGGCTCACAAGTGCTTGTTCCAAGAAGCTGTCATGCTCACTGTAAGTTGTTACTTCATCTGTAAACCCTGAAGTCCCATCCAAAAGGAAGTTACAAGTGTTTTTAAAACATCTGCAGTTAAAAGAAAAAAAACCTTTTGTTGCTAGAGGGTGTTCTGAAGTAAATGGGCCTAGTCAGCCGCATGTCTTGGTGGTGTGAGCTGGCAAACTCCTGCTTTGAGTAACAGCAATTTTGTCAAAATTCATATTAATTGATCTCTTAATGTAATTCTGAATTGTAATAGCTGGTTAATTTTAGCATTAGCCAAAGTTGGAAGAATAACAGCTGTATAGAATTTCTTCTGGGAGATCTCTGGGACTGCTAAAATAAATACCAGTACTGAATTACCAAAATAGCAAGTAGAGTATTATGGTGTCTTCCTTAAGGAAGGAAAGTCAAAGTTATTTTGCCTAAAATAAATCAGGCTTGATTAAATATTTTTGTGCATTTCAGGTTCTTGCCAGTTACATAAATCCTGCAGGGAGTACATCAAGTGGAGAGGCCCAAACTAGCCATGAGGGGAGAGGACAAAACAGCAGTGCTCTTCCATCTGTTCTCCTAGAGCTACTCAGTCAATCTTGCCTCATCCCAGCAATGTCATCATACCTCCGCAACGATTCAGGTAATGTGCCATTGTCTCCTTCTAAATCAAAGTTACTTCTGTCAAATAAGTTTTTGTCAAAACAGTAGGTAGTTCTGGCTAGTTTCGGTATGTTTGCCAATTTAGAATTGAACTAATATAACATTTACTTGAGCCTTAGAAAACAAAATTATAGTGTTCGTTGAAATACCCACTTGTTGTAAGAGTTTAAACTTTGTTGTTTCAATGTTTGTTTTAAATTTGAAATTTAATTCTTAAACTGTTGAAATTAAAAGGAAAATAATCTTTCCACCTGTATAGTTGATATTTTAGTTGTTCTGTAGAAGATATGTGGACAGAGAGAGTACTTTATACAAGACCATGAATCTTACTATGAAGAGAAACGTTCATTTTGTGAGAAAATTGAGCAGGAATATGCATGAAAATGGTAAATGTTGCGTACACTAGGGCAGTTCTCTTTTACTTTGAGCAAAGCTTTTTCAACTTTATTTAGGAAATATAAAAACAAGCCTGTTATCAAAACTGCAAAATTTCTCAAATATATGGGAGCAGTGAAATAGCTGTGGGTTGTTTTTTTTAACGGAAAAACAAGTTTGCTATATGTTGTCATCACATTTCTACTCATAATTTTAAAACCTTGCTGTGAAAACCATTTCAGTTGTATAAGGTTGTGTCAAGCAGTATGAGTTAAGCAAATGCCTGTGTGGAACTAATGGCAAAACCAGCAGACTGAGTTTGTGATTTATGTTCAGTCTCATTACATGACAGGCTTAAGTATGAAGACATTGATAAGCATTTTTTCTTCAGACAACTGTGAGCCTCAAGTTTTTAAACACTGCCTTAGCCTTAGGTTGAATTTTTGTTTTGTTGCTTTGTAAGGATGGATTTAATCCCTAAAAGGCAGAAGAATTTGGTTTTGGACCCTTATTTTGCTTGCCCTGTTTTTGGAGTAACTGCTAAACGTCTTGTCTCGTACTGCAGTTCTTTTGAATGCCAGTTGTAGGGTGTGGTGATGTGAGTTTCTTGAAACAATGTCATAGCTTCTGGTTGAATTACACAGGATCTTTTATCTCTGGGGTAAAAGAGAAATCATGTGTGTCTTAAGTATTTACAAAGCTACATAGGACTAAAACAAGAATGTGGCTCTTTTAATCTGTGGTAACTAGGGCATTACATAATCTTGTATGATGAAATGGAAGTAGTTCAAAAAGTCTGCTGGGGCCTTATAATAAAAATATGAAGGTGTTTAACTTTCCAGTCCACAGTTTGACGCCTCTCCCTTAATTTTGCAATGAATTTATGGGTTCTATTTTGCTCATATTACAGTGAGGAAAATGAACTCTGTAGCTTATGCACCAGGCTCATTATTGCAAATGAAAATCTAATATAAAACAACAATGTGAATGGTAAAGTAAAACAATAATCTTTCTAACAGATACTCATAAATTCTTCTTTGTTGAGGTAGAAAGGAAAAGACACTAAAAGACCTGGCAAAAATGCTATATTATCTAAAGGATGAAGCTGTTGGTTCAGAGTTATAGATGAATCGCAGCTGTTGAAGTTGCTTTTTGCTGTTTTCAGTAGAAAAACATATCTGTTTGTATAAGTCACCTTTAACTGGGGAAGAACAGTCAGATACTGATAGAAGAGATGAGATATATGGCTGGTGGAGGGAAGTTCCAACTAGTTTGTCTTTCTGGGACCATTTGTTTTCCCAAAGTACAAAGAATGGGCAAAGTTTCGGTGGGAAACGTTCATTTTAGGTATGTTTTCCACTGCTGGACTACTGTTATTTGTGGTTGGCAGGGAATGTTCATGTGTTGTGCTTGTGAAATAAAAATTAGTAAAGAGTGAACAAAACAGATGCTTCCTGCTTTTTCATAAATTGATCTGTAGCTCTGAACATAGCAGCATTGTTAGGTTAATATGTTGATCCAAGAGATAGTCTTGAATGCTTCCTGCTGTATTTTTTCAAAATTCTATACATAAAACTATAAATAACAATGTGCTTCTGGATTTAAAAAAAAAAAAAAAAAAAGATTTGCAGGCTTATGTCAGTCAAGCTTGTCTTTGAAAACATAATAGTATATCAGTATGAGAGGGAAATGTGCAAAATGGCACGACTTCTGGAAAGAATGTCATCTCTTCATGAATATTTGAGTCAACTGCATTTAGTTTGACAGGAGTCCCTGAAAATAGTTTGTCCTTAGCGATAGGCAGGCACAATTCCAATGCAGTAATTACTCTTTAGTTCAAAAGCAGACAGATAATTCTCACATTAATGAGTCTGAGTTGCAGGTGATGCTGGGGCTCTAGGTGTCACTAACAGAGTGTCAGGAGACAGAGCTGACAGAGCCCAGCTGTAACAAGAGACAGAGGTTGAGAAGCTCTGGAGCTATGTTCGGCTCTGCTACAATACTTGTAAGACTGAAAAATTCCTTTCTCCAATAGGGTGGAATGCCTGCTTGGGGGGAGCAGGAAAGGGAACAGCGTTATTAGTAGCACTCATGTACATGGTCTTCTAGTTTTTCAGGCCAGTGTACCTTCTGCTATCAAGATGTACTTTCATGTGGAAGAAGCAGGTAGCTGTATTCTTCCTGTAACATGCCAGACTGAGAAATTAGGACACTGCATACAGGATGCTAATTGAGCGTTCCTGGGCTCTGGCACTCCAGCAGGTACAAGCTGTGCCCAGCACAATGCTGACAGAAATAGCAATTTTCAGCAACTTGTAACTTTCTCAGATTTGAATGGATGCTAGTGGTACCAGTTAAAGGTTACCCTTATGCTGGAGGTGTTCCTCTGCTACATTTTTGGTTTTTCTGTGAACGGTTGCAACAACAGTGGTCTTCACATATTACATATCTGCTATATGCATAAAATTATGTGGGGAAGAAAATTCTATAAAGAAATATAATATGCAACAAAGCTGCTGGGTGTGCTGTTTCCCTTTATTGCACAGTAGGCTGATACCACTGTGGTGATACAAGACAGTATCGCTTTTGGTATCGCTGAGAATTTTGTATTTGGCTTAAACATGTTCTGTTAGCTACAGGTATGATACATCCTGCTTGCAAAGTTGTTTTGGCGAAATTCTCAAACAGTTCCAGTGTCGGAATATAAAATTGGCCTTTGTCACAGTTAGAAATTTACCTTGGTATTTTGTTGCTTAAATATGTTTTGCCGTCCCTGCTCAATTTGCCCAAAACATACATGGACTAGATTGTTATCTAGATTTTCTACGTAAAAGGAATATTGATCAGATAAGGAGTGCTCAGGTATCATTTAATCTTCTAGAAACCTCACCTTAAAGCAGATCTTTACAAATGTCTCTGACACATTCTGCAGCTTCATCTGCATCAGAACAAGATGATTGTGTGAAGTCCTTGAAAATTGTCAACTGACCACTTTCATTAATTTCCATAATTGCTTTTTTTCTTGTAAAGCAAGGAGGTTTATCTGTCTATGAAGGACTTCCTTATTATGCAAGATAGATAGCTGTAGTCACAGGGAGCAATAGCTGCTGTAATCCTCACCTGGTTTCCTGATCATTTTTTCCTGTGTCTGTTTCTTATCTTGGTGTGGCATTACTGTGGCTTTTATGATCTGTAATCTTTTATGATCTATAAATGAAAAAAAGGATGTCTTGTAACACGGTGAGATTTATTTTTTTAAAAACATTTGTGTTTATTCTTAAGTACTTAATTCATGTTTACATTGGTAAAATTCATGTCATTCTTAACTTCTGTATCATGGAACATCTAGCGTGTATTAATTGCTGAGCATTTATGCACGTTTCACACCAAAATCTGTCATGTAAAACCTTTTCATTGTTGTCTTGTATACAGCACGTTTCGTTTGAAAGAGTTACTACTGTAGGAACTCTTTCAAATATGTGAACTTTTCTCTCCTTGAACAAAATGCTCAACAATAACATTTGTGCCATACCACAAGAGGTTCCCAGCAAAATGTGTCCGTCAGGTTCTAACTAAAGCACATGGGTAGCTTGAAGGTCTAGATTTTGCTGATAAAAGTAAGAGTGACTTGACTGATGGACCTAGGTTTATGAAAACTAATGCAAGCTAGTATTTACGGCAGGAGAGAAGCAAGCAGTAATAATAGTAGTCTTTGTAGCTTGCAAACTTTATAGAGAGAAGGCAGTGGAAAGGAATCATGAAATAGAAGGAAAATCAAGTGACTTAGGACAGGGACTGTATGTTTTGTTATGGGCTTGGACAGTAAAAAGCCCAATGAAGCTGGGATTTATCAGTGATACCACAATATTAGGTAGACTCTTCTTGCTTTTAAATTTAGTTGTACTAGTTTGTCCCTAAACTAGTATCTAGAAAACCTTGAGATGACTTAATCTTGTTTAAAGCTGAAGAGAGACAGAGGTGTGCTACCACCTTTTCCTTGGAAGACAGACCTCATAGCAAGTTGGAGAATTCTGCCTGACATGAACTCTCTTTGCTTCGGTTCCCAAGCTTACGGGAAGCAGGTGGTGGTGTGATTTTTAGCTGGGGTTTTCTTGCAGCACTTTCTCCACATGCTTCCCTCTTAGCCGCTCTTCCTTTGGTGGACAAAGTCTCCCTGTGATATGGTCAGCGTAGCTCATGGTGGTACATTAGCTGAGTCTTCTTTAGGTTTGACTGCTGAGAAGAGATGATGCATTTCTATGTGAGGGCTTTAGTAAAAGGATTGTGTTTACTGACCCACATGTTCCACTTCGTAAGAGTTCGATATTTGCTTTTTATACACCTTTCATAGTTTACCAAGTTCTGTTGCACCCAGGACTTCTAGATTCATTAGCAGTTGTGCTGCTTTATCCAGCTGCCAAATACCTTATTGTGGAATTTATTTAGTAAGTTGTATGGACAAATCTGTTGAAGGTAAACGTACTAAATTATTTTTTTCTGCTTCTTTTTGTTAGTTGAGTCCATTAAAGTCATACTTTTTGGGCCTCGTCTCCTTACCTCAGAGCTTGAACTGGGCTAGATTGCCTGCTGACGTTAGAGCATTTCTTTTCTGTTAATCGTACTTCCTCTCAAGGCATTATATGCCGTTACTTTAGTTTTTGCAAAGCACTCCAGTTCCACTGGACTGAGTAGGCTGAGCAGGAAGCTTGTGATCCATTATGGGTCTCTGAAGTTGGTACACTGGGGTCATTCAGCTGAGAGTACTGCATCTTCATCCATTGCTGAAGGTGTGAAGGTGCTACTGCAGTGTAAATGTTGATTCACCATTAAATTCTGGTTTTCCCTAGACTATTGACTTTTTACTGTATCAAGTAAGAGGTAGTTTCTGGTAAGGTATTTTTTATTGTTGAGATTCTTACGCATATATTGGATTAAACATATAAGCACCAGAGCTGTATATTGGAGCTCATTTAACTAAAGCTAGACTTAGGTCCACATGAGTATAGCATGCAAGTATTACATGTTAAGAGAAGATATCAGACTTCTGTTTTAAAACAAAATCTGACTCATGCTGGGGCAATGTCTAATAATAATATTACCCTGTGACTTCCTTTGAAGGGTCAAAGTTTTTTGCTGTAAGCAAAATTAGAAATACAACAGTAGTTTAGACAGTATATAATTAACAAATTACAAATTCCACTAGTTTTCATTAATGTTAATGAACTCATTCATTGGTAAAAGAATGATATTGAACCTTTGCCGTATTTTGTTATAACTTTGGGATCGCTTTTTATCTGTTTTGATGTTGAAATGTTTACCAAAAAATAGTGCAGTATCTCACTCCAGTGCTGGAGTACTAGTTGATTCACAATTTTGAGAACACAGCTGTGCACGTGAAATGACATAAAATAAAACTGTTTATTTATTTCACAGAATTGACAAATTTTAAATAATTTCAGCATTAATTTTGACCTGAATTTCATATTTCTGTTCAGTTTTGAGGTCTTTGTAACCTCTAATTTTTAAGAACTCTTGCAAATATCCTTGTATTATGAGATTAATGTAATAATATCCATAAGTATGTAATATAAGAAGTACATTGAAAAATTTAATAATGTATTGACTCTGTTCTATAGTCTTAAATATACATCAATAACTTGCATAATTTCTCTAGAACGTAGCTTAGTTTTACAGAATGCTTTGGTGCTTCATATGCTGAAAATGAGTATACAATACTAGAGATTTGCTGTAGGCTATGGAGAGAGAATGAATTTTCTTGTCTGCACATTTCCTTCCAGTGCAGCCTCAGATCTGTTTATCTTTTCTTCTGGATGAGCTAGTATTGACTCAGAGTGGCAAAACCAGAACATACCATCTTCCACCTCATCCATAAATCAATGTGTTACAGCGTAGTTTCTGCAACTGACTGAAATATCATTGCCAAATTCATTCTGTTCTAGAACTTTGACCTTATTTTATGCATGTGCTTGTTTTGAAGTGATTTCCAAAGGCTTTGTTGGTGTAGCAGTTATGAAGTTCTATACAGTAATAAGCTATCACCCATATAAGAGATGTATTTCTTTGCTTGTCATTTTATGGAAGGACTGGATGTAACTTTGCTACCTTGGAGAAAGGACTGAGCTGATTTTCAGAAATGCAACTCCTCCATTGTTCCTCTGTGGCACACGTAATACTAAGACTGGTTTTTATTTAAATCAGTATTTCTTTTTTTTTAGTGTTATTTTTCTACTTTGTTTTAAATCCTAAGATCTCAAAAGTAGCTTTTCTATTAAAAGATATATGTGAGATATATTCGTGTATATAAAAGTTTCTATGATCTCAGGCTGTCTGCAGCTTTGGATTTAATTCAAGGACATATGTAGGATTAATTTAAAACATGGAAATAGTTTAATCAATTTCAGAAGTCTAATTGTATAGTCCATGAAGTATTCCTAACAGTTGCAATTCTGGGTCTCAATCGTAAATGATACAAAAGGGGAAAATGTCTTCAGAAGGAGAGAGTACACTCTTCTGGACAAAGATATTAAACCTGTTTTCCATGCAAGACCATGAATCCTAGTGTGATTTGTTTTATTTTACTTGAAAATAAGCATCAGGATGAAAACATGAAAGTTTTATTTGACTTATGTTAAAAACTCTCTAAAAATGGTGATCTAGAAAATGTAACTTAAGATTTTTTCACTTGGAGAATATGTATTAGTGTGTCATTTTAGTTATTAATATTTATTAGAACAAGTACTGAAACTATTGTTTACTTTTTTCACACCATTTTAAAGGATTTTTAATTAGAAAAGCACATTGTCAGTATAGCATGATGATTTCAAATACAGGTTCGGTAAAGGCAAGAAAATCTAACCTTTTTCAGCTTTCCACAAGACTAACAAAAATGCTGCAGAATATAGTCAATAGTTAAAATTTTATTTATAATATCACAATTTTTGGTATAACAATGTTCCTGTTTCCACACTTATACATTAGTGTAAGTTATAAGCCTAAATTATGGTGATCTAAAAATAAAACCCTTTTGTTTGTTTTCTGGTCTTGTCTATGAAGAGGCATTGCACAAAACCATAGAAAGCATCATGGGGCTTGCTTATATGTATTTATATATTTAATTAATCTCTTTCTATGTTCTGATTGTTTTCAGCGTTTGCTTACATTTCTTGTGTCTTGCATGTTTGCTGGCAGTAAAACAGTGCCATCTCTGTTTCTGCTGTTTGGATTTCATCTTTTATCAATGAGAAGTTGAGCATCGTCTGCCTTCATTTACGTAATTCAGCACACTAGCTGGGCTCGCAGATACATTTAGCAGTCATTGATGCAGCGCCCTTATCCAGACACTTTGCTCTGGAATATTTTTGATAATCTTTTCAAACAGTGGGGGGTTTTGCTTTAAATTTAGAAATCATTGTTACTATAACTGTTCTTTGCACTGTGTGCTATGCAATTGATGTTCAAAAATGTCATCAAAGCGTAGTATAGATGTACACAAAAACAATAACAAATAAATTGAGTACAGTTCCAATAATCCCAAGCAGTGCTAAAATAGATTCTTCCTTTTCCTCTTTCTCCTCTTGCCTTTTTACATCTTCCAGTGTTGTGATGGCAGAGGTCCCCATTTTTCCTGCAAATACCTTCACCAGTATTCTGGCAGCTAGCTAGAAGAAAGAAAGCAAATGGTAAACCTGGTCTGACAAACATGCAAGCTTTCAGCGTTCTAAAAACAATTCTGTACTTCTTTACACAATATTTCTTAATGCCCTGTTTATTGAGTTATAGTCATCTTTTGTTTTCTTTTTGTATGAGCATGTCCACGTTAAAAGTAATTGTTCTGCAGATAGAGATTTGGTAGGAGTGAAAAATAGCTTGATGCTTCAAGTCAATTAACATACTTTATTATACAGGAAATTTAAAATTTGTCTTCAGTCAGCTAATTTGTTTCCTTACGAAACCTCAAATTGATGATAGCAGGTATGTGAGCATTGTCAAATACTCTGAAATGCCTCAGGAGATGATACGAATTTTCAGCTGTTGTTAAATATTTAACTGTTACAGCACTAAAGCAGTTGAAAATATTCATGTCTGCTGTTTTCGAACGTGAAAAATATGCCTCTTTAATACAGTAGCGCAGTCTCTTCACCAGTGAGCCCTAAGCAGGCGATTGCAGGTGAGATCTTATCCTTTTACGTGTTTAATAGATCAGCTTTTGGACATGCATGCAACAGTAAACATTTAACAGAAGATGTCTGTCTCTTCAAACATAAAGGTTGTTGTTATTATTATACATGCTTATTAGTGCAGTATGACAAAGGACATTAGTACTTTTATAGTAACAAAATTCTATGCAATATAAGGACTTGAGATTTTTACAGATGTATATATGATTTATTACCTTTTTTGTGGCAAAAGCGAGGTTGACAGCTCATCTCTATTACTTAGCTGCTCTTGCACTCTTAATTTGCAGTCAAATATCCTTTAGAAACATATTCCCAGTAAAATTATGTTCATTGGTGGCTGAGATGTTGAGCTTGTATGTATTCTGCTATGCTGTTTTAGCCTTATTAATCAGAAATTTCCAACCTTATAGCAAAATTTGATTTGGATGCCTGCTAGTTCAGATAACCCCCATTTACTGAAAATTTGCAGTCACATTTTATAGTGCAATAGCCTTTTTCTCTCCTGGCAAACATCTTTAATCATTGGAGATAAACGTATTTCTGCTGTGAATCTAATTAAAGCCATCAGCTCAGAGCATCTCTCACAGAAAGGTAAAAAAAAAATGATGTTTCTTACCCTACATTGCATCAGGAATAAAATGTCATCAGACATGCTTCTTACTTGTCGATTCAGTGGCAAACCAGGCTTTTTTCTTCATGGAGGGGGCTGCTTTCCTCACTCAAACAGACCAGACAGGAGAGATAGGAGCACGAACAGTTCCTTGATGAAGAAGTTTATCAGTGAGGATAATAATGTTACAGAATCTTCAAATGACTGGCCTTCTCTCTCGGTAATCCACTAAAGCAAGTGCAGTCGAAAAACAGTAAAACCTTTTCTGGTAATGATCCTCGCTGTTGACTAATTCTCATTAAAATTGAGGATTTTTTTTCCTTAGATGATGCAGAGCAACGAAATGCATGCTGTTCGGTTTTGCCCTTAGAAAAAAAAAAAAAAAATACCAACAGCTCCTGGTTTTATTCAGTTGCACTTAGTTATTTATTAAGACTTCAGAAAACCCCAGCCTTTGATTTACTCTTTGTGGCAGCCGTCTGAGGAGACTTTCTCACGTTGACATGCTGTAATTCCAAATGCAGCGAACTACATGCAGTCACGCTATGTAATTTTAGTCCAGCCTGAAAAAGGATGAAAAGAAGTCTGCTTTACTGGCAGTAGTGTGAACGCTGTCACACACCTGCATTCAGAGCCTCTGGAAAGAATTCCAAGGTATTCTTCGGAGCATTGCATAACTTAGCCAGGCAAATCTGAAGAGAGGAATGACAGTGGCTTTAGTTGCACACTGTGGTGAGCTGTGACATTGATTAAACATGCACTTGGCACTTGCTGAATAAAGAAGGAGCTACGAGCCACCCTTGCAGACAGTGAGTTGCATAACAATGTGCGATGGCTCTGCTGTTTCATTGTCAGGCCCCGCACATTTTAATCCTCTACTAAGGGAGGAGAAAGTGCGGGGTGTAAAGAGGAGTAGAGTTAACTGTACTTGGGGGGGTTTCTGAGGAAGTGCTGCATGACAAATGGTGACATTAAGGCATTCAAGCTGAAACAGTGTTTCTGCCTTTTGTCTTTTTATGCTTTGTTTGACAGGCAATTGTTTCTATGGGAAATACTACTTCTAATGCTTTTCCTCTATTTATTTGCCACTCAAAGAATGCAGGTTAGTGTGGAATTAATGAAAACACAGACTTCAAGAAAAATATTCCTGTTCCGATTTCATAGGAAGCTGTAACTCAATTTTTTCCTAGGTAAATCGGAGAGGTATTTTTTGCCTGTCCTATTTGAAAGCCGGGGAAGGGGGGGGTGGTGTGGGTGGTGTGTGTGTGTGTGTCTGTGAAGTCTTCTTTTCTTCCCAACCTCTTCAGACAAAAAACCCACAATTTTAATAACCTCTGCAAGTAGCTGTGTTTCAAATAATTTTTTTCAGTCACTTTGTTCTATGAAGGCTGCCAATGCAGTGTGTTTTTGTTGGTATAGCATAGCTTCTTGATACGAAGGCAACGGTGTTTTATGTATATTGGAAAACTTATTTTTTAAAAAATACTTAAAATATCAAGCAATTCAGAATTTAAAAGTACCAAAAGTTTATGCATATGAAAATTCAAAAGATAATTAATTACGTTGGATTCAAAGAGTAGGAATGTAGCTGGATCACTTTCCAAAACACCATATTTTAGAAATTGCAAGGCAATGTTTGAAACTCAGTTTTAAGTGGTCTTTTTGTGAGAAAGCAAAAGAGAGTAAAATCCTTTCTTTACTATTTGAAATACTTCCATTTTCAAATTAATTTACATACCTGTTAAATTAGTTTCTTAGTAATGAACAAACCTGCATATTTTATTTTAGTGGCAAATACCATGTTTAAAGTACTATGAGTTGTATGTTACTTATACATGATTTGCCCTTTATCCTGAAAGTGCTGTTGCCAGGGTGAAATTGTTTGACTCTAGAAGAATTAAGTAACTGGATTAAATTTCTCCAACGTAGCTTCCTTAACAGATATTCTAATATGTATATATGGTCTTTCCTTTTATGCCCTTCCCTTATTCTGAAAAGGCTGCTGCAACTTCACTTGTTCCTGGAACTGCTTTCTGTCTATGTATCTTGAACGTGTTTCTGTATTCTTTAAATTCATTCAGAGATACAAAGATGGGGAAATTTTCACCTGTGTCTTCTGACCTTTCACGTCACTGAGAACACCTACCAATAACCAAGCTTTCAAACCATTGTACCATATTAACCCTCGCATGTTAAAAATCAAACCCTTTCCTTTGTGAAGGGGGAAAATTGTGCAATGTACATCTCTTATTTAAAGATTATCCATGTATTTGGAGAGTAGGAATCTGTCACGTTGTCAACAAAACCAGATATAAAAATACAAGGTCAGCAGAAGAATTTCTTGCAATATTGTCAAGTGTAAATAGCAACAATAAAGTAAATTCAGCAGCTCCACTGCAAATAACCAACTAATGAAAATGTATCCACAGAAAACAGCAAAAGATTCACACAGTATTTGTTGGCCTGGTTATTGCTGTAGTTGAGGTCTCATAGTGCTCTGCCGTTTACATAGTCACGATGCAACTGGCACTTCTGGCTAAGGTGAACCCAGGGAAACAAATTTCTCTGGGCTCCCTCTGCACCCAGTCAAGGGGGAGTGACACCTCTTGCACACCAGGATTCAGATCCAACATTTTCCACGGACCATAGTTAGGTGACATTTCTACCCTCCTGTCCTCCCATTGCATTGATATGCATGTCTATGCGGACATGCCATAAACTGGTTTGGAAAACAGACTCAGCCAAAAATAGATCTCTAGCACAGCAAAATAAGAGGAACAAGGCTGTAGCTGCTTAAGCTGTCAATATTGGCAAAGAGTTGCTGGTTGGGGGCAGGGAAAATAAAAAAGAAAGAGGAAAAAAAAAAAAGAGAAACGTTGTTAGGCTTAACATTTCTCAATGATAGAATACTTGAGGAATTTATCCATGTTAGGTGGAAGCTGGTATTTATCAAATAGCTTCCTTATAGGTACAATGCATCTTCAGTACAGAGAGAAAAAATTATGCGATATATTTCACATGAGTGAGGCGAGTAATACAAGTCAATTTGGAAAGGCCTTGATTTATCCATAACATTTGATGATACTTGGAAAAAATGGGGAGATATTTTACCTTGTATGTAAAATAAGATTAGAGTCTGGGAGCACATTTTATATGTCAGAAATAAAAACACCTGTTTTGGGTGAACATTACATGGTTACACAGCATTTGGGTTTGGCACTGGTATCCAAAAATGGCCTAAATTTAATTCTGTTACTTCTGTCTAGGCAGAGCTTTCAAGCTCTTGGTGAGACTTTGGCAAGTCTTTGGTAACTGATTTATGTAGCATCCCAAGAGCAGAACAAATTCTGTTGATTAGAGGTCATTCTGTTCATTACCAATGATGTTTGAGCATTTGTATTTCATGGGAATAGACTTTAGGCAATACAAAGGTATCTCAGATTTTAAAGATATTCATACTTCAAGATGGAGTTGCAACACTACCTTGTAAAAACTTAGTGGTATAAATTAAACAATTTACAGTCTTGATCCTTAGATGATCATTATCCTGCTATATGCTACTGCTATGAGTAATCTGGTACATTCATAACATCACATTTACAAAAGGAACAAGTCCTCTTAACCGAAGTGTAAGTTTTCTTTTCCCTTATGTATTATTATGGATTTATATAATTTTGATTTTCATGTACTCTAAGATTATTCTATATGCTGTATTTTTTCATTAAAATAGCATGTTTTGAGTCAGATGTTGTTTGCTCTTCTAGAGAGCAAATGTTCTGAGACTGCAAGTTAAAGCAGAATGTAAAGGAAGAGTTGAAGGAGAAAATGGAAAGAAAAATGTAAAGAGCTGTCTGGATTTAACAATCTATTTAGGTAATGAAATACAAAAGATCATTCATACATCAGTTGTCCATGAAGACTGTTTTTCCTTGTTGTTGTTCTGCATTTTCCCAAAGATGTAGGAAAATACTTGAAATGTAGTAGCACATGCATCGTGTAGGTGATGCATTCTAGTTTTCTTCTGACAACCTCCACAAACCTCTTTTTATGAGATCTGACAGTTTTTCAGTTAAATTGCAGAACAACAGCTGTGTCTGTTGGGAGATGCAATAGTATGCACAAATTAAGATGAACTGGTTCACTTAGCATAAGCAAGGAGTAGATAGCCACGCTCCTTCTTTCTTCCTTAGTTTTTTTTTTCTTTTTTCCTTCCTCCCCTCTCCCTGCCTCCTGAGAACTAAACGTAGCTACTCTTTATTTTGTGGGAACTGTTAGCCTATTTTTTATGATCTAGATTGGTGTGTGGTGCCCTTGAGTCAGCAGTGATGGGCATGGCAAATTTTGAGCCAGGTTTCAAAGTTTGGTGTTTTTATTTATTTATTTATTTATTGCTCTTCTGTTGAAAAAAGAGGAAGAACTCAGATTCTTCATCTGTAGCAACACAAGTTACTCTTAGGTTTCGTATTATTCTCATTCACACTTCTTTCATGTTTTTCATCTCAGCATTGACTTGATGATTTTGAGATTTTGACATTTTAACTGTCTTGTTTTCCCTCTGATTGAAGAACTTCAGTGCTTCTTGGCTATTGTCTGGGGTTTTTTTTCCTGATTTTCTAACTTAGTTACTGACACAGAATATCCTTGGAAAAATCCAGAATTATCTCATAACTAGAAGTTCCTCAAGGTTGTTCCCACCTGTCAGTCTTCACTTACCAGAAATTTACTTGTTCCAATCTCTGATGCTTGCTTTAAAATAGTTCTGTGTAAGAAATCAGTTAAACGAACACAGAGTAGTACCGGTTCTTCTGCCACACTCCTTTTGACACCAGCATCTTGTAGCACCAGTCAGGATCAACCACTGCTTTATTGTCTGTCAACATGGTCAGAATGCACACCAGTATTTTGTCAAGAAAAGAGGTAAGTTTGCCAGTTGAGTAACAGTTTAGGAAAAACTGAGCCATTCTGCCTTTGAAGGGTATCAAGTGACATGTCACATACTGGTTTTGAGGGAACTATGTTAATCACTCTCTTGATGAATTGAAGTAACTCAGAAGTTGGTGACTGATGAATGTTCCAGAGTTAGAGGTGAGGGTTTCAGACCCAGCTGTGTGTGGTGACCTTCTGGATATGGTGGAAGGGAATGACTGAAAAAGGCAAGAGTTTGGGTTTTTTTCCTCTTCTTAAGTCTCTAGTCTCACGTGGGACATCAGGCAGTCATAATTTAAAATGCTTCAGTTGTGATTCAGTGCTGTTCTCTGTAGCTCAGAGGGTTTTTGTCGAAGACAGCAGGTCTCCAGGACTATTTCTTCACATTGTTTTGAGTGTAGGCTGCATGGTTCTGCAGGAGTATTAGAGCTTTCAAGTAAAACATCAGGTTTTTGAGCTTTCATGTTCATAAATTTTGTTGTGTTAGAGAAGTCCATTATGTGAATATTGGGTCCTCACTCAGGAAGCAGAGTAGTGAGAACTGATCCTAGTCCTGGAGGGTGGCTCTTGGAGAAGAACAGACTAAAACAAGCTCCTCTTTCTCCAAAACCCTTAAAGTATCTTACCTTGTGAGAAAGAACAAATCTTGTCCATATGAGTTTCCAGATGACTGATCTTAAAAAACAAAACAAGTGTAGAAGATGCTGCCATCCCTGCACCTTTTGCCACGTCTCTTTCCTCTGATTTATCATCTTTAATTGGAAGTAGAAGGGTGAAATTCTTATCTCATGAAATGTCTTATTTTCTGTTGCAAAAGAATATGAATATATGCTTGTTAGATTTTCAAAGCATTTGAAAATACTATTTCCTAGTAGATAGTGCTTTTGGAGTAGAACTTAAATAAGAGATTTTTTTTTTAATGTCAAAACTGATTATCTGTTTGAATGGTTTATAATATAAAAGATGCATTAAAGAACAAATTGTAAATTTGTACTTCTAGCTCTACTGTGTTGCAGAAATCTGTTGTAATTTATAGGGAGTAATTATGAAGTATGTATTGAAACATCATGGCATTGAGATCTTTGAGAATTAAATACCTAGCTGTTACAAGAAACGAAACAGCTTAGATTTGGGTTGTAATTGGGTTGGGATTGTGTGGCAGTGAAGCACTTAATCCTTTAAAGACTGATGGTTACTTAATTCAAAGAGTTAATGGAAATATTTTTTTCAGCAAATTATTATTTAGGCAAGATCACTGAGAGACTAACTCCTACTTCAATCTTTATCTGTTTCTGTATTGCAACCTTGTTTTATATGGATTTTAAACATAAATCCGTTAACTGGAGAGCTCTTCATTGATTCACACAGCTGGTGGTGGATTTTGCAGCTCTATGTACAGAGCGTACTTCAGACTAGCTTTCAAGCTCTGGCCCTATTCACTTGTTCACAGTGAATTAAAGCACATGTTAGATTTTCCAGAAGAAAGGGAGTTTTGTTGGAAAGAGAGTCAAGAAATTACCAGGTGAGAAATAGGAGGGGTAAAGGCTAGATTTCCACATGGCTTCTCGCATCTCACCTTGTTTTTCCTTCTCCTGTTTCTCAACTATGTATTCTTTGTCCCCCTGATAAATAATAAAGAGTACTTTTCAGAAAAACAGTACTCTGGAATCAAGAGTGGAGTAGGGGGTTTTTATCTGTTTGTTTTTATAAGCCTTAAATCACAGCAGTTTTTCCAAATGATGAGTAAGCCACTGAAGATGATTTACAGGACAATCCTGAAAACATAAGTAAACAAGGTTTCTTTCTCATCTGGAGACCACTATGAAGTTCTAGACCTCTGTGGTTACAGGATAGTGTGACTGTCTTGAAAACATGAGCAACAGGCTACTTATGTTATCTGTATCTGCCTGCCAAGGACCTGTAATTTGTTTACTGTTCCCGTTTGGATCCGCTTAGGCATCACTCTTCTGGTACTAACATGAGAGAGACTTTTTTGACAGACCTTGATGCCTTGTACTCCACTGTGTAATGTGTTTTATGTAAAAAGAAACTAAACTGTGGTGTTCGCCTTCCTGCCTCCCACAGCTGAGTTATCTTTTTGAGTAGATTTTCAGGAGAAATGTGTTATTTAGGTGCTGTTCCTTGATACAAGTGTGTGTAAAAGCTAAGAAATCATACATGAGATGCAGCTGGTGTTCATTTCATTCCTGAAGTTAGTTTCTGTATGTTTATTTTGAATTATTCACTTGAGAAATAAAAGTTAGGGGCTGTTGCTTTCAAAAGTGTTTAGTTTTGGCCTAGCGGTCCATGAAATTCTCTCTGCCAATAGACTGTCACCATCTTGGAATATCTGTTTAATTTACAGAAAACAGTACCGGTCACTAACGTGACTGTTCAAGGCACATCGCAATAAAGCTTCTGCCTTGTTTACATGGAGGAAGCCTATCCTTAAGTTTTCCTGGTCCTTTTGTCTCATTGTGAAGGCCCATGAGCATTTCATCCAGGAATTCCTTTTTTCCCTTCATTATTTGGAAGCCAAAACTGGTAGCTATGTCTCTGCTTGTAGGACAAGTACTAGACTGGTTTGCCCTCTGAAGGTAATTGGTAAAGACATTCAGCAGGCCCTTTAAAATTTGAGATAGCACATTGCATCTTTCAAAATTTCCAGAGTAAATGTTACTGAGCTTCCCATTTTTTTCTTGTTTTACTTTAGTCAGTACATCTCAAATGGCTTCATTTAAAGTTGCTAATCATGTATAGGAATATGAGTGCTGGGTGTCTGGAATAGATTGCTGTGCAGCGTACATGCTACAAACATTCACAGATTTTACTGGAGGCATTAAGAATTAATTTTTAAAATTATGCCTCTCATTACCCACAGACTCAGTCTTTTTTGAGAAGAGAGTATGACATCAGCGGAGAATGTGACACCATGCTAGATGTCCTGTGGTTCCATATCATATTGCAGAAGTGTCCAATCCACTTCTTTGCCTTTTTTTTAACTCTCATGCTTCCTGGTCCTTGTTGCTGAAGATGCAGTAACCGCCAGTGGGGCACAAGTGTTTTGTTGGTACACACAAGAGCCTCCCGAAAGGACTGCAAGTAATGCATTTTCAATTTTTTTGTCTTTTCCTGTATTAGTGGCTTTGACAATTAGTGGCAGCACAATTGGATAAGCTGCTAAAAATTTCTTGGCCAAACGAAATAACAAACTCTTTCTTCCTGTTCATATACAGAGCAGATTGCCTGGGTTAGTTTTTTACTTCATCTAAGAAAGAGCTCACTCTACTTTTAGGGAAGAATTTTGTCAGCTGAGAAGTGTAGCTTATCATGAATTTGAAGAGGAACTTACTGGAACACTGAGGTGAGGGCCAGCTTCTGTTTTCAGAAATTGAAAGTCTCGTTTGTTTGATCAAGTGGTACCTTTCCATTATTCTGGGCAGTAACAGTCTCACTTGTCTTTTAATATTTTTTTTTCTTGTTTTCTCTCCTGTTTTTGAAAACAAAATATTGTAACTGTACCTGGCATTTCCTATACTTTTATGCAGACATTTTCCATTCGTAGTGTTTCCTTTCTTTTACTGTACTCTGAGGGTAGTCATAGGATTGAGTACAAGTCAAAGGAAACGGATCTCTGTGGCTGAAGGAGTTAGTCTAGAAAGAGTTAATTTATGGTAGATTATTCCAAGACACGAACTCTAGCTTTTTTACTATTGTTTATATCATCTTGTCCTCTCTAGAGGACTTCAAGATAGTATTGCTGATTAGCAAAAGAGTATTTTCTTGTCTTTTGACATTGTTGTTATGCTTTAACATAATGGAGGGTGATCCATTTTAAGAAGTGATGCGGGAATCTGCATGAGATTGCACAGAAGGTGCAAATTCTCCTGTTCCACAAGTCTGGGGCATGGGGATGATTGTCCCCCTCACCCCATCTTCCCAATATGTGGTGCTCAGTTAAGCCGGTTGATGAATTTTCCACATAGCTATTGGCATTTTAAGGCACTTCCAGTATGCAGTGAGTGCAAGGGGTTACTTTTCATTTAACTTAAACTTAAGGAGGCTATTAGGCTTGAATTTTTCTCCCCAGCCTGCACTTACCAAAAGCTGGTATTTAAACAGCCAAGAGCTGTATTTCTATTCTCTAGAAAATACACTAAAGTGATAAAAGTTCCATATTGCATCTGCACAGGGGCTCTGTCGTCTTGGCCAAGCAAAATAACCAGATATTTAAGGCAGAATGAGATTTGTTAATATGCTCCTTTCTGTCCCCTGAGGATGTGGTCTTGTAGGTGTGCTTACACATATAGAAAGTTTGTCATAAAGCACAGGAACTGCACATCTTTTCATTCCAGTAACGATGTTGGTATCCTGTGCTGACAGTCTGACAATAAGAATAGAGGACCAAGTCTTGGCCGATTTCCATCTGCTGAAGTAATGGTTTAAAAAAAAACCCTAATTTTGAATTTCCACGTTGATTTCTGCAGCATGTGCAAGGAAATGGCAGGTTTCCATCTTATTTTCAATTCCCATCTTATTCTAAAATACTGGTGACTGTTTTATGGCCTGGAAGGGGTAACACTCAGACTGAGGACCATTTCAAGATGGCTGCTTGCCCACTCCTCTGCCAAAAATAGTGAAATCACTATTCTCTCCTTCAGTGCAGGGATGATGAAAGCCAGATTAACTTCCTTAAAAATCCTGCTTCATGTTTTTAGAGCAGTGATACCTTTCCTTTCGTCTGTGTGGAGTGCTTGCACTTGAGACATTTAACATGAGGTGGTATGCATTTGTTTTGGGTTTATTTCTACTTTTTCAAGAAAGGTTTTGTCTGCAGAGTATTTAAATCTTACATTTTCTTCTCTACAGAAAATATTTTTCTTATTTTCTTGGCTAAGTGAAAGATTAATTTGACACTTCTATCTTACCTTTAATATTAGATTTATTTCATTGCATCTACCTCAAATAGAAATTATCGGTCCTTTTATCTTAGTAAACGCCATAGTAAGGAGTTGTATTAACAATGAAGTTTTTTTCACGCCCTGACAAAAAAAACTTCATTCTCATGCAGTCTCTAAATGTCTTTATATATATCTTTCTCCAAATTTTTTTTAATATCTTTTTTTGTCTATGCCTGTCTTTATATCACTATGTATTTATTGGATAACACAGAGCAATTCTGTAGCTTTACATTGAAGTTTTCTTACACTTGTTTTCTAGATTTGGATACAAGCGTGATTTATGCTTTAATTGTGTTTCTTCATATTTTATTGATTTTAATGAACTGATGTTGGGTAAAACCTGCGATCTTTCAGAGAAGAGGTTCTTAAAAGTTGTGGTGGGGTTGGATCCCGTGGCAGTGGGAACTTCCTCTGCAGTCAGTACTCTGCTCATGTACTTTCTATACTGGTGCCTACAAACAAAACCAGTGAATATAGAATTTTGCATTTTTAGTTTTCATTGGTTGTTTCTACTTGATGATGTATTCCCCACTGCCCCCCATGTTAGATAACTCTCTAGCCTCCAAGGAGCATCCCTTCCTTATCTGACCACCTTCCCAAGATTATTTGGAGCACTGTTTAATGGCAGAGTAATTTCTCTCATGATTCTATTATCAGAGACTAGAGTGTGGCATGACAATAGTAGTATCTCTCCAAAACTGGGGACCACGCATGGTTTCAGTAGTCTCTTAGGCTTTAAAAACTCCGTTTGTTTTTTATGTCTTTTATGTTGTTTGGGTTTCTTTTTTGTGTCCTTTCAAAATTCAGGAAATTTTGTCTGTTTACTCAACTGTACACACCAGCCTAATGAAAGAATGCCTTATGCTTTTTCTGGCAAAGGTTTTATCTGGATTCATGTATCCATTTGTGACAAGTTTTTAAGTGTTGTTCAACTTTACTTGTAAATTACTCAACTTCACCAAAATAAAATATTTTTTTTAAAGAATAAGAAAACTAGAAGTAGTTAAGAGTAGTGGTCTCCCTTGAGCCACATTACTACACTAACTCCAGATAACTGACCAATTAACTTGAGCAAGGCATGTTGCTTCTATAATTGAAATACATGATTTTCCTTTCGTATTGCAGTTAAACTGTTTTTTCCCAAGTTTCCTAGGAGATGCTTATAAGAATAGTAAAGCCAAGACAGACAAAGGTTTTTACCCATTACTTTGTCACCAACAGTGGACAATAACAAATTGGAGAATATAGGAATGGGGCTGACATACGGATGCTGCCCTGGTATTGCTGGTATATGGCCAGCTGTGATGTCACCTCATTTATTAGCCCTTGATGGCCTGTTCTTATATGAATTTACCCAATTACCTTTGAACATATAACAATATTTACTGTCCTGGCATTTAATGCTAAGCTTTTCCAAAGCTTAATAGTGATATGTTCCGTAGTGTCTGTTGTTTTATAGGTGGCAATATTTCTTCTAATGGTGCACCTAGTCCTTTGAATGTATTGATCAGTCCGATTCTATTCACTTTTTTTACCGCTCATAATTTAAAAAAACCAAAAAAACTTTATCGTACACTTCATTAGTCACTAAAGCTGCAAAGTCTTAGTTTATTTCATTTTAGATAGTACAGCAGCTCATTTCATACCTTGGGTTGCTTAGTCACTTTTCATCCCTTTTCCACTTCTGTCCTATCTCTTTGAGAAAGGAAAAATGCACGTTGTTGAAGAGGTACCAATGTTTGAATGCAGTCTTGTTAAGTGATTTCTAATTTCTCTTCACCTTTTCTAACATTTGATCTGATTTTTTTTTTTTTTGGACTGCTAATGGGCTCAGTGCTGACATCAGAAGAGCACAATTTAGAGGCTATATCTGAACAGTAACTTTCATCAACTTGGAGCCTGGCACTGTACACGTTGAATTCAGAGGTGGAGCCTGACACTGTACATGTTGAATTCAGAGGCCCACCCTTCTTGCATTGTTTTACTGCTTTGACACAGGATTTGTAACTCATGACCTGTAAGGGGGCTTAACCCCTCCTCCTCCTGCTTCATTGTGCACGGGGACTAGTCTTTTCTGATGCTCAAAATGGTACTGTGAAAATGCTTGTGTTATTCTTATAAAGAAAAGTGAAGAAAACGTCAAGCTGATTAAATTATTACAAGATGACAATATTTAGAAAGCATTCGTTTTTCTTTTACCCGAAGGCTAATGTTTTCTTAAAAAGATCTGATTTTGAAATACTCTGTAGGCAATCTTTTTTTCCTATCAATATGGAGCAGAACACAGGGTGTTAATTAGGCCTATTATAAAAGAGGCTTGCCCTGGGTTGATTCTGAAACAGAAAATCAAGAGGCAGTAGAGCATGACGTATTTGGAACTGACACTATTGCCTGCAGCGTGGACTGCATTCATAGATCATATGTTTGCAGAGATGCAGTAAAGGGGGACTGAGGAACGGCTCCGGATTTAAAATATTTAGAAAAAGGTTGTGTGGCCCTATTGAGAAGACAGTATCTCTCACTCATGCTTGGCAGTATCTGTGGCCACAAGACTGTGTCTGAAGGTTTTAATTAAAAATACAAAATGAGTGTTTCCTTTGTGTGGCTTTTTTGAATAGCGGCGTTTGTAGCTACTGAGAGTCTTTAATATGGTAATGAGATCCTGAAGTCTTTAATTTAATCATGGCTATGGGGTTTAGGTTTGTGAATAACATACTGAGGCATCAAAAATATGTCCACAGTAATTACTAAGCGTGTTTTAGAAATGCTGTAAAATTGACAGGACTTTAAGATTTATTTTAAAATTATTTGGAGGGAGAAAAAATTAAAAGAAAAATGTGGGGCCAGGTGTGTGTGGTACTCCAGTCATGAGCTTAATGTTGGACTTAAACTATTTCGTAAGTAGCATGGTAATGAGAATGGTGTCATCAATTTTAAGAAGCAAAAAGTAAAATAAGACAATGTCCATTAAACTTTATTACTATAAAAGAGAAAGTAGGTGTCTTGGAAAACAAAGGTATTTTCTTGGGGTTTTTGCAGGGGTGGTTTGGATACACTGTAGTAAATTTTGAGCATTCGTGCGTGATGTGAATAGAACAGTTTTATACTATAGCTGCTCCACATAACTGTCAGTGATTTTCTTTCACGTTACTTAAAACAGAGGCAGGATTAGATGGCTATTTGTGGATGAATATTTAATAAAATACAACCATTCATCTTTCCAGGAAGATCTAAATTCTCATTGAAATAAGAGAAAAATAAATCCAAAACAAAATGAGAGGTGACACTTGAAGGAGTCTCTTGGGTCACTGGAAACTCTACCCCATGCAAGAAGGAGGCCTCTTGGAATGGTAGATGAGAGCGTAATTATAAAATTAGAATTCAGCTTCATCTTTGATTATACAGGACAATCTGTTAATTTCAAGTTTTGACCTGTTTTTTCCCCCCCTCTTCTAATCTGTTAAATGTAAGCCATACTTGTAGCCATTTGCAAGAATTTTTTGGTTTTAGATATGCATTCTCTGCAGAATGCCTTTTTCTTTTCAGTTATTTCCTTTTAATTGTCCATTCATGACCATCTCTCTCATGTTTGCAGTGGCAGTTCTCTCTGAGAAAACAAATAAAATGTCTGTAATTTGGAAAGAGTTTTCAGTGGTGCCTTCTGCTGTGGCTGCCAGGACACCCTTCTTTCTTTCAGCAAAGGTAGAAAGTTAGTCATGTATTGGTCAGATGTAAAAAAGAAATTGCATGTAAGAAAAAATACTTTGAAAAAGCCATACTTTTGTGAGCCTCTGAAATAACCGAAATTCAAGAAGTTCTGGAATGAAGTGAGTCTAGTAAATGAGAAATAATGTACAGGAGATGGATTGAAAGCATCTATATGCAGCTTTTCTGCCATCCCAGAAGCAGGGATGGCATGCACGGTTTTTTCCTCAAGTGTCTCTTGGTTTATTTTACATCAGGTTCGTAAGCTGGTTGGAGTTGGAATTCCTAGGTTGGTCACAGTGAGAAACACAGTGGGAAGGCCTTCACATTAGATAAACTTTTCTTTTTTTTTCTTACAAATTATTCTTCTCTATTTGTTTTTTTTTTTAATCTGCTGTAAAGTCTGAAGATTTTTTTGATATAATGGATATGGTACATGAATAATTGCCTTTGTTTTAAAATGAATGTGCATATACTTTGCAATATGTTTTAAATATCCTTTGCAATGGAAATAAGTTTTATAATCTTATTCATAGCCAGTTAAGTTGTACTGAGGATGTTAAATGAATTGAAAAAAAAATTTATTGCTGTTCAGTACTATCTATTTAATGGGCCATTAGGTCTGGCTATTCTTTGTTTGAACATTGTATAATATTAAAAGAAAGCAAAGGAGTATTAGACTCAGTTGGGCCATTATAGTGCTACAGATAGATATGCAATTTAAGGTGATACCTTGATCCTGTGAAACTACCTGCCCTCATACGCTTTTTCATTATATTAAGATTGTAATTGCGTATGGGTAGCCTTAGGTCTTTGTAAGAAATAGATCTATATTGGTGATAAATAGATCTGTGGAAAGCAATTGAAATGTTTTTAAATCATACAGCCAGTCTTTGAATGGTAATCAGTTGTTTCCCAGAAATAAGTAGGTTGTGTCTAGAAGTTTTCAAAACTCTGATCAGGACCTTAATATCTTGTGACCTTCAGGCATTTGTAAAAGACTGCAGTTTTCAAAAGACAGGATGCTCAGCAGTTTCTGAAAGTCAAGGCTTCTTACAATAACTTCAGTCAGACTCCTCTTCCTTCCACCACCATGCCAAATCAGAACTGCTTGTTATTAGCATATAACGGAGATCTGGTTATATGAAATGTCTTATTTTTTTATCTATTTAGCCTTCAGCATCTTTCTAAATTGCAAAGAGTGTGTCAAGAGACTAACTGAATTGTAGTGATTCCAGTAAAACTTGACCTTTATTACCCTAAGGAATGGGAGGGAGGGATGAGACTTTATCACACTAAACTATGTTTTCCAAATGTTTTCCATCCCTGCCTATCTCAGTAAGTGGCAATGGCCTTGCTGGAGACTTCTGCTTTTCATAAATGCAACAGAATAAATTTAGACATTTTTGTCATGAATTGTGAGTATATAAGCATGCTGCCTATTGTCTGGAAAGGTTATGGTGAACTTCCTTCCTAATTACCAAGGACAATAAGACATCAGTCTGTCTTTTGGATGCATCCACTCATCCTTCTAGAACTTGTAATTCGTACAATTCATAAAACAAAGGTGGTAATAAAGATGCACTGGAATTCCAACCTCCAAGAACACTTCTGTCATTGCTATGCCACCCACCCTACGGTGGTGTTGCCCTGCTGCCCTGTCACCTCCTGGCCCTGCTCCCCTGCCCTGGGCAGATGTGAAAGATACTATAGTTTGTGTGTGCCTAACAGCTGGGATGGACCAGGTGTACTCAGTGTGGGAGTCTGAGAGCACAAAATAGAGTCGTTTGGAAAAGGTATTTGTCATTATTTAATAACGTTTTTGACTTTGGGATAACAGAGAATCCTGGATAATATATCCATATGTCTTTTTTACAAAGCCAAGAATCTTAATCTCCTGTTTTCATTTTCTTAGGAATGCTGTGTATTTGCAGTTTGGTGTGCTTATGTGCATGCCCATATAAATCAAATGTTGTTAGTGCCACCTTATACAACTGAAGTACCCATATAAAAAAATCTGACATATTTAAGATGTGCTAATGCTTTTAAAATTATAGCTGTGCTATAAGCAAAAGTATTTGTTTCTATTTTGTGATGTGTTGGATTTTCTTTCCTATACAAGAAGCTACCTTATTTAATTCGAATAGAATGTTATGCTACACCTGTATTGCCTGATTTGATCAGGCAGAAAAAGGCTGAGTATGTTCCCAAGGAAAATCATACTTTGAAGAAAGCAGTGGATTACTTTTAACACTTGTTCTTTATTGAAGTTTATATTTGCTCAAAATTCAAATTGCTGGCATCTTAGTTGGTAAGATACCTGTATGTGTGGAAGGTAGTCTGAATGTTCCATTGCTTCCATTTGATGGAAATAGGATTTGTTAATTTGCAGATTTTTATTTTATCTTTTTCTTCATGTTTTTATTACCTTAATTCAGTTCCTAGAAATGACTTTGTTACAGGATCTAAATGTTTGGGGTTTTTTTCTCAAAGCTGTATCATTTCTATTTCTGAAATACTCTCCTGAAATATATATAGATATAATGATATCTAAAGGAAAGAAATCTATTGTAAGTCCCAACATAAGCTGCCAACACTAAAATCAGTAAAGATGATGATGGAATCTGAGTGGTACAGCCTGAACACTGAGGCTCTGATTTGAACACTGCTGGACTCTCTAAGCCTCTGTCAGTCCGGAAGGGTGCTGTTAGGACATCTGTAGATGCAGCCAGCCACCCCAGGAGGAGATGGGCAGGTCAGCGAACAGTAGATCTGGGCCAGGGGGTTATTTTACAAAGGAGTGTCTAGTGGATTAAACATGGTCTCTTAAAAATTGAGTGTTACTCAATTTGGAACATCTAAGTACATGTAAATACAGAGATTGAAAAAAGACTCAAGTCTTCAAAACCTGTTTCAGAAAGCAGAACTGTATCCACAGAAAACATATACTGTAGTCAGTACGGCATTCTCTTTCAATTGAAAGCAAAGTAGACATAAGTAAATGAACTGCCAAATAAAGGCATTAAACAGTAATTTGTCAATTTTGAGTTCTTTAGAGCAAATTTTTCTGATATTTACCCAGATATCCAGTCCTGATGAACATCTTTAGGATTTAGATTGGATTTAGGATTAGAATTCTGACATTTTGGACAGACACTCTTGAATGCGTTTCAATCCTTAGTAATTATAATAAAGGCCTTGGACAAAAATACTGTAAGACACATAAAGGTATCAAGAAATTGAGTTTAGAAGAGTCTAGCATTGAGGTAAAAGTGAATGCTTTTCATTTGTTTCACATGGGAACAATTGCAAAGCAGTGCAAGTGAGCTGAATCTGCTAAAACCAGATATTCTCTCCTATCTTTCTGGAAAACATTCCCTTTTTAAAGTTATGTCAGTTCAGTTTCCCTCCTGACGGTAATTTTGAATTTAACTATCCATTTAGCAAAGGAGAGGGCAAGCAAGCACTGAAGGATTTGAAATTATATATTCTGCCTCATGAATATTTCATGGTTAAAATAAATAAATAAAAGCTTTCCAGAAATGAAATGCTGTGGTTATCTAAGAGGTCATATTTCTTCTTCACTCACTATCTTCATAATAAACAGCTATTGATTAAATTGAGGAGCTGCTTGATCTTTAGCACTACAGGTGGGAGGTGGTTTCTGGCAAGAACTACACTATGGGGTTTTATGGTCCCTGTTTCTCCCTTTCCTTTGCCCTGCTCTCCCCCCACACTCCTTTCTTTTCTCTTTTTTTTTTTTTTAATTCACACATCATCAGATCTGTTCATGTTTATTTTAAAGCCATTTTGCACATTGTGGCGATTCTTCTGTGGGCAATCAATTTTGACTAGAGACTGGGAATAAGGGATGCAGATGTATATAGAGAGATATATGTGTAAATATATATATAAATGTATATAGAATTATATACAAAACGTAAGAGTCAACAGATAATTTAAACTGGTTTTCTTAATGCCAATGTTCAAATTAAAAAAAGTTGCTTTAAATATATGGAATATTTTGGCACAGGAGTTTTTTAGAACCATGATACTAGACCTGACAGACTAGTGCTTTGTTTCAGTAAAATTTCTTCCTGTTTAACACAACAGAACTTCACAAGAGTTTCTGCCACTGTAATTGTTTCAAAATATGAATAGCAAGCTGTTCATCAAAGAACTCTTGGTAGAGATAAATCCAGCTTTAAATCTGGATGAACCTGCTTGTTGAATTTTGCTTGGCTATTTATACTGTCCCATCATGCTGTTCTTAGAGCTAAGGGTTTGGTGACAGGAGATGAAAGCTTGTGCTATGCTTTAGCTTAGAGGGTGAGATGTGGTAAATGAAAGATTAGAGTTCTGTGCTTTATTCTGTCCTAATGTGAGTTGTCAGGGGCTTTTTGTTTGTTTGGGAATTTTTTGCTGGAAAAAGCATAAATTTATTTTATCATAAACTCAGTCATTTGTAAATACTTTGAACTAGAGCAATTTTTTTCTGCAGTTGGGTTAAAAATAGCATGTCCTAGGGACAGAGGAAGCAGCTGTGTTAAAATATCTGCATTATAGCTACATTTTCAGGATTTCTATTAATGATACAAAGTCAGTTGAAATGACATCCATTACATATTTGTCCAAGCAAGTGGAAAAGAAAAATAAACAATGTGGTGCTAGAGAATCCATTAGAATTGTGTGACTCTGCCTGTCTTTCCTAGTCAGAGGAGCTGATAGCTATATTCTACCCACAGTTACTTCTGTAATACATATACGTCACACTGAGCAACACTAAGACAGTGAGCTTTGCCTATTACTCTTAATCATCTTTACTGTTCTGTGATTCATATGTATGTAGAAAAAAAATGTATCTTCTTTAGAGCCTTTGCATGCTCAGAAGAATGCATACTGATTTTTAAAATGATACTTTCTCCATGAAAAGCAGCAAGCTAGACTTCTTAGTAATAACTTCATTTATTTCATAACCATAAATATTCCTGCAGTAATGCAGACAAATTTTCCCAAAGGAGAAGATAACTATAAATAGCGGGTGATATGAAAGTCTGTCTTTATTAATGCTTACGCTGTTAGAATTAGCAAAAGCTACCCTGCTGCACCATAGGTTACAATTTTTTCTACATAGCTATTTGTTTGCGATTACTGTTGGCATACAACTTGAGCCAGGACTGTATATTATGTTATATTTCATTAAGCTATAATGAAATATAGCATGTGGTAATCCTGTTCCATTCCTTGTTAGCGCTTGTGTCCTCTTGTGTCTTTTGCTAACCTTTGTTTTCCAGGTATCTTATGCAGATTTTTCTGGACAAGTCCATTAAAACATAACTTAGAAATTGGTATTATAAAATACTGCATTTTATCATTAAATGTCGTTAATATTTTAATACTTATTAAAATCTAGCTTTTCTATAAAACATCTGTACTAAGAGTGGAAGGGTCTTCTTCAATTGTAGTAATTTTTGTAAACTGTTTTTCTCTCTTAGTTTTGGATATGGCCCGGCATGTTCCCCTTTACCGAGCCCTGCTAGAATTACTCCGTGCTATTGCGTCCTGCACATCGATGGTACCATTACTGCTTCCCCTGTCAGGGGAAAATAGTGAAGAGGATGAAGAACAGTTGGAGTCACAAGCTTCTGTTGGGACTTTGTTGGCTAAAATGAAGACCTGTGTAGATACCTATACCAACCGACTGAGGTAATCACTTTTATCGTCTCTAATCTTCTTTTAAACTGTACTTTGCACTTACGTATTAGGAATAGAGAAGTGGAAAAACATTCAGTTCTGTATATTTATCTGAACAGGTACCTGAGAATGTACCATCTGTTTGATCCAAATTTCTGTTTATATGTGTATATTCTGTTTTACTGTATTATTTAGAAGGATTTTTTTTTTTTGACACCAAGCTGGTAGGTTTGCATATGCTTCTCTCTTCATCAGTAACTGCCCACTGATCAGAAAGAGGATTGCTTCTCAAGAATCCAGGGGCTTCAAATCTCTTAAATTTCTTTCCCTTTTCAGTGAGGTGAATCTTTTGTTTGCAGGACTGTACATTTCCTGCTGTCAGCTTGAAGGCAGGAGCATTCCTGGGCAGCTGTTGAAGAAGCCCACTTGGTAAAGAATGGGACTGGGGAGGGCCAAATGGTAGTTTTTACAAGAAATGTCCCAGCTCTCTCCTGTATGCATTTGTGCTGCTTTACTCATTGAGTAAGGACCCGGTTCCTCAATGGATTCTCCATTGGAGGCTAACCTGTTAGGATAGAAGCCTTTGGCTTCTGTCAGGAAGAAAAAGGTTCGGGAGGCAAAAGATTTGGGAGTTACTATTTATGGCGAGTACCCTAACTGTAGAGATGGTTGAAAATTTTTGACTAGTGGTATCCGTTGGTGCTACAGATGAAAAGCATGTTTCCATGCGTCAATGATTTTCCTTTCTTCATCTTGATAATTTTCTGCTTCCGGCAATTAATTGGTTTCTCGATTCTGTTTACTTGCTTCCAATTTAAATATGGCTTGTTAGGAAATAAAACCTATCCTTCCCTGCAAAATTTAGTACTGTCCCTAAGCGTATGATGAAACATCATGAAAAGAAGGTAAATACAATGTCAGGAAAAGGCATGTGTATGATGTTTTTCCTCCCACTATAAACTGACAGTATCTACCAGCCAATACCTGAGATATTTTCTGAGCAGAAATCCCATTATTGGGAAATCTTTCTAGTAACACCTGATGGAGTGGACTTCACCCACGAATTTCACTAATCCTTCTTGACTGCGATTGCTAGTCATGCATATCAAGTATGTCATGTATCTGGTTGGATTTTTTTGCTGACTAAATGCAAAAAAACCCCAGAATTAGGACAGACAAATAACAGTTCTTTGTGTTGGGTACCCATCTAAAAACGTTAGCTTGTGCTTCCTGGCTATATTATGTAGATCATAGTGTATGTAATCTTCTTAAAATAGAAAAGAATATCTATTTTGCTTCTGTGTAATCCATTTCTAGTATAGATGTATGTATAACATTCTCCACCACAATTACTTATTTTGCTAGTCTGATCATCTGTTAGCCTCAGATTTAATGGGCATGGAAACCTGTATCTTCTCATGTCACTTACCTAGGTTGAAGTCTAAAAAGTCTCTTTGTGAGAATGGTATATGACTACTAGTCATAAGCTCTTTTTAATTTGAAAAAATAAAATACAGTATGACTAGTTCTTCAGTGTCAGTTTAGGATCTGAAAACTAAGAACAATTCCAGAAGCACAGTTGGTATTATTTTAATAATTGATGAATTTGATAAAAATTCCATGGTTAGTTCAGTTACATTAGCTGTACAGTTTTCTTCTATTACTTTGATATGTCAGCACAGAAAGAAATCTTGTCTTTCACTGGTTGGTTTAAGCATAATACTGTTTGTCTTTAAAGCAGGATATAGACGAGGATGAAAACCCCAACAGCCTGCACAGCCTGGAATCGTTGGGGTGGAAAGTTTTAATTCTCAGCATTTTAGTTGAAGGTTTGCCAGCAATATAAGCAAGTGTTGGCATGAGTTTCTTAAATGGGACAGTCTGCTGCCCCTTTTAGGTCAAATGCCAGAACAACAACATAATTATGGCATCTGCTTTCAAAGACAAAACTTTCCTTTATACGAACAGCAGTTTTACTTGCATGTCTACCAAATGTCGTCTCCATGTTGAAGCAAAAGTGTCTGTCCACTTGGATCCAGAATTTGAAGGGGAACATTTTGGGTTTGGATTCCAGTTAGCATTTGATTTCATTTACTTTCAACGGCCATAATAGTCTATTGAAAAATTGGGAAAATTCTGGGTAATGGAGAGGGCATTTAGGTATGAGATGGTTTATCATGACTCTTGGAGTGCTGGGGAGTCAAAAGCCAGCCCTGATTTGAGAGTGGTCAGTGGGTCAATGGGTTGCCACAAGGGCTGAGTGTGAGACATTTGTTTGCTGTGGTGACTGAGCCCTCTGCTGCAGAGAGCTGCTGCTGTGGAGCAGAGCAGGCTCATCTGAACCACCATCTGCTAGGTGAGCTTCATGGCAAATTGCTACACTTGGCAAAATAAGCGGATGGCTTATTTGTGTAATATGGAGTACAGCAAGCCTACAGCTGAAGTTCCTAACTCTGCTGTTCCTTTCCATATCACCCCGGCCACCCCCATGATAACTGCTTGAAGGAGATCTGCATTCTCTCATCTTCACACTTCTGTCACTTGGCAGTGCTGCTACTAAGGGTTAATCGTGCCGCTTCCAAGGTTGTCTGAATGTATCAGCCCTGCCCATCACATTGCTGTTATGAGCTGGATGTTATTCTGTTTGAAAGGCTGAGAGACCTGGGTCTGTTTAGCCTGGAGAAGAGAAGACTGAGAGGGGACGTCGTCAATGCTTATAAATATCTAAAGGGCAGTGTCAAGAGGATGGGGCCAGGCTCTTCTCAGTGGTGCCTGTTGACAGGACAAGGAGCAATGGACACAAGCTGGAACACAGGAAGTTCCGTCTGAACATGAGGAAAAACATTTTTACTTTGAGGGTGGCAGAGCACTGGAACAGGCTGCCCAGAAGGGGTGTGGAGTCTCCTTCTCTGGATATACTCAAAACACACCTGGATGCGTTCCTGTCCATCCTGCTCCAGATGAACCTGCTTTGGCAGAGGGTTGGACTAGATCATCTCTGAAGGTCCCTTCCAACCCCTACCATTCTGTGGTTCTGTTGCACAGGGATGCTAGAATATAACCTGGTAGGCCTGAGCATTTTCCCTGCTATGGCTTTTCATTGTCTTCACTGTTATTTTGCAGAAATTCTATGTGAAATGGTGCATTTTGCAAACAAAAATTTTTCTTTATAATTTTGTCCCAAGAATTGAGGCCTGATTTGTTTTAACGTATTTTTCTTTGAAAGATGACACAACTGTTGTTTTCTGTCGCTGCACTCTCAAGCTCATGTTGGGAGCTGACGGTTGGCTGCACGGGGCAGTCCTGCAACCTTTGCTGGTTTGGGATGCTTCAGCTTCGTGTCTCTACAGACAGTGCTCGAAGCCCTGAGGAGGAGTATGTGGAGCCAGCTCAGAGGAAGTTACTAGCTTTCAGCAGTGGTTATTTCCAAAGGCACGGTCCCTTGCTGCTTTTGCCCAATTTCGGGAAATCGGTTTAAGAATCTTACTGGAAGGAACAAACTTCTACTTGGTACCTGTGGAAACCTACAGAAGGTGGGGGGCCATGAGAGCCAAGTGACACCATGGTTGCAAACCTGTGGCAGTTCTGTCCCAACACAGTGAGCGTCAATATAAAACTGAGCAGAATTGTGCTCTAAGCACCATCTCTGTAGTACAGAGGGGCTGAATGGTTCATTGGCTTTATGTTGTGAATACTTTGATAAAGGTATCATTTTGTATCAGCACCTCTAAGCGTCAGGCATGGGTGAGTAACTATCAGTATTGGCTTTAAAAATTAAAGTTGCCTTGGGAGTGTATCATTCATTATTCATTTAGCACAGCGTGAAGAGAAGGCTGTCATCTTCTAGCACAAGCTAAATTAATGGCTTAAATTATTAGCATGTACACTGCTGTCTCTTCTAGCAAATATACTAGTGACTGTCATCCCTTTAAATATGAGTTGACATGATTTTGTCTGCTTTTTCTTCAATAGTTGAAAAACTTTATAGGGAAGTTTCTATGTCTAAATTAAATATTTGGCTGCTCCTCCACTCTGAAAATTGTAACATTTAGTTAAAGGTTTGGCCTTTGTTAAATAACTGCATTAGATTTTGCTTCACACGCAGAATCTTGGCAGAAAGAAATGTACAGTATAACACAGGCATTTAAACATTTCTAAAAATAGAGAAAATGTACAGCAAAATATTTATATGGTTATATATTTGACCTTCATTTGTTATTTATGAGTATTACTGGTTCTCATGTTTCTTCGGAATACCATATAGTTACAGCTTGGGAGTTTGGTTAGCACTGTTAGTTTATCTGCATACCTAAATTTATATGTAGGCTGCTAGAGCGCAGGGAAAAATCTTACTGGTTTTATCACTCTAATTTTGGTATTTCAACTTCTCATTCATGTTTTTTGGGGGAAAGCCTTGTAATTCCCAGCAACTGCCTCTCTGGAGCTGGGACTGAACTTGTCCCTCTGAAACACTTGCATGTCATGCACAGCTTGGAGAGAGCTCGCTGTGGCTCTGAATCCCGGCAGGAGAGCAGCAGCAATATAGAAATGGAGATGATACCAAAAAGGGAGGATGGTGTTTTCTGAACTAAGAATTTGGTTTGCGCATTTTACACGTGCTAATAACTGGTAGAATGGTCACCAGGCTGCTTTTCCATGTGCACACAAAGTATTACCATGTGTTTCAGATTACACTAAGAAATGGGTTTGGGGACTAAAATATCTTTTGTATTGCTCTAATTTTGTCCTTAGAGTAACGTTTGCACTGCCCTGAAAGTTCTGCTTCCCACCTCCAAGACAAAACCTAACAACACCTGCTAAATTATTTATTATTTAGGATCCATACAACAGGCCGATGGGCCACCACGGGCATACAGAGGCCACAAGAGTCTTTGACCTTTACTTCTCCAAGTGTAGTCAGATTCATCTATGCATCAATTACATGTAAAACCCAGTCAGCTTTTTTACAGAGCTTTGAATTATATTTGTGTCTCTCCCCTTTTATAACCATATAGTTTAGGAAACTGTATAGCCTTTTAGATTTTCTAGACCAGGGTATGCTGTTACATCAGGGACATGAGTATATGAACCAACAGCACATCTCTCTCTGCAGTTCCAGAGCTGTTTCACATGAGACTTTAATCTTATAGTGTACCTAATCTAATTTCCTTTAAATTGCATTTATTTAATAGTCATGATATGATTGTAAGGATACGATTTTAGAAAGGGCTACTGTGATCTTCTAATGTAGAGAAATATAAAATCAAGTGTAGTAGCTCATGAAAGTAGCAATGAAATTCAGCTCTGTCTTAGACAGCTAGAGAAGACATAACTGTGTGAACTTTAAAAATTATAATCAGGGTGAAAATACATAGCACTGGGGAACCTTTGACAAATTTCCCCATGTAGAGTCAGGGGAATTACCTGATTTACCATATGTTGATTGTAAATAAATTGACAAGCTGTAAAGTATTGTTGAATATTCCCAAATAATTGTGTGTAACACTACGTATGTAAAGAAGGTCATGTAGTGACATCTGAGGAACTGTGTATGATTAATCACGCTGAGTTGGTATTCTAATTTAGACAGCAAAAGACTTGAATCAAACAAGGGTAGGAAGGCAAAATGGGGGAAGAAAAAATTGAGGTCATCATTAATGGGAGTCTTAAGAGTTATGGCTGTATTAGTTGGGTTTTTTCCCTAAAAGACAAGAAAAAAAAATCTTTACCCTAATCATTAGAATATACAGGCATGGTTTGTGTGAGGAAACTAAATGTTGATAAGGCAGTAGGTATGTCTGATTTGGAGGGTTTGTGATGCCAGCTAGCTTGTACTCACTGACTGACTGAAATCCCTGATTAGGCAGAATCAAGGTCAAATATGAGACCTGAATTCTTCATGGCATCCGAGGTGGAATCATTCTGCAGTTCACTTCCTGAACTGCTTTTATGCAGTCTGAGTTCTGCCCTGAATGGGGATTTAGGCAGCACATTTACAACATGATCTTTCTTATGCTGATTTCGTAAGCTTTTCTAATATTTTTTGAAAATGTGCAAACATAAGGTCAGCACACGAGCATAATGATCAAAAGTAGTAAATGGTTAACGCAGAAACTAGTATACTGGTCTCACTGGCTTTGTTTTCGTATTTTTACTCTTTGTATCAGATGCACTTGTGTTTGTCAAATCAAGACTCTGTGTTCAGTGCTGTCACAGCTGATTGCTTCATTCAGCGATTAACCCAGAGATACGCAGAGACATCCCGTTTCAGAAGAGTTGTTTTAATCTCGATCTTTAATCTTCCGTATTTTTTCCGACTTGACAAATGCGCTGAATACTTTATGACTGGTTGAAAAATATTCTCTCATGCTATGTCATATTTCTTTGCTAAAAACAGGTCCAAAAAAGACAAAGCTAAAGCAGGAGTAAAACCAGATGCTTCTGATCAAGAACCAGAGGGACTGACCCTTTTGGTACCAGACATCCAAAAGACTGCGGAGATAGTTTATGCTGCTACCACCAGTTTGCGCCAAGCAAACCAAGGTAAAATCGAAATACTTTTAGAAGTATTCCAGTACCTGAAGGGGGCCTACAGGAGAGATGGGGAGGGGCTATTTATCAGGGAAAGTAGCGACAGGACAAGTGTAATGGTTTTAAATTGAAAGAGGGGAGATTTAGATTAGATATTGGGAAGAAATTCTTTACTGTGAGGGTGGTGAGACACTGGAACAGGTTGCCCAGGGAAGCTGTGGATGCCCCATCCCTGGAAGTGTTCAAGGCCAGGCTGGATGGGACTTTGAGCAACCTGCTCTAGTGGGAGGTGTCCCTGCCCGTGGCATGGGGGGCTGGAACTCGATGATCTTTAAGGTCCCTTCCAACTCTAACCATTCTGTGACTCTATGAAATATTGTATACTGTTTATTTTTAATACAGTCATTAAAATGTAACTTATAAAATAGCTTAAAAGCAAGGAAAAAAATGCTTCCCCTACCACTGACTACATTTTCAAAGGCAGTTGGAGCCTTGTGGTAGCCTTAAATGTTTCAGTTGGGAACAGGATAATTCAGGTAGGTGAGAGTACATCTCATGACTTTCAGCAAAATTATGTGACACCTTTTCTTTTTCACACAAGCGTATGTCCTACTTTAAATTAAAAAAATGAGAAGAAACAATAAAAGTGTATTCATAGCAGCAGTAGTCATGAATTATTTCTGAGATAAAAATCTTTGTTTACTTAGAGCTGTTCAGATAATGAAATATGTAGCAGTGAGGAAAAAAAGATTTGTATGTTTTGAGTGATCCCCAGTTTTCAGACTTCTCTGCAAACAATGTCACCATAAAATGTCATTTCAAGTTAAATAATCCCCAAGTGCTTGCTGTACTTGTCTCAGAATTACATGGTTAACTACAAATAATCATCATATTTTCTGTAACAGAAAAGAAGATGGCTGAATACTCCAAAAAGGCTGCAGTGAAGCCCAAGCCTTTGTCTGTTTTACGGTCTCTTGAAGAAAAATATGTGGCTGTCATGAAAAAACTCCAGTTTGGTAGGTTGAGAAGTGTGAATATTTGTCTCTTAAATAGCAGGTACCTAAGAAATGCAATCTGTTGCCCTGATTCCTTAATTATTTTAGAAAGTTACCAACTTTTTTATATATGTGCCCACTGACACTTTTCACATAAGGGAAGTGATACAAGTCAGTATTTTCAGGTTACTGACTAATGCACTGTTTGAACTAATAAGAAATATTTTAAGCATACACTAGATGTTCATGGTTTCATTCCAGTAATGATTTGCAAGTCTTTCAGTCTTCAAATTATATTGAAATGTTAGTCATGTGTGACTCTCTAGATAAGTTCGTTAATGTAGCTTTTATTTTTTAAATGGAATAGAATTCAGATTAAAATGTGTTTTTTAAAATGAAACTGCAGTGTAACTTCATTGTGTCCTTTCATGGAGTGCAATATGTTGCATTTGGAAAATGTGATGGGAGTTGGTGCTTATTTTGGCCGTAAAGGGAGCACGTACAAAAAAAAATTCATAAAGAACAAGTAGTATCTTATCCAAGCAGATCTATAAAATTATTGCAAAAACATGTTCTATGAGTATTTTTTGAGTTGCAGTGACAACATTTGCAGTCACATTTCTTTGCTGTAGTGTTTGTAAGGGATTTTCCTCACAAATGTTTGGAGCATATGCCAAGAACAGGAAGTAGGAAAGTTTGTAACGGTGGCTTTTCACCCTGGCAGCCAAGCTGCAGATTTGGCGTAGGAAGTGATTAAAGAAAACTAGCTTCACTGTAATTTTTTATGATTCTTTAATAGCATTGCAACCACCACATAAGTAAATACCGTTGGCATTCCGCCTCACACCGATTCCCTTATTAGCATTATTGTGTATTCGCAAGTACCATTAGTTTCCTGGTCTGGAGAGGCTGGTAGCTTTCCAACTCAGAAATGGTGTACATTTGACAAGTTGCACTTGAAAGCTTGTACATTTGTCACAGAAATTAATCTGACCAAGGACTGTTAATGCTTTGTTTTCTCACGAAACTAACCCACAAAATATGTATTTTTTGCATTAGCATAATGCAAATTAAACGTTCCTGATAAAAATACTTAGAATCTTTATCCAAGACTAATCCATTATTAATTTCACTGTTTTCCTAATGCATTAAAATTTCCTTCTCTTATAGATACATTTGAAATGGTTTCTGAAGATGACGATGGAAAATTGGTTTTTAAAGTAAATTACCACTACATGTCTCAGGTAAAAAATGCAAGTGATGCCAACAGTGCTGCCAGAGCCCGACGCCTCGCTCAAGAAGCTGTGACTCTTTCAACATCGCTGCCTCTCTCATCTTCATCCAGCGTTTTTGTGCGTTGTGATGAGGAGCGGCTTGACATTATGAAGGTAAAGAAACAAAGTTATTTTTACTTCCCTCTTTTGGCTTGGCATATAAATGTTTAAGAAGGTGTTTTAAATCTTAAGAAAAATGAGAAGTATTTTGTGTGTACTTTAATTGCTGTCCAAACTTTAACGTAATAGTATTTTAGTCTGATCCTGATTTCTCAATAACTTGGCGGGTGCCAGGGAGAGTCCACCTACCACAGGAGTGCTCTGTTGGCCAAGGAGACTTTACAGAACAAGGTTCATCCTTCTTCACCTGCTCTGAAGGGAAAGGTTTAATTTTGTCACTCCATTATGGCCAAAGTGCATATTTGCATACAACCATTTAAGTCAATTAAAAGCAGTAGTCGTGGATAATACACTGAATATCTCTGGACCTGAAGTCTGAACAAAAATTCTGTTAATAGCATCCAATAGCGGATAGAGTTTTAGCTCCTTCTGTTTTATTTTCCATTTGTAATCTGGAGAAGTGAACATTAGCAGAGGGCTTCACTTACCCTGAGTATCAAAATGAACAGACAGACAGCCTGCATATGATGATGTCTAATGGTATTTTCTGATAAGTAGCATGTGAAAATAAAGTGCTTCATATTACTTATAAAAAATCTCAACTGTTTGGCTTTGGCTTTTTGAAAACTGGCATCTTTTTTTTTTTTTTACAATGGTAGGTTCTCATTACTGGTCCTGCAGACACCCCTTACGCAAATGGTTGCTTTGAATTTGATGTATATTTTCCACAAGACTATCCTAATTCCCCTCCACTTGTGAATCTGGAAACAACTGGAGGCCACAGTGTGAGATTTAATCCAAACCTCTACAATGATGGCAAGGTAGGTCAACTTTCTTTTTGCGTATAGATGTAACAAGAAGTGAAACAGATGAAACTTTTCCTTTTACAATCAAATGATCGGCGGCTTGTGACATACTGCAGGAAGCTCTTTTGTTAAAACTGATCTTCAAACTGAAATGAAGAGGAATTTAACAGTTTCAAATGGGAATGATCTCCTCTCTGAATAGTCTTGGAGATTTTTGGTAGCCTTTATGAGCTGGATTGGACCAAAAAGCAAGTAATTTGGACCTAGAAAAATGATCTCTTCCATCTTCTTTGCTAAATTAACCAGGCAGAAATCTATTTTGCATAGCTGAAATACCCAGGTTCCTTTCCACGGACAAAGCAGGCTTCATATCAGCTACAACTGAATGTGTTTGCCAAGTGTCCTGTCTCTCTTTTTCCATGCAAAAGTGTTTTTTCTTGAGGGAAGATAAAGATTTCCCTTAACCTTGGTATCCTTTATTTAAAAAAATGTAACTCTGTGGACTTAATGACAGTTTTCTCAAAAATTAGTAGCGTTTTTTTAAATAATATTAAAAGTTAAACAAGCTTTTCCCTTTCCCTTCCCCATCTCCTTCGTACATTGTGGCTCACTGTAAATGCTCCAAAAAGCTAACAAGTGATTATCAGGAAGATGTAACTTTTATTTCTATTAAAAATAAGCACACATTAAATTCTCTGCAGAACTATAGAGGTGGCAATGTGTATGTCTCCACCAAAGCACAGACCCACAGAACAGCTTTGGCTGTAGCACTGGGGCACCCCTTCAGCCTTTTTTTCATGAGTGTAAACATTGAATCCGTAGGCTAACGTTTTTCCCTTATTCCACTGTCGTTCATGGGTTCCCTGTGCTCCCAATTTTCACAAGTTATTAACACTCCTTTCCGGTACTAGACATGGAGTTTTCTCTTAACATGGACACAGAATGTAATTCATATTGGCGACTTTTATCTCCTTTTTCCTTTGCCCAACATACTTTAAGTCCTGGCAAATACTCACTTCTAATTTTTTTGTTTATTTTGCCTCTGTGTTCTTTGATTGTTCTACTTTTTGATAAGGTTCAAGAACTCCACAGATGTCCCCATAGTCCAGATCAGTCATAAAAGTTGACAAGTATTTTCAATTCCTTGATAGTCTGTGTGACAGAAACCACCTTTTGCATGCTTAAGCAGAACGATTGTCCTTAAACGTCCAACAATAAGTGTTAGAACAGTATTTAAAGAAAAAAGCAAAGAATCAGATAGTATTCATGACTTGTTTTTGAACCACTAGAATCCATAGGATTTCTTTGAAGAAAAGTAATCTACCTTACCTTGTTTTTATTAAAATGATGTTCTTGCTTATCCACATTATTTTTATCTGCTTTCATTTCAAATTAGTTTCATAGAAACAAATTTATCTTTTAGAATGCAAGTTATACAAAAGTTTGTAAAAAAATAAAATAAGTAAACGTAATGCTAACATTTTGTTTTGCCCAAGCAGAACAATTTCATCATAATATTTGTCTGTGGTATTAATAATGTCACCTTTTCAGGTGTGTTTAAGCATACTTAACACATGGCATGGGAGGCCAGAAGAGAAGTGGAATCCCCAAACCTCAAGTTTTTTGCAGGTGAGCATTTCTTCTTTCTCTTCAGTAGATGTCATTTAGGAGTAGTAAGTGGTCTGTCAGTCCTAAGGATTCTTTTTGTAGTGCTTTTAAACCAAAGTTTTCTTAAATATGCATAAATAAAACAAAAGTCCAGAAAATGTCCTTGGAACACTAGAAGAGAAACACTGTAGAGTTAGACAAGTTCTTCAAAATGCTCTTTCCAACCAATATTTCTATTGATCTTGTCTTGAAGAATAGCTGTTCACGTGTGCAGCTCATTCCTGCACTGCCTGGACTTTGCTTGGATGATTTCAAATATTTTCTTTAAATAAAAAAAAAACAGACTGGAAGATGGCATGACCTTCTGGAACTCTCTATCACAAGCTATTTATGGTGAAGACAGAGCAGGCTCCACATGGTGAGAGATGAGAAAGTGAAATATAATAGTGGGAACTGTAAAGATAGTCCTTCAAAGTCTACAAGTAAGCTGAATAGAAGAATAAAGCTGAAGGGAGTTAAAGTGTGCATACGCTCTGTTCAATAACAATTAGTGTTAAATTAGACTTGAATTTATTCTGACATACAGTCCTTAGAATTTTCAGCTTTATGTCATAGAAATGCACTGACTAATAAGGCCATATGTTAAATAAAAGTAAAGCTTGCAATGGCTTTTTTCCTTATGGTGCTTTCTCGATTTATTCCTTCCTTGGAGGAAATACTACGTAGCACAAGGTACATTTTCCATACAAAATCCTAAAAGTCTTTTAGGAAAGTTTCTGTTTCAGTATAGTAGAATTAACCCTGGCCTTCAGCAGAACAGACTTCAGCTTGTTGGGGAATTTACCTTGGAGAGCTGGTTGACCAGTCTCCTAAAAGTTCAAGAATGGTCTACTCCAGTGTGTGGAAGTCAGGCAAGAGTGGGAGAGAGCCAGCATGGGTAAACAAGGAACTCCTGCCTAAACTCAGCTGCAAAAAGAAAGTACACAGGAGGTGGGAGGAGGGGATGGACTGCTCATTTAGAAATAAAGACATCGGCTATTCAGCAGAGAAATTAAGAAGCTCAAAGCTCAGCTGGTGTTGAACATGGCAAGGGACAAGAAGGGCTCTGGTAAGTATGTTGGCAGCAAAAGAACACATTCTCTTTCAGCTTTCCTGCTGCTCACTGGGGCTGGGAACCTACTGACAAGGACATAGAAAAGGCAGGGGTCATCTCTGCCTCACTCTTTAGGGGCAAGGTTTGTTTTCCTGTGTTCCTGTGCCCTCACTAGGAAGGTCTGTGAGAAGGAGGAATTACCCACTATAAACAGTGTTCGAGCTGATTGGACCCACAGGTTCGTGGAACCAAATCTCATGCATAAGGTGGTGCTGAGGGAGCCAGCCAATGTCACTGCAGAGCCACTAGCTCTCATCTTTGAAAGGTCGGAACAATCTGATTCCCAGCAAATCTCACACTCAGCTCCAAATCAGGCAAGAAGGAGGATCTGGGGGGCTGCAGGCTGGTCAGCACCACCTGACCCCTTGAACCTATTTTCACCTACATGGAAGACAAGAAAGTACAGCCTGTGTGGTTTTTACTGGGGACAAACGGCACACCTAGCCTGCTTGCCTTCTACAGTGAGGTGACTGGCTCTGCACAAAGGGAGAGCAGTGGATGTAGCTTACTTTGGCTTCAGCAGGACCTCTGATGCAGTAGTAGCCTGTAGCCAAATAGGTGGGATGTGCATTCTATGTCGGTGAAAAAGTGGCTGGACCAAAAAGATCTTACTGCTGTCTTCAGTACCTAAGTGAGGAAGAAATAGAGAAGATGGAGCCAGACACCTCTTAAAGATGCAGAGGACTAAGACAAGTACCAGTTGACAAAAGATTGGACATGGGAAATTTTGATTAACTATTAGGAAAAACTTTTTCAATTTGAGGGTGATCAAACTCTAGGAAAGGTGTCCAAGAGAAATTGTGGAATTTCCATCCTTGGAGATACTAATGTTCCCTTTCCCTTCAAGGGATTTGGAGATCTAAGTTGTGGTTCCTCACATAGTGTCACTTTCCCAAGCTACAATTTCTTAATCAAGAGATGAACTTAAATTTTTTACTGTAACTATAAAAACAAGTGTAGAAAAGTGCAAGTGTTATGAAATCTTACTTTCACTAAAGTAAGATTAAAATGTTAGATTTGATTGTTAGAAATTGCATGCAGCATGTAAGTTTCAAATTTTGAAGTTTTTTAGGGTATGATTTTGAAAATAGTGAGAAAGCTGTTGGAAAAAGTTCCCCCCATTCTGGGAGAAAAACACTTTGTAGCTTTTCAATGGAAAACAGCTGTAGGACTAACTAAATTGCTTGGAAAGAATTAAGCTCTACATGTTTTTTCTGGCTTAAAGATGAAACTATTGTCAGACCACCCAAAATATTTTGGAAATTAACTTTTACAACCCAAATGAAACTGGAAGATCAGTTTAGAGTTTCTAATTCATTACAATTATAATTCAAAGTAACAACTTGTTATTAAGGCCAAGAAAGTACAATGCTTCATAGTGTCAAATTTCTCTACCATAGCTCTTTAAAAATACATGTATCTCTAAAATATAAAATTCAAAAAAGCAAACCCCAACTACTTCCAGACACATGTAAAGGCCACAGATCACCAAAACACCTTAGGTACCTGAAGTGATGGAGCTGAGGTACTCTACTGTGGCTTAGCACATTTGCATTAATATTCTGCCTTTTTTAGTATCACAAATGGCCATTTTCTTGCTGGAACCTGATTTGCGAGGCACATTCTGTGTATATTTTAATGCATTTATCCATATTTTAATTTTTAAGTGTAACTTAAAACAGCCATGGCTGCTTCTAGTTGAATGCACAGCAGGCACAGGAGACAAGGTGAGAGTGCACCCCATCCCCTGTAACAGCAGCTAACTGCAGCGCCTGCCTGGGAAACACAGAAACTTGTTTAATTTTCCTTCTCAGCCCCAAGGAGGATGCTAGTTCACATTTTCCACTGCACGGCCACCCGCCCCGTCCCTCAGGATAAAGACCGAGCTGCCCGAGATCGCCCTTCCGTGCTGTTGTTAAAGCACAGCGACTACCCAGCCACGCTGCCATGGCAATGAGGGGCTGTTGCTGGGCGGCGACGGTGGGATGAGATTAAGCTGGGTCGCTCCACTGACTCTCGGGCTGTTGCTTTGATACAAGTCGCTGGTTTGTGTCTGTGGGGTGAGCACACGTGGCAGTACGGCAGGCTGGGCCGCCTTTGTGCTGGCGTTGCTACAAGAGGAACTCTGAGACAACCCCACCTTTAAGCTGAGAGCACAATGACCTACTTGTTGGGGCGCTGCCCTGTGAAAGAACCGAAATCCTGAATTGTCGCTGACACGGTGCCCGTCTGATGTGAGCTGTACGTTCCGCACATTCCAAGAAAAAGGAGGACTGTGGTCATCCATATCCAGTTCACAAACTGGGCTGCTAAATGAGGGGATGGCTCCAGGCTATAAATTGTGTCTAGGGTGGGAGGAGAGTCAGTTCCAGAAACAGCTACCCCGACATTTTTAATCTAGCGCAGGAGAGGTCTTGCACCTAAGTGTGCCAGGTGCTGGAAATGCCATTCTTAAGCATGTAACGTATCATCAGCACATCATCGGTTCTTCGATATTTGAGGAAACATAAGTGTTCAAATCACCTTTTTTGAATTCTTTACAGTTCTGGCACTGTGTTTGTGTTACAGAATTGTAATCCTAAAATTCTTGCTGGACTTGGTCCTAAGTACATAAGAAAAAACTGTCCTTCATTTAAAATAATTTTTTTTAAAAAAGTCAGTGATGTTTTTCTACCTATATAACAATGTTTTTGCGTGTAACATAGTTTTGTTTAAGTACAACAGCAGGTTGACAGGGCCAAACACTCTAATACTGGAAAAATTAGCAAGCCATCAAATCATGAATATGCAATACATATACATTTGGATTCCTAAGTGCCCTGTTTATCTATTTAATTCTTTGTTTTATATTACAAATACTTGGGTGTATAGTTACATGCCTCCTAAGTGTGTAATCATCTATTCCCACATGTAGTTGATAATAAAGTTGAAAGCGGGAAAATTGCCATTTCCTTATCACTGAATAGTTTGTGCTTTGTTGATACAGTACTGAAAACTTTTATTTTCCAATCTCAAGAGAAATACTGAGGTTTTGTTTTAATGGCATATGACACACGGGGTTTTGTGTAAAATCTGAAACTAAAGGGCTAAAAACATACCTAAATCAATTGAATGCATTTGAAAGAACAAATGGGAGAGTGTGTATACCAAGATTTAATTTCAGTGGGTCAGGTACCACCTCCCTTGTTCCTTTGCCCTCTGGTTTCGGAATCCGAAGAATTAGTAAAGGCAAAGTTCAAGAATTGTTGACTGGCAACTTGACAAATACACTTCCTTTCACAAAAGGCTGTGATCAGACATCTCTTCCTCTAAACATTTTCGTTTACTTATATTTGGGGGTTTTGTTATTTTTTAACTTATGTGTGTCATTTGCTTAGTGTTTAAGCTAAACACATAGTCATAGGACATATGTTCATGTGAAGTAGTGGTTTTGGTTTAAAAGCATGGGTGTTTCCTACTTGCAAGTAGCCTGTATTACAAATGACAGTACTTTGCCAGAGAAGTGGTTTTGCATATAAGGTGAGCAAAACTATGTACATTTCTAAAAACAAGGGGGTGGCACAATTTTAATATTTATTTTCTTCTCTTAACAGGTGTTAGTGTCTGTCCAATCCCTAATACTGGTAGCAGAACCATATTTTAACGAACCCGGTTACGAACGATCCCGAGGTACCCCGAGCGGTACCCAGAGCTCCAGAGAATACGATGGAAATATACGACAGGCAACAGTCAAGTGGGCAATGCTTGAACAAATCAGAAACCCGTCGCCATGTTTTAAGGAGGTAGGTTTTGTGAAACACAGTAAATACCTTCTGGATTTATTTATCTTGTTTGAGTGTTAAGAATAATGCAAATATTTTGGAAACATCATGCACAAGATGCCCTTTTCAGCCTCCTCTTTATTCCCTGGGGCAACTGACTCCACAGAGTCAGAGATGCAGCCCCTCCAAATGAAAACGCGTATCCTCTATAGGTGATCTGAGCCCTGCTCTGAGAGGGGAGCTTCTTGTTGAGACCTCTAGGCTTTTTGTAGGGTTGTATTAGGAACCTTAATAATGATGATCATTCAGTAACATAAATGCAAAGGCATGCTGAAAGCAGGTCTATGAAAGATCAGCTCCTAAGATCCACAAATCTGAGCTGTCTTCAGTGTCTTGAATGACAGGTAGGCTCAGGAGATCTAAACGGCTGGTCTTTGGGAGTTCTTCCAAGCCTCATAATGGATATAAGGAATCCATCCAGAATTTAAGTCAATTATGCTTTCAATATGCAGCTTTTCTTTAGACAGATAGCTATATTCTGTAACGTCTAGAGGGAAAGATGATTTTGTCAATTATGTTGCAATATTGCCAAGAACTCTCTGTGCTCAATAAAATTTCTTTGATTTTATTGTTTCTTTCACCAGGCAGATTTTAGAAAACCGTTTAAGACAAAGCCAACACTAAGCAGTTTTACAGCTTTGTCTGAGGATTGATTGGACGGGGTTTTTTGAACTCCAATCTGTACAGAAAGACCACAATTACGATGCGATCAAATGCTGGTTCCCACCCAAACTGGGGGTGGCTCAACTACTATTGCCTGGGAGCTGCAGTTGTCCCCAGCGGCCTCTGCCGAGGGCATGCGGCTGTGGCTGTGGCTGTACCTCTTCCATAGCAGCTGGTGTCATCCTTCTGTGTGCAGAGGCATGTTCTGGTCCCTGCTCATCGTGTTGACAGTGTTTCTGCTCCTCCGTTTTCTGTTCAGGCAGCAAGTGGTTAGTGAGAGGGGAAGACTCGGTGCATACACTCCTCACCTGTGCTGCTTTAATCCAACAGGATTGTGAAACCAACAATAAAAGCCTTAATACTGTATCTGTGTAACCCTGCCCCAAATCTCCAAGGACAAAAATTCCCCAATTTATCTGCAGCCTGGTTCAATGTTGAATTATCCTCATACTGATTTCCCCCTTTCTCCCCCTTATATCCAGTTAGGGGTCTTGCCAATTTTGTACTGTTAAAGTCTATGGTTCTTAGAAAACAATGAACACACTGTTCTTTCCTTTGGAATATTTTCTTGCAGGTCATCCACAAACATTTTTACTTGAAAAGAGTGGAGATCATGGCTCAGTGTGAGGAGTGGATAGCAGACATACAGCAGTACAGCAGTGACAAACGGGTTGGCAGGACTATGTCCCATCATGCAGCCGCTCTAAAGGTGAGACTTGCTTTTATAATTTTATGTTCTTTAATCCAAAAATTACAAATGACAAAGAAATTGCTCAGCATCTGAGTTTTGTAATAACAGTAATAGAAAACCTCAGCAACTTTAAACAAACCTAAGTTTCCCAGCTGTCAAGAGAGAACGTGAATGTGCACTCCACTTCTTCAGTATTTTTTTCTCCAAGTCAGATTTTTCCTTTAGGGCCTCTCCTGCCTATTTTTCTGTAAATATCTATGTAAGAGAGAGAAAGTTTATTTTGTTCTCTCTAAGGCTGGCTGGGAGTTTACGATAAAGTTGCGCTACTACCCGTTCCTTGCCAGAAAACAAGCTTTTTGAACAGACAAGTAGAGTTATTAAACTGTGGTCCATTACAATTAGTTTTACTCCATGTTACATTTTTACTGACAGTTACAACCAATAAAGTGTTTTCTTCCTTCCTAGCCATTTGTGTAGTTTGTGTCCACAAAGACAACAGGCCATTTTTTTCCCTTCCCCTGAGGAGAAAAAAAAAGTCGTCTTTTTTCTATTGCTAGACTTGTGTTCCTTCAAGGTGGCAGGTGGTCAAAATGAAGTTCCTGTTAGTCACTGATGAGAATACAAGTCTCTGTGCAGCTGTCTCTGGAATAGACCTCTATGACCCACCCCTGCCCCGTCCCAGCCTGTTTCTGCTGTGACTACAGGACACAGATATGACTCAACTTCAAGACAAACAGCGTAGCGTTTATATTGATGCACTTGTTTGCTGCAGTTCTCTTTACTGCCTTTAAGAGCAGCATTTGCTAATTATTCCGTCAGCACAAGGAAAGTACCAACCCTTAAATAGAGAGCAAGAGCTTATCCAGTCATTGAAACGGCACATTTACACCTTTTCTACTTACTCCTTTCTTTGCCTTACGTTCTCCAACGTTGTGAAAAGTAACATTTTAACCGTGGTCTCTTCAACGCTGACTTCTTTTTGTATATTCAGCGTCACACAGCTCAGCTGCGGGAAGAGCTTCTCAAACTTCCCTGTCCTGAAGGATTGGATCCAGACACTGAGGACTCCACGGAAAAATGCGGTGCCACAACTAGTTCCGAAGAGACGATGTTGCACGAACAGGTTAAACCCAGCAGCAGTAAAGATCTCCCCACTGATTTCAAGTTATGAGTTGCATTGACATGGACTTTCTAGACACAAAGGCTTTGAAGCACAAGCCAAATATGTCAATATTTGTATGTAAGAAGCTAATTATGTAACAGGTAATGAAATTGAAACTATACTATGCCCTTAAGGATATACAGTTTAATTCAAGATGATCTTTTATTTACCTGTACAAGAGTGTAAACTTTTTTGTGCTTTTATTTTTCAATTGTGAGAACCACTGATTGGTATGTTTAAAAAGTTATGTATACAAGAAATGGATAAATCACTGATATATAAGGGAAACTACCTTAGGAAAGAATGTTTACTGAATGTTTATTATTTTTTTTTACTTGTAGAGTGAGGGCGGTTGTAACAAAGAATATATATTGGTCATTCTTACAGCTACTATTTAAAGTCAGAAAATTTTCACTGAATTTGATAGATTTTACGTTTGGCCATATATTCATGCTCATATTTGATTCTAAAGAAAACCTCCTGTATACTTCAATAAACGTTAAATGGACATGATCCCTCTTTTATGATTTACTGGTACATTTTTTAAATAAACTGCCATAAAATACATTCTAGCTGAAGACTTGCACTTGTATGACTGAATTCATTACAGTCAACATATTTAATTTTATGCTTACTAATTCTAAAATGCAGATGAAATAAATGCACATGGTTTTACCTCATGCCAAAATTCGGACTTCTGAATTCATCTTTTGTTTGGCTACTTTATGCAAACTAACAGTATTCTAAATTTCTTAAGGGCTATTCCAGAACAAAGTCTTTCCGCTGTTGAAATGTCCGATTTTTACGTAAGCAGCTGTACTCCTGAGCACTGACAGGGGCTAACGACGCGCCGTGCAGGACTCTTAACCTTCCGTAGTTCCTACTGTATAGACTTATTTCAAATTTTATACTTGCAACTACTGATCCCTAATTAAAAAAGGTAAGGGATCCGTTTAACAATCAAGTCTCGCTTTTAACGTGACATGCATTACTATTACACTGTTCCTAATTTTTGAGCAGTCCTTGAAGGACTAAAAAGTTATTACTGCTATTACCTCGGACTAATGATCTGTTGTATTATAAATACTATAAATCAGGCAAAACCGAAGCTTTTTTGTTTTCTCTTTGTTCTTTGTTTTATAAGTATCACGCTGGAATTTTTACACTTTTTGTTTTACAATGTATTATTTCTAATCATTAAAAATGGCACCAACTGAGGTTGTGTTCTTATGCTGATAGTTAACAGACTTTGATAGTTCCAACCAAAGTACAATTTTTCTGTTATGTGGATATGTTGTGTTAATCCAAGGCCTGTCCTGATTGTACATACCTCTCAAAATACCAACAGGCACGTCTGCGTTACTTCAGGGGATCCTTAAGCAAAAAGCAAAACAAGCAGCTCGGGGCCAGAGCTGCTGGTAAATACATGAAACAAAGAGTTTATGCCGCACAGTCAAAGTGTTGGACCTTCATCAGTGCTAAAAGAGCACTGCGTTTCTCTAGATGGGTATTTACTTACCTTCTATTACTGTACAAAATGGCTGTAATGCTCTTGTAAAGGCTCAAAAAGCGAAATTACCCACTGACTTCCAACTATGTTTAAGTTAGTGGTTTCCATTAGAGCTCTTCATTTAGTGCTTAAACTGTCTGCCTACAGGAGCATACTCTTTTTATAAAATCCTGGCACTTGTACCAAAACCAAGTGTATCAGACCTGAAGATCCTCCTTAAACGTGAAGACTTTTTTTTACCATTAAAAAACAACACTGAAATAAAAAGTACCTAACTTGTGTTGATTTGACATTAAGAGGGTGGCTAACATGATTGTACCTTTTTCTCTTGTGTGTATTTATGGTATCATAGCAATGCTGATGTGAAGTCAATGCTGCTTAATTAAGCAGATGTAAACAGCTGCATGGGATATTAAACTCTTAATTTGTATCCACGTACCAATTAGCATTTTTTTGCTCTTACCTAAGCTAGAATGGTATTGTACCAAATTCATGCAGAGATCGATCCTTAATAACTTGCACCTATGGTCCTGTGTAGTAACTACATTGTGAACTTGGCAACAGATACAAAATATGTATTTTCAGGTTTTTAGGTATAACACACAAGGTAGTTATGGTACTTTGCAGTAAAATCACAGTAAATCCTATGAGGTATGTAGACAACAATATTTTTTTTAAACAGTTCCCCTCATCTTTTACCATTTCATCAAATTGAATAGAAACCTGTATAGATAGATCATAGTTTCTAGTCTTCACATAAAAGTACTGTGTTTTAACTGTTTGCTGTTTTTGTAGAAAATGTTTTAAAAATCAACAGAAATTATCTTCAAAAGCGCAAAGGGCAGCAAACTGCTAATCAGCTGATTATGGAATTTTACCCCGTGGTTTCTGGTACTGCCTTTGGCCCAAGATTCGATTCACTGCAGACACGCTGCCGTGTAGTGTGGGATGTTACCAGCCCTCGGAATCACTGGAGCCGCTCTGCCGGAGGAAGAGCGCACCACAGTAAGTCCTCAGTAGGCTTTGCTGAAGCTTCACAAACAACAATGCCCAGCTCTTCTGACTGACTCAGTCTCCCCTGTCTACCAGAGGGAATAGCTCGGGAATCTGAGAGCTTGTGCTCGATGAGAGCCAACCGCTCGTTATACTGATTGCTGTCCATAAACAACTACTGTTTTGCAGCTCTAGACAGAGTACTCTTCGTATAGAGACATGAATGGCATCGCTGCAAGATTTAGTGGTTTCCTCTGGAGTTACTTTGGATGAAAGATGTGCATGAAGGTATGGATTAATGCTTCTCTGCAACCCTACTGCTGGTGTACAGGAAAATACAAAGATGACAATCTCGAAAAACAAGAAAATTTGAAACATAAGAACCCTGTAAACAATCTCTCGTTTCACTCCAGTAATTATGTTAAATATTTAGGTACTGTCAGAATGAAGTGTGACTACAGAGTGGCAGGGTCTGCAGCAGCCTGTCTGGCATTGTTGGTTGGGTTTTGTTACTGTTTTTCTTTGACGTAAATTCAAGGTAGAGATTGTGCACGCCCACTCGCCTGTCGAGGAGACTCCCTTGCGGCAGGTAAAATCATGCCAACTCAGGCAAGGTGCTGGACTACTGGTAGCTTCTAGGGAGCTTCACTGTGTCTGTTGTCAGTACTGTGGCTGGATGGTCATCTATTCAGCAGCAGTGGAGTTTGAATTCTTGACTTCAAAAAAAAAATAAAGCAAGCTCCCATATAATGCAGGAAATAAGCGTACTAAACTATTTATGTTTAACTTCTATGTTTAGAGGCTTTAGCCTCTGTTTGCTGTAGCAAATAGGACATTCAGTTTCTGGCAAGAATCACATTGTTAAGAAAACATTAGTACAAAACAATGTAATTTTTTCCATGCAACTCTGTAATGCTATGCATAGGATGTTTATTAGGTGGGCTTTTCTGCCTCAAAATGTTTCTAGCATTATATAAACAAATGTTCTGTTTTACACCCTGAGGCAAACAACCTGATGAGCTAACAGCACTATTATTAATTTACCTTGTTTATCCATAAATATCTGAATACAAATCCAGCTGACCCACATTTAAGCCAGGACTCTACTATGTTACTCTGAAGGAGAATCACTTGGGCTTAGGTTTTCAGTTGGAGTTTCTTAGATACGTCGTCTTCATTTTTTACCTCCACACGCTGCCTTTGCTGCCTTTATTGTTTTCTTATTTCTTTCTCCAGAAGCCAGTCACCATCACTTGGACTCACCTCCCTGGACTGTCAACCCCCTGTAGTTAGAAAACAGAAATTAGAAGTATTTTTCAATGGAGAGGAGACACAGATTTACACTCATCCTACCATAAGGAACAAGTATAAGGTACAGAAGGTATTTCAGATATATGTTCTCAATTTATTCTTTTTTACCCTGCATATACGCACATACCTACCTATACATGTATGTGTGTTAGGTCCGGCAGTTATTTGTTTTTGAAAAACAGTTTTCTGAGCTTTATTTTCCCTCTCCTTTTCCATAGATAGTGCAGGAGTTTACATCAGAACATGAGCTTTCTGAAATACAGTAAGCTGAATCGGAGTAAACATAAGTTCCACAATAACTAAAACAAATCACAGGTAAAAACATTTTATTCTCTAGAGATTTTGTTGTTGCCATTGTTTTATTCTTCTGGAACACGAGTGTAGAAAATACAATATTTAGCCAGTGAATTACTGTAGTATAGCTTTAAAATAATCTCACCACCGCCTCCGTTTTTAATAAAGGTTCAGACAAAACAAATCCCAAATCAGAATGCTCCATCTTGATTGAGAGTTCTGCATATTGTGACTTGTCATGTCTGCAGGCTGCAATCTCTTCTGTGCTTCTTGCCTCATAAGCAGCTTTTTGGCTCTTGAAAAGTGATAACCTGGACCACTTAGTTCTCCAGCTGTATTAATGCTATTTATCCTTTACATTAAGAGTGCCTATAATATCTACATCATCTAATAATACAGTATTATCCTCAAATGTCTAGATAATATTAATACTAGATTTGGTAACATTTCTACAATTCAGATAGCAAAATTTTGTATATAAGGTTGTTTAGTTAAAATCCAGAAAGGGAAGAGGCAGGTTCTTTATCAGCCAGAGACCACGCAGGGCGTTCAGCAGCCCTGCTTCTCCTGAAAAAAGGCCTGTTACTGTCCCCCTCAAAGACATTTAGAAATGAGGTAACTGGTGAGACTTGCACACAACAGAAGTTAAACCTTGAGAGTACTGCTCAAAATTATACTTAAACCAAATATAAATGTGTATTTGCAAAATTAATGAGCAGGTTGATCTGCCAAGGTTGCCAGAGCAACGAGTCAGACGTGGTTTTACACGAGGAACATGCTTCTCAAACACATCATGTCACTGTATTTAAAAACCTGCAGTCATTTTCCTGTTGCCACTTGTGCTCTGTACTTCAGCTTAACCACTTACTGCATATTTTAAAATTTATTTGTCCTGTCCCTCCATTAATTGTTCTCTTCCTCGTCAACGGACTCACATCCACAGACATGCACGAAGCCTTCAGTAGTTTATAAACTCTTTGCATAAAGCTCTATGGATAGAAAGCAACCACAACCCAGTCCCCCAGTAGCAAACATGAACACAGCTTAAGAAAAAAAAAACAGCAACTCCCCTCCCACACACACACCAGAAAATTAAAGGAAACTAAAATCTCATCATAAAAATTCAATTTAGCATCATTAAAGACCTCCTCAGTTCCTTCAATAAGCATTTTCTCATTTACCAGGACAGCAAATGGAAAAAGGAAAAAGCGTGTTTCCATCTTTTCTGTCTTCTTTCAAACAAGTATGTAATTCAGAAAAGGAACACCAACAGAAAAAGTCACCCTACTCCTAACCAATGGTTTGGACGTCTCCAGAAATCCTGTTCTCTCATTTTGAAGCTGCAAGCTTTCAGTCGCAGAAAACCTTTGCCGGTACCTAAACTAGCAATAACCACATCAGTGCAAACTTCCAGGACTTTGTCAGTCAAAATGCCTTTAATTGAAACCTCTGGTAATAATAATAATCTTATTTCTACAGTTATTTTAAGCAGCTTGTAAGAAGGTGGCAGTGAGTGGGATGCCAGGCAGCTCTACAGCCATCTTAGCTGAAGCCCGGCGCAGCACAATTCTAAGCCTAGAGTATGCCAGCGGCTCATTAGCACTGCACGAGGGGTACCAGTGTGGTTAATTTAGGATGTAACAAGGCCATTATCATTACATACATGCAACCAGCCTAGCCAAGCACCAGCATTCCCACATCAGGGAAGCCAGGGTGCCAGATCCCTGTGCGCTCTGGCTGGGAAAGGTCCTGCGGGATGCGAGTCCCAGCCTCCATCCTGGCTACAGCTACACATCAGGCTCTCCTGAAAACCTTGCAAGCGTTTGCTGGCAGCAACCCGGGGCAATGATTCAAGAGGAACTGGAGGTGATATGGTAGATCAAAAACTAATACTCAACAGCGGGATTGCTGGAAAGGAAATGATACATCTGCCAACAGGACCCATCCTCCCAACTACCACGTTTTCAGTGGGCAAATCTCAACTGGATTTTGAGGCAGCTTCAACCAGTGAAAGTTGGTGTGATGTATGAAATTCCCAGAGGCTGCCTCCAGCTCAGCAGCAATCACAAGAGAAATCATGCGACCATCTGGCTGGCTGAATTTTGCCATAGCATGTGGGATCCCGGATAAGTCTCAGAGCATTACGAAAGCCCCGAACTAGGGAAAAAAGATTTCTTCCAGATTCGATTTGACACATCTCCCGTCTGCCTGCTGGTCAGTAAAGGCGACAGAGCGTGCAGGCAGGTGGCACCGACACCAGAACACCTGCTGCCATACAGCTGCCTGGGAGGCTCTCAACTTCACACACGTGAAGGATGTAATAGAGACCACCTGATCCATGGGACAGAACGGGGGAGGCAAGGGTGGAAATTATATCCAAATGATCATTTGGCTCAACACAGATTTCACTCTAGTTTAAAAAACAAAACAAACAACAACAAAAGAAAACCCAAACCGACAATACAACAAGTAAACGCTCAGTCACAAATAATTGCTGTTGATGACAGCAAATGGAGACTGAAGCAGAGGTACTCCAGAGAACATAATATCCTTTTGTATCTGTGCTGCCTACTGATGTGTTAAACCTCCTTCAGCTCTTTTCTAGCTGTTCCTCCAAGGAAATCATTCATGTTAGAAAACAAACAGCCAGATGAACAAATGACACACAGCAGGGAACTGAACATCAATAACCTGTATCAGAGGAGAAGCCAAGCCATTTAAACAAAGAATAGGAGAACAACGGTACACGGCTCCTGATAAACAGCTGTGTAATTCAGAAAAGATGGTTCTATCTTGAAGAGCTCTCAAGAGTCTGGACTGCAGGCAGAAATCAATGAAGGATAATGCTGAAATTTCAAGACTGCATACAGAGAACTGCAGTGGAATGCTAAATCCAATATATGCCTAATGCAAGACATGGATTAATCATCTGAATAAAAATAACACAGTTAAAACGCTTGTTGTGATACTGCTGTCTTCTTGGAAATGTTAGTATGACTTGCGTAAGTGTATTTTTAATTACTACTTTAAATACACTTTTGCTTTTACTTGCAAATGCGTTTTGAGGCACAGAATCCAACAGCAAGTGATTTTCCATTGAAGTGTGCCCTCACAGACAGTTGTCCAGCCAATGTCACTAAGGACAAACCATGACTGTAAATTCATCCACTTTTCATTTTCCCCTGATAGTTCATTTTCCACATTTCAACACCCTGACCTTCTATGCATCAAAGCTCCGCCGAGCCAACAGAACAGCACTCTGTGCCCTGGCATTCACCACGGGCTGTGATTATGCGTCCCGCTGGTCAGAAGCTGGGGTCCCACAGCAAAGTGTGCTTGAGCTGGCGTAAAGAAATTATTCTCTATTTATTCCTAAATACTACATCCTGTGACTAATGTAAAGTTTCCATGCAGATTAAATTGCCGGCGGTGCTCACCTCAACCTTTGCCTTCTTTCTACCGCACTGAATTTGTTCCATAAGTCCTCTGGAAAAAATGCCTTTATATACATTTTTCCTAAATTTAAGTATTTCCGTAGTTGAAGAGCTTGTCTTAATGGCCTTTGGGTTTTAGTTCAGTTAGCATATGTAAAGAAAATATTTCAGACTTCTTACTCAGCATCATCTTCTCATCCTCATTTAGGCCTTTGTGTATGACTTGTTATTTACATGACACCTAAGGAAAAAGACAGCTCTTACGAAGCTAAAGGAGATGTTACAGATGCCATTTTAAGGTATGTATCAGAAAAGATGTCTTGCTCTTTCCTTTCTTGTTAAAATACTATTTTGCCGTTCGTATGACCATTCTGCATACTGAGTCCTCTGCCCAAAGTCAGTTTTATCATAGAATCATAGAAATGCTGGCCAGGAGGGACAGTGGGAGGTGATCGCCCTTTACCTTGCTCTTCCCCAGACAAAACATCTTGCTCCCTCAACAGCTACGACTGCTCGTGGGGTACGTGATGTAGGTCCCCTCATCACAAGAGTTTAGACTCTGTGCTGCAAGGTACTTGCTTTCTGCCTCTTGTCTCTAGTCCCAGTTATGCAGTGATGTTACCATGGATACCCTGCATTTATAGCTCACTTCAGTTACACGACATAATTTGTGCATTTTAATTTACTCAAAACCAAAACCATTTTACAATAGGTGAAGAAAATAAGGAGGAAAAATGAGAACAGGTCCTGTTTCACTTTGAAAAGGCCAGCCGTTTCCAGTTTATCTCATACTTGCAGTAAAACCATTAATCATCGTAAACTCATTTTGTCTAAAAGCAGAAGTAATACATTTTTCCATGTAAATCATTTCATTGCCATGACAGAATGATGTCAGACAATCTAAATAGGTGATCTAATAAATTTGCCTTTTGGAACATTGTTTAGCATTAAAGGTTACTGGGGGGGCAGAGCATGATTGATGTCAGCTGCTGGTAAGAAAAATTTGGCTTCATTTTCATAAAATAGACCTAAATACTATATTGACACTGACACGCTTTTACAGACTGATGAAAATATACCCGGAACTTAATACTGGAGCAGTAAGAACCCAAGACCTTTCTAGACTAAAAATCCAACTCCAGCTAATACTACAATTTTCTGAATTTTGTCAAAGACCCTTAAAATAAAAATTAACTTTGCAAGTTGTATAATATCATTCCTCATTTCAAGGACAAGTTTTGAGCAATAAATCAGCCTTTCATGTTCACCATTTGTACATGTACATATAGTTGGATACAGAGATTCTTTTAACTGAAATTAGCTTTGCATCTAATTTGGCTACGGGAATTCTATAAGAATTCACAAACAATTAAAGAGTAGTACAGGAGAGAAACAGAATTTTATTTCTCCCCCCAAAAAGTAACCAACCTTGCCTGAATTGCAGTCTATGCATTAACCAAAATGCCACTATTTACAGAAATCCTTCAACAGCATGGTAGAACAAATACACATATGGCATCATGGAAAACGGAAGGACTGCAACAAAACCTAGAAGTCAAAGCTGTTACTCCCTGTTTTTTTGTATAAGATCTCTCACAGTCAAGCCTTGGAAGAAATTACTGACTTTGGTTTGATTCAAAGCTTTTTTGTTTGTTTGTTTCTATTTGCTCTTTTTTCCTTTTGGGGGACAAAGATCAAAAAGTGAGTTTCACACAGCTTTAACCCATACTCAGCGCAGCAGTGGGTGAGCACAGCCCTGCTGGGTAAGGCACGACACTCCTCTTTCCACACAGTTGGTCTGATCAGAGCTGTGCCCACACACATCAGCTGCCATGAAAGAAGCGAGTCCCCGTTAGAACAGCTATTTCCTATCCAGATAAAACATAAAGCTGGATATCCCCTCGGCATTTATCCAGCTCTTAAAATGGGTTTCTCAGTCTGTAATGAGCACCAGGGTTGCAGCTCTATCAGCTTCCCAATCAGCTCATTTAAAGCTAGAACATAAGACTTTTAGATCTTCACTTACAAATTAGACACCCCAAAGAAACAAATACCATTTTGCAGAACACCTAGTCTGTGCAAAAGAGAACTAACACTTAAAAATATGGATTGGTTCATTATTTGTTTCTTTTTGTGTTCAAATTACCTGACTCCAAAGGAGAAGCAATTTCACCGAGGCAGTTTATTTCTGTAAAACAGTTAAGCAGGTTTGATACTGAACACAAGTGTTTTAATTATCCATTTCATCCTGAAGGACAGTACAGCTGTATGAGACAGTGGGAATGAGGATGGTCCCCTTTTCCTCACTTCAGAGCTGCACTCCTACAGCTCAGCTGCCAGATGAGCTCCAGTGCTCAGCTGACTGCTGCCATCACTGTGACAGTGTCATCCTCAACTTGACAAAAAGCTGCCTGTACAAAGAGGAACTTGTCAGGAACTGGGTCCTACCAAGGGAAAGGTCTCCTGGGTATCAGAGCAACCTCCCAAAGAAAGGGCAGGCAGTGCAGATGGAAGTAAGGCAGGAGAGCAGGGTGGTGAGACCTCTCATTTTCAGAGGCAGTAAGCTGTTTGGTCAGCTGAGCTGCTCATGCAAATACAGCTTCAGCTCTTCTACCTTGCTAATTTTTAAACTTACCCTATAACTGTCAGTTTCTTTTTCTTAAAAATAAAAATAAATACATTTATAGCTCTTAATAGAGTCTAAAAGTAATTTGATTCATTACCACAAGGCAGTTTCTCAGTGAATTCAACCTAATCTTTTCACCAGTGATGTTTGTTCATTTTTATTCAGCTTAATTAGCTCATCAGTTTTAAATTCTTCTAGATGTGCTCTGAAATACATTTTTAGGATAAGACATATCATTAACATGCCCTTGCACCAGGAAAACCTTAATACATACAGGGGAAAAAAAAAAACAACCCACACAAAAATCCAAACAATACATCACCAGTAAAGAACCTTCATGAATACACACAAAAAACCCAAAGAGAAACCTTTCTTTTTCCATACGTCTGCGTACTGTCCGGGAATCCTTCTGCCTCTCACAGGACACATCAAAATAAAACCCAACCACCTCAGGGACAATAAATCTTTTTTTTTAATTCCCCCTCTTCCTGTTCTTATCCTTCATAAAGAAAGAGATTGTGTTTCTGTAATTGTATCTGTGTGTGAGCCCACTGATCGTGACAGAAAACCAAAATCAAATAATTCTGTATCTGACAGGGATGCCATGGTCCCTGCCCTTCCAATGTGCTTTGGTAAGCTTCAGCAGTCTGTCTGTACTGACATGGAAGAAGGGAAAGGAAACAGATTAATCTGCAATATCAAGTGCTTTGGATTATCTATAGCTGCATGTTGGTTCAGTGGCATCTTGGGGGATGCCACCTTAAATGAGAACAACCCTAGTAGCAATCAGTCAGGACCTGGCATAGTGTAACTCCCAAAAGGGAATCTTTACTGCTGACTCTCAAGAGATGCAACACAGAATCGGATCTGAAAAACATTGACTAAAACAAGTAAGAATTCCTCTCACTAAAACATTTTAAACACAAACACTGTGTTTGCAAGTGCTGTTTCCCTCTGTGACTCCCTTTATCGATTCATAGGTTTTTCCGTGCACTTATCTTGTTCTCACCGAAAAACTATTAAAACTTTTCCAATGTTTGTTTTGTTCTTTCCCTTCTGGTAACATGAGGTCCTTCTCTCCAGACTATTTAAGTAGTGTTTAGTACTTACCTCATACTTGGATGCTAAATTCTCCTAGGTTAACAGTAAAAAGGTCACCATTTATTCCACCTTTCTGCCCCTTTTAAGAAGAAAAAATATAAAATGGAGTTCAGTAGTTGAAACAATGATTTACTTGAGCAATATGTTAATGTAATGTTTAAATGATAATGACAACAGTAATACAAATGAAAAGGGAAATATATGTACACATTCTCCATATTGCGTTCAACTTAGGAACAGAATGCAGCTGACAATCTTGGATTTACTTCAAGAAAACGGAGTATTCATATTTTTATAGTCCTTGATGTTGATAGAAGTTGTATATTTTTTAAATTCATACTGAGGCCTAATATCATCTAAAGCCATGTTAAAAGCTGACAAATTAAAACCTGCCACCTATGGATATATTAAATTCCCTCTAATTCCCTCAATCTCCTACATGCTGAAACCAACTACTTTTTTTTTTTTTTGAAACTCTCAGTACTTTGGTGTGCATGTGTCTCTCTCTAATTGTTTTCTGCCAGGTACACCGCAGCAAGCCAAAGAACAGCATTAACCAATTCGCAAACCTGTTGTACGCGGCATTTGCTAAAGCAAAACTTCTCTTTCCTCTGTTTTTGACACCCCAGTGACTGCACTGTGGAGCTGCTCAAATCACTGCACTTACAGGTAACAACATACTGATACCTTATTTAAATTCTGCAAGGGCACCATCTGCCCTGTTTTTGAGCTATAAGGCTGAAATGCTCTTTATTCGAAGACAACCAAGAGGTCTTACGGAGAAAAGGATGTAAATTGTGTGTGGGAGGAAAGAACATGGACCATGTTTCATTTGCTTGAAAAATTGTATTGCACTCTAAAGAAACAAAGCAAACTTCAAAATAGTCTCGATCAACCACTGAACCACATCTTGTCCAGATGCTTAACCTCTACCAGCAACGCTGCCACAATTTACCAGGTGGTTATTCCAGAACGTACCTCTCAGCATAAAATACTACCATTAATAATTATTTTCCTGGTCAATGACAATAATGTATCGGACTTCTTAAATTTCCATCACCTCCTGAATAAGGTACCAGTGCTCTTAATATATACGTATGTAAATTGGTGCAGCCTGATCCTTCCCTCAGCTAGCAATATCCATTCCACTGCCCATTTACCCTTTGCTCCACAAACACATTCATGCTTTCACACTGCATTATAAACAAAATAACGAAAAAAAAAACCTCCCAGGCTTGTCTGCAATGCCACTTCTCAACACTCTTTCTCTCGTCCTTTTTCAATATCTACCCTGACAGCTCCTGCAATGTACTGACTGCACACGCATAGAGGGTTTGCAGCAATTTCCGTTATTTATGTAGCATTCAGATCTTTTTATTAAAAAGATAAAATCAGACAAGATGCAGCTGTTCACACAGCTGGCTTATGAAAACTTTATTTTCTCTGCCTTTTACTACATAAGCTCTCCACAGCACCTTCGAGTACATCTTACAACTACTCTTACCTCCCCATCTTAAACCCTAGAAGAATTCTTCTCGGGGTCCCCAGTGCACTAATAGGCCTTAACAGCCCTGGCCAGTCTCACCTGGGGCCTCCACACACACCTCTGCCCATGGGCCCAGGAGCTCTATTTAAGCCCAGCCCAGGGCCACCAGTCTGTGCGTGAGCTAGGCTGTCACAGCGTGGGTCTCCAGCTCTGTCCCAGCCATGGACCCCGTGGATCCCAGCCTCTGGGCTGGCTTGACCTCGGACCTGCCTCCTCACTGTGAGTTTGCATGCTGATCTGGGCTCCGTTGAATCTGACCATAGCTGCCTTCTGCTGTGATTAAGATTTTTAGGCTCTATTTTAATACAGTTCATTAAAAATAAGAAAATTGACCGGGGCAATGAGTAAGCAAAGCAATTCCAATGCAGTACTTAATTTAGACTACTGTTTCTCTGGAAATGGGCAAACTACTTAATACTGAGTTTGTATAGCGACTGGCACAGCAGGGCCTGGGAGAGGTGCTACCCTACTATGAATAAATAATAATGCAACTCTGGAAATTCAAAAAGAAAGGGCCTCGTCCCTTATTTATGTGAGCTTGAAAGCCCTTACTGAAGTGTATCTACAAATAGGAAAATTTGCAAGTGCTCTATTCCATGGACACTCTCTATGTAAGCAAAGCTCTGACTGGTGGCAGCTGAACTGCGCTGGCAACATCGGGGGAAAAACCCATCACTGTTTTCTTACATTTGGTGAATGCAGATGAATCACTTTTAAGAGAAGTCATTCTTGTTTTTATTTCATCCTGTGGCTTCATCCAAGCTGCTTGAACTTGCCAAGTTTCTCATGTTTGAAATCTACAGGCTGCCAAAATGATACATAAAACCAACGCCTTGCAGCATACAGCGATATCTATCAACAAGACATCTCTTTCACTTTTCAACTAGTCATTTGAATACAAAAGCTGTAAGAAAATGTAAAGGTATTCCACCTGAGAAATCTGTAAAATTTTCCAAGGGCAGGTATCTGACTACAGTAGCACTGAAGCGTGTGCTGCAAAAGAAACACAGGCTGCTGCTGCATTAGCACACAAAGCAGTAAGCTTTAGCACTGACTTTATTCAAATTGCAGTTATATTTTGCTTCATCTTCTTCAAAAAGTCACACATTACAGAAGCTGTGAGTTCACTCATGCCTAGGGAAATTATGAAGACTATACAAGTACTAGGAGATCATTATTTTTGGGAACTGATTGTTTTTCTGTGTCTCAGACTATTCTTCCATCTTGAATTGTATTCTAACACATACATGAGCAAGGACACTATCTCACTTTTAGTTCTGGTGTACAGATAAACCTCATTAGGATAAAAAAAGATCAGTACAGGGATAGCTGTATTTTTTTTTTTAAAAAAGAACCAACAAGACAGACAGTTAACTCATCTAGTCATATAAAGCAAACAATTTTTCTATGAATCCTCAAGAGCTTGGAGATTTCCACAGTATATCCTTTTCAGCAATTACTTACGGTCACAGCTGCTGCTTTCTCCTGTATGAAGGAGAAGGAGGAGAAAATCTTGGCTGGCCCCAAGCTCTTGGTGGGTTCCTTCGGAAGAGAAGTTCTGAATGGCACCTACAATCATTCTTGCCACGAAAGTTGAATTTCACATTCCCTTGGGTTAAAATGTGACGCCAGGTACAAAGTGATTTAGGAGACCTGCAAGTAATATAAATGAATAAACTAGTAGTATTTATGTTTACTAATTTGCTTTAGGTTTCTTCACAGAAAAGGAACAAGACAGAGTGTTTTATATTTAACTTCCACTATCAGCATAGCTCTAATGCCCAAAATAATGTTTTGTAAAGAAATGTTCAAAGGAAACTGGTTATTTCTGATGGGCTAGAATCTGTTACTGTTGCTGCAAATTATTAGTCCTTTTTTTTTGTTGTGGGGTTTTTTTGGGTACTGGTTTTATTTTGGTTTTTGTTTGGGGTTTTTTTGTGTGGTTTTGGGTTTTTTTTATTAAAGTATGTTCAGCTTCAAAAAAGAAAATTTTAGCTTCAAACACTTATCCTGAAACTGAAGTCCTACCCTCCCTGGCAGCATTTTAAAAATTGTAGCTTAGAATTGTAACCTCTTGCACAGTGAGGAATAGGAATGCCTTCCTTAAATAAACTGTGTTCCAAAAATTCACAGCTTTTTCCTGGGCTCAGACAAAGCATTACATGTGAAAAGGAAGCAGGCAGTGCTGCTGCAGCTGGGAACCACCATGAGGGTGTCTGTGTGGCAGCAGCAACTTCAGAGCAACTTTTCATTTCATTGAAATATATAGAACCTAATGGCAACATTCAGCTGTTTTTTGCAAGGGCAGGTGCAGGAAAACTATTTTAATGAGAAGATTTCATTTTTTCCCAATTTTCTTTTTTAGTTTAAATGATACATTTTGTAAGTCCATGGATGATACTACACATCTTACTCATAAACCCCTGTTAGCCCCTGCTACCAAAGATATTTAAGAGTATATATTGGATCCCAAGAGAAATTAAGACAACACCAAAAGAAAAATCACTGACAACTTTGCAATCCAAGGATTTTAGCAGATGTGACCCAACAGAGAAAATGTAAAGCCTTTCCTTTCATCTCTTCCTCTCCCACTTTCTCTTTAGATAGTGTTTTTCTAGAACATTTTTTTAAGACTGTGCTAGTACCCTGAAGCACAGCAACAAATCCTCCATGGTGGAAAGTCTGAAACACACATTGGCAAAAACTAGCATCATAATGACAGGAACAGAAGAAATTTACAAATAAAATCATTGTACATCAGAATCCCATCTTCCTTTCCTTCCCCAGAAGACAACAGCCTGAGTTATAGTCACAAATTTTGTTTCAGAACTGAAATCTGGAAATTTTAAGCTACACTTTTTTTATTGATGAAAAGAAGACTTGAATGTAAGCTTGTCATATAATGAAAGAAAATAATACTGCTAATTTCAATAGGGGACAAAATTGAACTATTACATAATAGTACAAAAGTTTTCACAACACAAACTGGAGCTGTCATATTTCTCTTCTCCTTTACTATCCAGCTTTTTCACAAACCTAGAAAAAACGTAATGATCTTAGAGACAAGTTATGCCTCTGTTTAAGTTTGGCTGAATATGGCCAGTGGGTTCTGAATGTACTAAATGAGGACAGTCAGCAAGACCAGACTGTGCAGATCTGTTTTCCCTAGGAAATCAGGCTAGAAAGAACAGCAATAGAGGGGTGGGACAGTTCCTTTCTGCTCCCTTACGTTAAGTGTTCTGTTTATTTTCAGATGTAGGACTAAGATGTTGGTATTATCCCATTAGTGGGATTTGTTAATACCTTTTTATGTATCATCATCATCCAATAGACTGTGAAGTCTATTTATTTAGGCAGTGAGTCTGAACACTCTGTTATTAGGCCAAGCTTCTGGCAGGATCTTTTCCTGGAGGTTAAATGGCGTCTTTCCAAATTGCACCTTGGCAGAGATTTTGGCTGTGCTTAGACCCATGGGATTTTGCTATTTTTGTATTTCTAAGTCATTAAGCAGCAATAAAATCTTTATGATATCTAATGGCTTGAATTTTACAACAATTATTCTAGTAGTATGATGATAACATAGTTTATAATGTCTTTTAAATTTTCCTCCCACATGCTGCATTACCTTACAACTTCTGTGTCAACAATCTCAAGGCTTTACACTGTGATAACAGGCACTACTCTCAGGGTGGGACCATCCTACAGCAGTAGGAAGTATATTTTGATACTAGTCCTTACCATAAATAATATCAGAGAGTATAGTACCTGCTATGGGGTTTTTTAAGCTTGTTTGCAAAGGTTGGAATAATGCAATAATATCTAAGACTAACTGAAATATATGTAAACATGCTAAGGCAAGAAAGTTTTGATTTATAGCAACTTTATAGCAAATTCAAAAAATATTTCTAGGTAACACAGGTGATACAGAATTACATTTTCAATTTAAGGGTTCAAAAGCCAGCTACTGAAATAAGCTCCTTCTATCCCAAGTGCCCCTGTGCAAGTCTGAAGCAGTTAATGATTCTGTATTTGTAAGTCTGAAGATACAAAGATTTAAAAGTAACTATTTCCAATGGCACTAAACCAGAAATGTACTGTATACTAAACTAATAAATATGAAGCTTCCCTGCTATTAGGCCTACACACTTCAATGCAGAGACAGAAGACGGAGTTTGGAATACCTGAACACTTGGCCATTAAAGTAAACAGGGGACACATTCAAAACTCAGTTCATTTGTCAACCTGACAGCAGCTGGAAGATTTCTGCACGCAAGATATACGAGCATCTGGCTATCAAGAATATTTAAGAGCCTACCTATTGATCTCTTTCATCTGCTTAAATTAATTCAAGATGTTAAGATGCTAAAAAACGGTGATTAAAGATCCCATGTGTATAAAACTCAAATCCCAATAAGCAGTAAGGAGAAGATGATACAAATACTACTAAACAAAACCAGCAGTGAAGTTCCCAAGAAACCGATTGAAAACCTGGAAAGACCAGAAGCTTGACTGCCAGAAATGCAGGACAGTATGGCTTATTAAAAAAACAGAGGGAGAGAGACAGAACAGATTTTGTGACTTTTTCAAGAAGGCCTTTAATGAGAAAATCACTGTAAGGAGAGATAAGGAACTAGAAGGTAGGAAAATGTGTCTGATTCTACTACATGTTTAAAAAAAAATAATCAAGACACAATATTACTTACAAGCATAAGCTAAATGTAACTTCTCTAATGAGGACCTATAGTCTCTGCAAACCTCAGGTTTCACATAGTAAATTCCTGCAGTAGATTCATTTAACTTAGAAACTGGAGGACTTCACAACATAAACATATATTGCTACACTAACTAGGCGACTTGAAGATACAAGCCTCATCTTACCTTTATTCATTTTTAAGGGAGCAGGACAAAAATCAAGTGCCCAACACCTACTTCTGTTCTTCCAGAAACAATTGAACTATAGCAAGGACACCATCTTTATCTTGTACCTTTCTTCCCTTTTTAGTGCTAGCATAGAAATTTTATGGCTTGAAAATGAGATGTAAATAGAAATAGCTATTATTCTATGTCAGGAGCAAAGAGATGACATTAGAGGAGAATCTGTTCACACTAGAAGCCAGACTAAATTAAGTCTTGACCTATACCACACTGTGATGCTATCAAAATCTGGCTCCATGCCAGTTAAGTCTCAATGACGCCCCTGCAATCTAAATTTGGCTATTAAAAAATATCTACAGAAAAGAAGGAAAGCAACACACACAATTGTTGATAATCTTTCTAAGTTTATAGAAGAGTGATAAAGTATTCTTTTAGAAGCTGAAACACCTAATGCCATTCAGACTGAATAATATATAACTTTAAAAAACACCAATAAAAGAGTAGCAGCAATTTCCAACCAAAGCTGTAATTCTACCTAGTCTTTCTAAGGTCATGCAAGTGTCATTCTCACAATGAGACTTATTATTCATTTGGGGCTCTGCCTGAGTGCAGAGTGGGGACTGAGATAGTGAGCTAAAAGAGGAGAAGGAAAAAAATTTTGGTGGGGTTTTTGGGGGGCTTGTTGTTAGTTGGTTGGGGTTTTTTTGAGAAGCATTTGACTAAATGCTTTGAATTGTTTGTCTAAAATTATTAGACTAAGAAGTATTAAAGTCTGATAAAGCAGCACTGCAAATGGGATAAATAGCTTTAGACAACACACATGCTTATTTATCAGATCACAACCATCTATGGAAAGATCTCATCTCCCTTTTCCTGACTACACTTTCAACAGAGCAGAGCAGTAAAGCTCTATACTGGTAATAGTCGTTTCTATGCCAGTAAAGCTGCAAAGTGTATTCTGTAGCCAACAAATGTGAATACAGCCTTCTCCCATTATGGTGATTCAAGGTTCAGAGAAAAACTTAAATAGAGAAAAAAATCACAAGGAAAAAGCTTCATCAGGGAGGCCAGGAGATCATTTGGGAAACCACAGAAGTCGGAATGTGTGTGCTGAACATCCTGTACATCCTCTTTTGCAACGAGTGCAAATAGGAAGACTATCACGAACTCTTCTAAGGCTTCTCCTTTTTTGGCTAAATATCATCCTAAGTCTTTTCTCATAGGCTAGTTCATAAAGAAAAGAACAAAATCTGAGAAAGAAACCAGGGCAAAGTTGAGAATTAATGATTAACAGAAAAAAAAATCTAAGAAATTTAAGCAAAACTTTCTGGTTCTTTTTAGCCACTGTCAAAAAAACAAACCCAAAAGAAAACAAAAAACCCCACAACCAAAACCACCTGTCCCTAAGGTTCAAGAAATCACAGTGAACTTGTCTCTGTGCATTCAGAGCCCCTGTGATGAAAAATTTACTTAATTTCATTGAGGAAATTTTAAGTTATTTTGTTTTATTTCTGTAATTTAAAAAATAATCATTAAAATGTAAGGATAAATGTATAAATTCCTTTTCACCGCTCCAAAAAGCTCCTGCAGAAAAAAAGAATTTGTAAATGGGTTCTAAGAAGGATTATTTGACAATAAGGGAAAACCCTACCTGAACAGTTTTATAAAATTTAACTGCATTAAAGATTGAAATGGCCTGTGAGCACCCAGTGTGGGAATGATGAATTGGCCCTCAGCCTTAGAATTACTGCCAACTCCAAAGGAAAACTTGATTCAAATAACCTAAGCTTCAATTTCCTGGATAAGAAAAGGCAAGGCATGGGTTCATAAAGTTTTTTCTTTAGAAAAAAAAAAAAAAAAAGACAATCTGGACAAGAAAGTCTGAGAATATTGTCAAGACACAGGTAGTAGCAGAGCGGAGACCCCAAATCTACTCCTTGGAAGTTCTATGAAAAGATGATTTATTCAGGAGGGCACTATCACTGTGCCTCTTTGACCTGATCTCTCCTCATCTTGTGCGGGCTTATCAATTTTTAGAAGCAAACCCTGTAGGACGTTTGCCAGACATCAAGAGTCATACGCTTTTGGCTTGAGTGTGCTGACAAGAATTTGGCGGTAACACTAACATACACCTGAAAAGTCCTTGTGAACAATGCAGTGAGTAACGATTCTAATGACTTTGAGGAAGGACAGATCACCCACTGTGTCACTGAGGTTATAGAAGATGATAACCACGTGTCAAGGCAGGAAGCCTCAAATCCTGGAAGTGTCTGGAAATGACAGGAATTCAACTGCTCTAGTAAATTTAACCTAGATAATCACTTGTGCAACATTTATGAGAAGTTAATGTTTTACAGTATTTTCAAATGTGATTCTGAATAACATGAAGCATCACTGAAGATGCTGTTGGTCCTCCAAAGTTCGAGGTAAGCAAAACTGACTGCAAATGTTAGAAGTTGCAAAGAAGGTCCTAGCAAAATAAGTTAACTATATTATAGTGGAGAGAAGTGGACGGAGAGAATATTCACAGTTAAAATCAGTAGGTCTGCCCTAGGCACAGGGAATTGAGTATGAATTTAAGATTCCTGTAGCAGCAGCTTATTGTTAAAAACGTCATAATAAATGTCTATGCTAATAATAATTACTTTAAACTTACCAAATATTTTACTACACGTAGCTTTTTTTTAATGGTCCACAATGAGATCATCTGTTTCAAAAGTCTTTAGGGAAAATAACCTACAACAGAAGATAAATACTGCATCAAAACAGCAGCACAGATATCTTGCAAGGTGACATTAGATGTGCTAGTTCAGATACCACAGCAGCACACCACTTCATATGGATAATATTCTTACACTCCTGGAAGAAAATTAAAGGTGAAAGTTATTCTCTGAAAACTCAGCAAGTTTGATTATCTACTTCCTGCTTTGAAATAATAAGCAGCACTACGCTAAAATCTTGGATGTGCGCTACACGTCATTGCAAAAGTCTTGCTTCCCTTTGAGCCAACTGGCAGAAGCAATCCTTAAATGCAAACAAAACCTGTTGACTATTCTTTGAGAAATACATGTATATTCTTAAATCATTTAGGGAAGCAAGCTTAAGCAGCAGATTTCAGTAAGTCTGTGGCAAATGGCAACTGATAAAACAATCAAACACATCTTTTGCATCAGCAGTAACAATCAGTCCACTGTCAGTCAGGAGTCCACTAATTCCTGCTGGTGTTACTGCTGCCCACATACCTGCTATAGTTTCTAGACACCTACAGAACTGAATGGTAGCGGGGAAAAAAACCTCACACAGCTGGGGAACTGGCAGAGAGGTGAGGTGAGAAAGACAGCAAAATATTCCTAATTTTTGTTAAGTAATTACATTTACCAACTATTAATCCCCAGAAATTTTTACTTTACCAATTTTCCCTGAAAATAAAAGCCAGAAAATCTCACAACAGGATTTTTTAGTTTAGTATTATCAACAGACCACGCAAACGTATTTTTCACTTATTTACTAAATTCTTAGTTGTATTTTGACAGATATTCTGAATTCCCTGCCAAAAAAAAAGGTGGGAGGGGTGTTGTGAAAAATATGTGTTATTTTACATTTTAGTTAGATTTCACTTAAGAATTTATCCATTTAATTTTGGGAAAAAATCTATGTAGCTTTAATGCAGAACTATTACTTCTCCTCCCAACCTCCCCTGCCACGGGCAGCGACATCTCCTGCTAGTCCAGGTTTCCCAAAGCCAGGTCCAACCTGGCCTCGAACACCTCCATGATAAAAGTGAAGAGCTCAAAAAAGATGGGACAGAATTAGGTTCCTGTGGGTTCCTGGACAGGGGCTGAAATAAATACAGGAACAGTCCAAAGTGGAGTCCTTGCCTTCTTTTATATTTTATTAAGCCAATTCAGCTGCCTGTGTCCGAACCACCTTTAGGCACGCAGGTACCTAGACCACACCTATTCAAAAAACCTGGTTACCGGTTACCTCAGGTTTTCTCTCTTAAAACTGCTTTAGATCTGAAACACTATCGTTCTTCTCACCTACGCCGATGGAGAATTGTTTTTTCACGTTTTAACTTCCCGATCCTGTGCCAGGGTCGCCTGAGAGACAGCACGACGAAGGCACCACCGGGTGAGCAGAAGAGCCGAGCCCGCGGGGAGACGCTCCCCCGCAGACTCTCCGGCCCAGGTGCTCCCGGCACCGCCCCCGCCACCGGGCCGCCTTTGCCAGCACCGGCCGCTCTCCCCGGGGACCTCCCAGAGGATTCCCCGCAGGGAAACGCACAGGCAGACGCCATCTGCACAGGTACCGGCTCCTGCCCGCGCTGGCCTCACGCAGTACCGAGGCGGGGAGGGAACCTCTCGGCCTCCCCGGCGCTGACAGGAGCGAGGGGTGTGCGCGGTCCGGCCGCTGCCGCGCCTGCGTGAGGCCGCGTCCTCCCGGCGTGCCCGGCGATAGTGTCATGGCGGCTCCCTGCGGCCGGTTCCTGCACATGGGCTGAGGGGAGGCCGGCAGCGCCTGTCAACCCAGGGGTGGCGAGAGACGCCAGCGAGGCGGCAGAGGCGGGGAGCGGGGCGGCGGGACCATGCTGGACCTGGAGCGTTCCCTGCTGAGGGGCTTCCTCAGCGCGGCGGAGTCCCTGGAGTGGAAGCAGGGCGAAGTCGCGGCGGCAGGTGAGGAGAGGGCCCGGGCCGGCCCGGCGGGGCGGGAGGAAGGTGCCCGGTCGTTGCTGTGGGTATCCGGAACCAGCAACGTCTCTGCCGGCCCCAGGCTGAGCCGGGACCGCGGCTGGCGGCTCTGTCTATCCTCCCTTCTCCTGCCTTGTCTGCCCTTTGCCGGGGTCCGGGGGGCTCCTGCCGGCGCCGCGGGGCGGGGGAGGCCCGTCGGGCGCGTCAGCTTTGAGGGGCGGGAGCGACAGTTGCCGGTGGGGCTGAGGCGAGAGGTCCGGCCGCCGGGCCGGGCCGCTCCTCAGAGTTTGTCGGCCGCTACCTGCCGGTCTGGCCGGGCTTCGTTCGGGTGG
>JAHREE010000358.1:536921-567114 GCA_033628505.1 Tringa tobata | reverse complement strand
GCCGGGACGCTCCTCAGAGTTTGTCGGCCGCTACCTGCCGGTCTGGCCGGGCTTCGTTCGGGTGGAGAGGCGGGGGCTGCAGCAGTCCCTGCCCGGGGGGCGGCACAGGCCCCGCCGCCCCCTTGGTGTCGGCCCTCTGGAGGCTTTTAGTCAGGGCGAGTCCTTCGACTGCCTCATGGCCCAGGAGCGAAGGGCAACCTGTCTGTCCGAATTTGGCTCTTCCAGCAAAACGTGAGGAGAAAAAGTCTGGTATGAGCCACCTGTTCTATATTTTGTTAGTTGTTTAGTCATAGCTGCTTGGGGAACGATGGAAAGCTGTCTCCTGAGGGGACTTGATGAGGGTGTTACTGACCCAGCTTTCCTGCAGGGGAACACAGCAGCTTTTAAAACGTAATGTTCGTCACGAAAAGGCACTTCAGCATTTCAGACAGGCTAGAAATACAGTTGTGCTCATTCATGTGCCGTGCTGTTGAACACATTTAAAGTTTGTAGCGTATTGAAAGACTCATTTACCCTTACCCAAGCACTTATTGAATTTTGGAAAAGAACTCTACAGAGCTACTCGACCCTTAGTTCCTTATGTTACTTCTTACTTAACCTTAATCATTGTACTGTCTGGGAATGTTAGGTGATGTGACTGACATCTGTCAGATCTGCCTTATCTTTTCACTGAGAGTCATGGATGCTGTTTGTTGTGTGTGATTCTGGTTGGGTTTTTTGTTAGGATTGGTTTGTTTTATTGATTTTCAGTAGTGTGTTGCTATTCGATGTGGGGAAAGCTGGTGTTGGAAAAAAGTGTCTTGCATTGCAGATAGAAAATGGTGGGGGTTTTGGTGGTTCGTAGTTGTCACTTAGGTGAATCCTTCCTATTGATGATCCTGAAACTAAATTTAAAGGCTGACCTTGAATTTGTATGGTGTCTTATAAGAAGCTAAAAACAGAATCAAAAGCAGATTTAATATGCTTACAGTTATGTTACAGTGTTACTGGAAAGAGAAAACCTCAGTTTTCTTCAATAGTGTCCTCACAGCCAATACTTATTCTACAAACTACAGCATCACCTGTCTGACCAACTGTAGTCCAATTATAAAAAAGTTGTCATTTGGGGAAAGCAAGTCTCCCAAAAGCATAGATTGAAGAAAGTTTCTCATTATTTCTGCTTTCAGTGAGAGTACGATGTCACCAGGGCTGCAGAACCATTACTGTTCTTTTGCGTATGCCCTTCCAGGTATAGCTTATAGTTTGGTTGTTATTTTTTTTTTAAATCATCTAGCACAAATGGTCTGTGGCATTATTCAGCTGGTCATTGTTGTAAAAAACAAAATTAAATTGTGATAAACAGCCTGGTACAGAAAGATTAGAATGAATGTCTCTCTATCACCCATTCCTATCAAGTCATCTATCACTGCTATTGCAGCTGGTTCCACGCTCAGTCTTCCCGAATGTCTGAAATTTAGAATACATGTTTTAGCTGGATGAGCTTGGGGTTGGTATTGGGTTCACTTCCTTGCACAGCTGCTGCTTGTGTGGATCTGTACCTGTGCTAGTGGTAAACTGGCTAGCTCAGGTACTAATATTAGTGTAGCTGTGGTAACACTGAGTGCACGGGAGCTGCAGTCCCCAGATGGAATCATAGATTAATATTAAGGCAGCTATCCTATGCAGACCTCTGCATTTCCTCATCTGCGCCATTACCAGCATCTGCATCAGCTAGTTTAAAACCTAGTACATCTTACATGAGTTGTAGCCATAGCTGCAGCGTAGGCAGATACTAATTTTGCTCAAGAATAGAAGGTTTTAACGTGGTAAAATTGTTCTGACAACTGCTGGATTGATTGCAGTGTAGCATATCTGATAAAAGAAGGGAAGATACCTTCTGTGAAAAAAGTTGTAGCCTGGGTCAAGAACATTATGGGTTTGAAGATTCTTAGGCAGTAAATGTATAACATTTCATGAGTTCTGTTTGTCTTGAAAGACTTCAGTGGAGAAACATTCATGGATCTGAATCTGCCTTAGTAGTTACTTGTAAGAATCTGACTCCATATGCGGACTTCTCATTGATATAGTAAACTTATCATAGGAAAATAATTATTTTATAAAGATAAAATCACATTGCCCATTCTTTGTGAATATTGTAAGTGTTTAAAGGAAGAACTGAGTAGTTTCTGCAGTTTTACATGAGAATTTATTCACTGAACTCTGCAAATATTGAACCATTTTTATTTGTTGCTTTCCCCTAAGAGGGTTCTCTAGTCTGTGAAATTATTGTCTCATCTGTAGGATTTAACTGTAAGACACTAATATAAAATGTTTTGGAGGAAGAAAACCCTCTTGTGATAGTTGAAGTAATCTTCAATAACTGTAATGTACATGTTTGAAAGGTCATCTATGTATTTCCCCTGAAATTTCAGTGCATGCTTTTGTCTTGCATTCATCTGGCAGTTTGTATTTCACTACAACATTAATACAAGTCCTGTAAAATTAATTGTTAATAAAGTGACACCTACTGCTGTTCTTTAGTTTCAATGCAACTGCACTTTTCCTGCAATGTAAATGAAGATTAATTCCTTGAAAGGGGAGTGGTATATGTTTTGATTTGAATAGGTCTTGTAAGACAAAGTTGTTTCAAAGTTGACACTGATTTGTTGTTTGTTTTGTTTTTTTTCAGAAAGTGGATCGTTATTGCAGTTGATTTTTGATGGGAAATACGAGGCAATATTTTCAAATTCAGCCATCCAGAATGTTTTCAGTGCATCATCTATGACAGAGGAGAACATTGACAGTTACTTGGAGAAACAGATTCTGGCATACCTGGACTGTTCTACAGAGGTTGATAACGTGGAAAGGTGGAATTATTATTTATTATATGGAAGATTATTAGAGGCCATGTTTGATTTTTATAATAGGCATTTTAAAAATTTTATAATATGTGACACAGGACCTCCAAAATTCTTGTTCTGACAGAAAATCAGAAAAGAAATTTGTCGGTTGTTCCCCCTGCTCCCTTGGGGGATCTCTTTGTTATCATTGTTTCTTTCATTGGATAGTATTGTTATACAAGGTTTTGTTGAAAACACTATCTTTATTTAGTCATTACCTCTGAAGCTGCTGGTATAAAGAAGCCAACAAATGTAAATTCATGTTGCCATGTATCATCAAACAATATATTAACAGTTTTCTCTCTGAAAAGTTGCATTACATTTATGTGACTGCTTGAAGTACCATGTAATGTTACTGTCCAAGCAATTCCTGTATTTCTAAATCTGATTTATAGTAAGCTTGTTCTACTCTTAATGTGAAAAGAATAAGGTATCACTCATGGATGCTGTTCATTGATCATTTATTTTCTTCACAAGACTTTCATAGATTCTCCCTAGTTGTACCACATATGCTAATTCTGGCTGTTTACGAGTCTGACTTCAGTCAGTGTTTATAGTTTGCTATGTAGATAATGAACGGACTGAAATCTATCACACTAGGGATAGTAGAAGCAGAAAAGTATATATGTATGTGTGTATGTCTGTCTATATTTAAAAGATGAGGGTGGGGAAAAGTTTTGCTGAAAGAAGAACAAAAGATAAGACAAAGGTAAAAAGAAAGTAAGAGGCAGGTAATATATTGCCAGTAAGTGTGGCTGAGTACAAACACCTGCATCAAATAGTTGGCACCTCTAAAATATTGACCTGAGATTTCTTAGTGATCACAGTGTGTCAAAAGCTTATCCTCTGGTGTGATACACAGTATGATGCGCTCCTGTTTTCTGAGTTGGAATGTTCAGAGGTTGTTCTTGTGCATTTTGTCTCTGACTGGTTTTCCTTTTTTCTTTTTTTTTAATTTTTGTTTTGGTTTGTTTCTTTCTTTCTTTGTGCTGTCCCTCTTAAATATTAGCTGGAGTTTAGATGATAACATAGTCCAGAGAAATTTTTCAGTATTGCTGTATTCTGTCATCTTGCAATAGTTTATTCTGAATAACGCAGCAAGGAAAGAAAGGTCAGTCAGGGCTTGAAACAGAACCAATCCTGGTCTTAATCGTTGCTTGAAATATGTGTTTCTGCCTTCATGAACCATTCAGCTTCTTAAAAATAATCATAATCTGTATCACGCACTCAGTAATAATTTATACATATCCTGTCGTGGTGATGTGTCGTCTTCTCCTGCTCCCCCTGTGAACTTTTATCGGCCTATCTGCCATTTACAGGACGCTACTACTGCTGTCCTACTGCAGACCCTGCAACTCTGGGCAGCATTAGAAGCCCCTTGGCCCTTGCCAGAAGCTATGGAGCCAGATATGCAATATTTAGCCTTTCAGTAGCTGCTAGAGGGTTTTCTGCCCTGGAGTTTTATTAACAATGAAAGGAGGGAGTCTTCAAAATGTATCAGTGTCTTCCAGAAAACTTTTTTGTTTGTAGCAGTCAAGTGAATTTTTCATGCTCCATTAATAGTAATATAAGAAGTTTTGAATTATATTAGTGCTGAAGGAAGTAAGTTGTGACTTTCTCTTGATAGATCAACTTCTACTGAAAGACAGATCATTTTCTCTTTTAGGAAATGCTTATAGCATTTAAATCTGTACCATGTTGGTTTGTCTCCAATGACTTTCTGGGTTAAGATGTGTTAACGTCATTGTTTTTCCTACCTGAAGGCCCTATGCCCTGTGACTGCCTTATGGAAGGAATTAATACAACTTTTGCACGCTGACTGTCCATTGCCTATGGTGAAAATGTTTTTGTCTAATTTTTTTTTGTGGGTAAAATGTAATTTTCTTTTTCCGCTGAGTGATTCAAAGGAAGAGCAGCAAACTTCTAAGTTCCAGCTCAGAAAATTCAGTAAGACACTGGTTGTCTTGTGACTTTTAGTAGATGGGATAAGTTCAAATATATGCTTTTTTTTTTATCCTGAACTGAAAGTTTTAATTCTGGATATTAAAAAACTCAGTGGGAGTTGAATTCAATCGGAAACAGAAAGTTGGATAATGTTAATCTTATTCTTTTAGCACAATATAAACACAGCACAAAGTAGAGTTTTATAATAGTGTTAAAAGAACTCTTAAGGAGTTCTGTTTCTGAAGCTAAAGATGAGCAGCTTGAGGGCAAAACAGCTCAAAATTTGGATCTAGATTGTAATTTCTTTGGACGTAGCCTCTAACTTTTTCCACTTTCAAATCCATGATTCTGTAAGGAAAATATTCAACAGCATTTTAAAATTTCCTGCAACTTTTTCTGTCATTTTAACTGCTTCCCTCCTTCCCCTGTCCCAGACTTTTTTTTCAATATGGCACTTTTAACCTTTATGGCTTAAAAGTGAAGCCTCAAAGCATTCCTCACAATAAATATTGAATAGGAGTTTTATTTTTCTAACTTTTTTTCCTGCTAGTGCTACTCACTTCAGTGGTTAACAGTTATCTTCTACAGAAAACATAGCTTCATGGCTGTATTTTAAATCAGCAAATTGTAGAGGATGAAGCAGTAGGATGTGTGTTAACCTCTTTATTTTTTCCGGAGCTGCCTGTGAAGGAGGTGCATTCGTTGCCTGACATACAGGTTAATTCTAAAGACTGGAAGGAAATAGTGTGCAGAACACAACAAAAAGATAGAATATCTTCAGAGAACTTGTTTCAAAAGAGCTCGAAGGTCTCTTAGTATGTTTTATTCCAAAATGCGAAGGAACAAGGAAATGAACACTAACACTTGTTTTTATTGACTGTGTATTTACTACTTTTACCTTATTCAACATATAAATGAATGTCAAACTTTCCAAAACAAATCCATACAATTAAACTTGTTATGATTTCCCAACCTGAAACACTGAATGGTATTTCTGGTATTTCTCTTGGGGCATCTGAAGATTGGTTGTGTGCTATACATATTGAAAAACAAAAATGAAGAAGTTCTTGCTGTTTCTGAGGCTAGTTTTGATGTACATGAATTGAAAAAAGTAACTACTCAGTGTCTAATTTTGTTTTGACTTCTCAATTTCTGGCTTCGCTAAGAAGAAAAGAAACACTCCCCAAACCTGTAACCTAGTTGCATCTTAAGCATAGCCTGACTATTGAGTATTTTCTCACTCTTTTTTTTTTTTTAAATACAAATGCTTTATTATTGTTTATTTTGAATTTGAAGGTATTATAGTGGGTGTATATAAGCATCTGATTTTACATCATGGATCACAATCCTCCTGGACTTGGTCTAAACAGTGGGTTTGTTTTTTTTAAAAAAAAAAGCACACACCTCCCCCCCCACACCCCCACTGCATTCACATAAAGGAAGAACAGGATGGAAGGATACGGACTTATGTCTAAGGAAATCTTAAGAAATAAATTAAACTATGTAGGTCACCATGCTAAGTGGGACACTAGCAGCAGTCCCTTTGTTGCTTTTCAGGCAGCACAGAAGAGCTGTTTTCAGGCAGCCTTTGGGAGGTGAGTGTTTGCAGGTCTGCATTGTAAGTGTGAGGGGCAATCAGGGAGACAGAATGAATTTTTTTTTGGAAAAAAAACAGGGGATAGGCAAGGGAGGCTAGCATTTGCAGGGCTTAGAGCTTGGAATTGACTTTCTGATATAGAATAAGTGATAAGGAGACTGGAAGATGGTCATGGATCTGACAAGGGGGACAAAAAAATCAATTGGTGATGACAGATTAACCAGTGGAAAGACAGTATCCCAGCCAAAGTAATGGAATTGGTTATCAGTTGTTCCAGAGTTCTTCTGCATGGATATAACTGTGTCAAGACTTGAAGCAAGTTTGGCTGTCAGGTAGATAGATGTCAGTAATGTTTAAATAAATAAATAAATAAATATTAGTAGAAATAATAGTGTAAATGATAAAGTAATGAAAATGAGTCTTCAAAAGACTGAAGCGCATCTGTGAAATCACAGTGCAGAGGCGGTTGATTGTTCTGTGTGTTCTGTATGTATGGTATCTTTCAGAAGCTTTGAAGCATTGTTTATCATGGGAGAATAATTATAACATGTATGTCTGTGTGGTTGTTTTGTGTGTAATGGCAATAATTTAGTGTACAGTGATTGTTAGTGCATAAGGTTTTTGAGTTATTTGGAAGTTTAATGGTAACCTGAGATATGTATTCAAGTAATATTTGCTGACACATAGTTACTGGCTGAATAATGTCAGCTAGTAAATGTTATCTTGTCTTGTTTGACAAGAACCCTTGTTCCTTAACTCTCCTGAAGGCTCTGTTCAGTTGTTTGGGTTTTTTTCAATCAAGCATTCCCCACCCCTGCTTTCTCATTCTACATCTTTTGTCACATTCTTGCCCACCAGCTGCTTGTTTGTGTGTGGCTTTTCTATTTGACATTGTTTTTTTAGGGGTTGTATAACACTTTATCCTTTTGTTTCCATTTGGAGGACTCTTGCATCCTTAAGTCCCTGTTCTACATTTAAAAAAAAAAAAGGGGGGGGGGGGGTGTCTAGTTCAGTTATGCTCCTTAGCGTACCAATTTTTATACCAANGCTGTTTCTGAGGCTAGTTTTGATGTACGTGAATTGAAAAAAGTAACTACTCAGCATCTAATTTTGTTTTGACTTCTCAATTTCTGGCTTCACTAAAAAGAAAAGAAACACTCCCCAAACCTGTAACCTAGTTGCATCTTAAGCATAGCCTGACTATTGAGTATTTTCTCACTCTTTTTTTTTTTTTTTGAAATACAAATGCTTTATTATTGTTGATTTTGAATTTGAGCAAGATTAGGTATTACAGTGGGTGTATATAAGCATCTGATTTTACATCATGTATCACAATCCTCCTGGACTTGGTCTAAACAGTGGGGTGTTTTTTTTTAAAAAAAAAAAGCACACACCTCCCCCCACACACCCCCCCACCGCATTCACGTAAAGGAAGAACAGGATGGATGGATACGGACTTATGTCTAAGGAAATCTTAAGAAATAAATTAAACTATGTAGGTCACCATGCTAAGTGGGACACTAGCAGCAGTCCCTTTGTTGCTTTTCAGGCAGCACAGAAGAGCTGTTTTCAGGCAGCATTTGGGAGGTGAGTGTTTGCAGGTCTGCATTGTAAGTGTGAGGGGCAATCAGGGAGACAGAATGAATTTTTTTTTGGGAAAAAAACAGGGGATAGGCAAGGGAGGCTAGCATTTGCAGGGCTTAGAGCTTGGAATTGACTTTCTGATATAGAATAAGTGATAAGGAGACTGGAAGATGGTCATGGATCTGACAAGGGGGACAAAAAAATCAATTGGTGATGACAGATTAACCAGTGGAAAGACAGTATCCCAGCCAAAGTAATGGAATTGGTTATCAGTTGTTCCAGAGTTCTTCTGCATGGATATAACTGTGTCAAGACTTGAAGCAAGTTTGGCTGTCAGGTAGATAGATGTCAGTAATGTTTAAATAAATAAATATTAGTAGAAATAATAGTGTAAATGATAAAGTAATGAAAATGAGTCTTCAAAAGACTGAAGCGCATCTGTGAAATCACAGTGCAGAGACGGTTGATTGTTCTGTGTGTTCTGTATGTATGGTATCTTTCAGAAGCTTTGAAGCATTGTTTATCATGGGAGAATAATTAGAACATGTATGTCTGTGTGGTTGTTTTGTGTGTAATGGCAATAATTTAGTGTACAGTGATTGTTAGTGCATAAGGTTTTTGAGTTATTTGGAAGTTTAATGGTAACCTGAGATATGTATTCAAGTAATATTTGCTGACACATAGTTACTGGCTGAATAATGTCAGCTAGTAAATGTTATCTTGTCTTGTTTGACAAGAACCCTTGTTCCTTAACTCTCCTGAAGGCTCTGTTCAGTTGTTTGGGTTTTTTTCAATCAAGCATTCCCCACCCCTGCTTTCTCATTCTACATCTTTTGTCACATTCTTGCCCACCAGCTGCTTGTTTGTGTGTGGCTTTTCTATTTGACATTGTTTTTTTAGGGGTTGTATAACACTTTATCCTTTTGTTTCCATTTGGAGGACTCTTGCATCCTTAAGTCCCTGTTCTACATTTAAAAAAAAAAAAGGGGGGGGGGGGGTGTCTAGTTCAGTTATGCTCCTTAGCGTACCAATTTTTATACCAAACCAGCATGCTTAAGATGTTAACTTTTTCTACACAGGTTGCATGTTATATCTGTGCCAGGACCCTTGTTGGCGCATGATTAATTATAATGCAGTAAGGTTTTAAGTCATTAAGGAATCATACAACAAACTAGAAGTGTAAATCTCCTAAAAGTCTACACCTGTTAAGTTAACCATTAAATTTTGAGGGATCGTGCCCTGCCTTCTGTAGATGATGTAGATTATTTGTTACTGTAGGTGCATAAAGAAATAAGTCATAATGATGTTAGATGAGCTTAGCCTTGTAAATAAGGAAAATTTTACTGTACTTAGTTTTAGGAATGAAACAAAGTTTCATAATTCCATCTTTAAATAAGTTATTATGATTCAAATTAAAAAGCATGATCAAATGAGATAGTATTTGCTGCCAAAATATGTGAACTAACTTGGAGATCATAGATTTGAACTTTTTTTGATGTTCATTTCATTGGTTTATTATTAGAGGGAGTGAAAATAAATAACTGTGTCAAAACAAAAATAAACATGATGGTTTGGAACATATGATAATGCAATATATTTTCTCTGAAAATGATGAGGATTGGATGTATCATAAGAAAATATAACAACCCTGCAATAGGCAAATACGGGATAATCTGCATCCTATGCTAATCTACTTCTGCTCTCTGGTAGTTAGACACAGCTTTAAATTTTGAAACATATGAACTAACTCTGCCTCCAAAATGTTTGTCGTTAATTGCAACCATTATAAACAAACGTATTTCCAAGCCTTTGGATTCTCTGTGTGCGTTCTTGAATACTACTTTCATCGTATTTTCCTAACAAGAGAGTGATTTTTTTAAAATTTTTTTTTTAAGGCTGAGGGTTTTGAACTAGTACGAGAATTAATCGAATCTTGTAGCCTTAATTAAAAATGTAATTTGTTGCTAATTGCTTTTCTTATCTGTTTTGCAGGCAGAGGCTGATATTTCTACTTGGTGTGGGCAGTTTGCAGCTCTTCGTTCAAAGCAATTGGACTGGGCCACCTGTTCACTTAAAGCTTCAGGACTTTTTGCCACCTGCGTTGTTACAGGAATTCTGTGAGGTATACTTGGATTTCAATAGGCTGTCCTTTTACTCTCACTGCTTTTCACAAATAACCGTAATATATAGATGTGTCAGAGAAGGCACATCTGTGAGGCCCAGTGCCAGAATGAATTGCCTTGATCGTTGATCCCGCTGGCTGATACTGCAAGCATCGTCAGCTATGTTGGTTTTATAAACAGTGTCCCAAAAGTAGTTAGTCTGTTTCTCTATTAAGGGATTTCCTGCTGGAGGTGTTGGTTTTGGGTGGCGAAGATATGTGTATTATATGGGAGCTTTTACTCGAAGGGCATTTGCAGTCAATTAACTTTTTATTTATTTATTTTGGGATGTGTTTTTAGCTGGATCAAAGATATTTATAAATGGCTTAGAAATTTTCCCTCCTTAGGCTAAGGCAGAAGCTGCATGTATTGTACATAGCAGAATATCTGGCAGATAGTAAGGGAACAGAAGTTTTGGATGCTCAGTATCCTGTTAGGCTCATGGGTGATGCCAAGTGAATTGTAGTAGCATTAGTACAAAAATGCTAACTCAAAACGAGCTTTTGGAAGAGGAGGGGAATGTAGGAGGTGAAACTGAGGACCGTCAATTCTATTTACTTTGGCATCTTTTAGTGTAAATAACTAATCAACAGCATAACTTCCTTTTAGTGAGCTGCATACGTTGTTTCTCATGGCAGTATCACACTCCCATCTCATGACTCTCCTCCACCTGTGGTTCAGTACAGCCTCTTGAGCATTATCTTTTCTCTTGGAATTAAAGTTAGTGGTAACTTACTGATTACTGCAGCATGTCAGGGAAGAACTTATCACTAAACTCTGCTAATGCTGTGAGTTAGCAGAAATTTAAAGTGTGCTACTTCTGAGGGGAAAATTAGTTCAATTTGCCTTCATATATATATAAAAAAAAAAAAAAACCAAATTAATTTCTTCCATTCTCCTTATTTGCTTATAATCTTTAAGATGGTAGTACTTAAATATTCGTATAATCTGTGGGTTCTTTTTACGGAAGAACTCAAATATTCTGTTAGTGTATATGCACAGGCTGCAGTCTAACGTAGAGGCTGCAGCCCAAGGGGATGGTCACAGAACTGCTGTCATTGACAGAGTTCCCAGACCTGTAAAACACAGTGCTCATAATTTCTATTAACCATCCCATTTATTGTCTGTCTTAATGGAAGAATGAGATATTTGCCTGTTGAATAAGGGAATATGTCTCCTGTTTGTTTCTGTTACATTTCTGCTGTGTCTGTGAATGTGATGCATTGAAAAATGTTTCCTTACACAGAGGTGGTATTCCAGAAACTAAATTGGCAAGGAAAACAGACATGAGCATACTTGATTTCTAATGAGTACTGCATCAGACTTTGATATTGCTGCAAGTTTTAGCTATTTATGTATTTGTATAACTGCTATCTATATTATCTTCTGAAATGTTAGTGGGTTTCTTTCCAAAACCACTAAACACTTATGTGCTAAAATATAATATCCAGTCTTAATTCAAAAGCTTTTGCATGTTTTGAATTATCTTTATGTACTTACTTTTCTTTCCAAGGATTCTTAGTATATAAACACTCCATAAAAATGAACATCTCGATAAACTGACATTTTTGTGCTTCCATTAATCCAGCTTTCCTCTCTAGCATACACAGATATTCAGAAAAAGTGGGTTAAAAATATAGCTCTAAATTTCTCCATTGTTGTAATCTTCCATATTCTGTTATCAAGACTGATACAATCCCTCCTTAAATAGACCTTCCATTGTTCAGGTTTTCAGACTAAAATGGTCTTTTCCCATGTAAAGGTTAAAAAAATTATGTCTTCATGTTTCATTTAGCCTGTTCTAAGTAATATCACTAACTTTCAGCCTTGCGATGTCTTATTTATTTCAGGAATATTTTCAAAACTGTTATTCTTATTTTCAGAACACTTTATTGGATTAGTTTTAACTTTATGTTTTCAGGCTATGTAACTGCTGCCATTTCTATCCTTTGAAAGTTTCACCTCTGGGTCAGTGGCGTAGTTTCATTTCTGCTCCCAGATAACTTCTGAATGCATCATTAATTTCTTACGAGTGCATTAAGACTGCATGAGACTACAATTCATTTCAGTGAATAACAAATAAAATCACCTCTTTTAGATGAGTTTCTGGTAGGGGCCTCTTGGATGTTTTCCACGAACAATATTCATGAGTATGTGTACATTATTTCCCATCCCCCAAATTGATTGCAGCCTTCTCTGTAAATTACAGTTACATTCATGTACTCTATTAGGATTTCTTTTTCTGTCCTGCAGAACTGGCTTGTTCCTTTCTCTTATGAGTCCACACATAAAAGTAGTTCAGTAATTTCTGAACAGCAAAACCAGCCAGTGTTTTAGTTATAAGGTGTCTTTAGGTTTTCTAAAATAACTTTGAGACTTTAGCACATCAGTTAATAGTCTGATACTATCTTGAGTTTTTTAATTAGTGTATTGTGTTAAAGGAAGATTTAAAGAGTACTGCATTTCAGTTGGAATTATGGATTATGACCTAATAAATGGATTAGCAGTTCTGGCTCTGAATTTACTGGGATTAGACTAAAACATTTTTAATGAGCTAAGTGCTTGTTATAGTGGGATGCAGTAATGGGGTCCTTGCATATTAAAGAACTGTCACTGTCCCTTTGCATGTAAGGGAATAAAAGGTATAGAACAGTTGAAGTTGGAATATACTTATTCTGCCTTGAGTTTCAGAACTTCTGCGTATTAGCTCACACAATTGAATTTAGTATTTCTGGAAGATGAACTCGACAAAACTGGGACTAGTTAAGACCACCAATGACTCTAAGAATGTTGTGAGGACAACCTGCTTTAATTGTTTGTTGTCTGATTTCATATTCGCAAGTAGGATATGTTTGGTAACAGTGAGAAGCTCCATCTGGAAGAAGATCCCAATGTGTTAATTGATAATTCATGCAAATAACTTGTAGGAATCCTCCAAATACATATATCAACAGTTCCTGCAGGCCTTTTTGTAACTACCAGGATGAGATCAAATAATGAGTTTTGGAAGGCATTTGAATAATTCTTTTTCCTTATACTTGTATTACTGCTTCTTTTATGTATTATTTGATCCTTTTGCTGGAAGAGACTAAAATATTTCCACACTTCTACTGATATCAATAGTTATTTTCATAATTCATATGAAAAACAGCAGCATCCTATGTAGTACTACTGTCACAAATCCAATATGATTCCTTAGCCTCATTAATTCAATCTATTAGGAATTTCTTTTTCCAGACCCAGGTGCTTGGCTTCCATTAGCATAAACTAGCCAGAGAGAAGAAAGAATTGAATTTTGGGCTAACTAATATGCTGTTTGAATACCAGTGACCAGCAACATATAGGCTTTGAAGATTTTGCAATTTTCTCACTCTTGTGGGGAATATAAGGATGGATGATAAAGGCTAAATATGGAGGCGGAGTCTTGTAAGCAGAGATAATCTGCTAGCATAGCCTACAGTCTTGCCATGCAGGTACTTGGAAAATAATCCCTTAAAAATGGAGCGAAGTCACCCTCGTAGGGGGTATGAACAAGAGCATTCATAACTAAGTACTTCTACATGTAGCACGCTCAGGGAAGACTTGCTTGTGCTACCTCCCCTTTATCATCTTCAGTCCACAGCTCAGCTCTGCGTGGCTTACCTGTTGCTGGTTTGGATTGTGAAACTGGAGACAGCCTCCACTGTAATTTATCTCCTTTGCAGAAAGTTGAAGAGAAAAGCAGTTACAAACAAAACCAATTTTTCCATGCCCTAAAGTCTAGAGTAAAGAATGAATTCTGTTCCAAAGGACCAAATCTTTGGCTGGCAACCTCAGTACCTCCTCCATTATTCTGGAAGATACACCACCTTAGCTTTGGTAAATGAGAAAATGTTGTTCAGTTGCCTTTGTACTGTTTAAAATCTGGGAAGCCCCAGTATATAAGGTTTAGTAACCACATATGGACAGATTCCCTATTTGATAGTTTGTTTGTTCCTCCCCCATCCAGAGGGGTCTTCCCAAACCTTTAGTCTGGCTTTTACTGCCTCTCTATATGTCTGCACTTAAATTTTTAAGATTTAAGGGAAGGATCCCTAAGACTGAGAAAGAGCTGACGACATGTTAGGAAGACCAGTTCAGAACAATTCCTGACACAAAATTAAAAGCATAACCAATGCTCGCTTTGCCTCTAGTCACTATCATTAGGAAGAAAAGAACATGAAGCTCCTAAACTAAAATTCTCATACTCTCTGTTCTTGTAGCTATTGAACATGAACGGCAGAAGCTTTTTTTCTGGTTATCATCATCATCATCATTACTCAGGTGGTAACAGTTGTGCTGGGAAATATTTTGAAATACTACGAAGACTGAAATAGAGTACTGTCCAGCTTGCAGTTGATTTAGAGCTTTAGTAGTAGTTACTTAACAGTAGCCATTAAGTTACTGTTTGGAAATTGAATACATAATGAGCTGTGTTTCAGAGATTAAAAAATATGTATTTAGAGCAAACTGAGCTTCATTTGTCTGTATTTAGTCCAGAGGTGGTCGAATGGAACCACCTACATGCCCAACAGAAACTGGATGATTCCCTCAGGGATTTCTCAGCCTACGTTCATAAAGTAATCTTTAAGATTTTTTCTGGCAAGGCTGGTGAAGAATAGAAAGTCCACAGTCTAACCCCAGATCAGGAACATTGTGTTAGCAAGTCTTGGCTTGTGGCCATTTTGAGATATATAGCTCAAAAACTTCACATGAGATAGGTTCGACACTTTGAATATGTCAGTGTTTAAACACAAGAAGACAAGCTCAAAATTTCTTTTTACTTTTAGCTAATGTTTAGGGATTTTTGTGTGTCTGGGTTGAGTGACACAGGACTAACTTTTCTTTAATGCTGGGAAAAACTACACTTTTAGAAGACTCTAATGTCTGAATTTGGGAAAATATTACTTTATAGCCAGCCAGGCTGTGTGGGATTCAAGGTCTTAGTGTTTTCAAGCCTTGCCAGGTGCAGGGACAAGGAGAAGTAAGGCCTGGGTATTTGACTCAGGCTGGCCAACAGGATTATTTCATACCATGAACGTCACATTCAATATAAATTAGAAATTGTTGCTGCGTAGCTCTCTCTCCCTTTATGTCAGTGATCCAGAAGAACTTCTTGCCCCAGTGCCGGACCCCTGAGCCCTTCCCTTCCTCCCGAAGCTGCAGCGTTCTCAGTGTCTGACGTTTGCTCTCCACTGCTGGGAGTGCACAGCTTCCTGCTGGTACAATTGGCTGAGTAGAATTCTTCTATATCTTATATCAGTACTGGGATTAATACTGGTTCTTCAGTATTGTTAATTATTTAGTCTTATCCTATTAAATCTATTTTTATTTCAGCCTTCATGTTTCTTTGTGTTCCCCGATTTCCCTTTCCAGGTAGGGAGGGGTCATCGGGTGATAGACTAATTGTCTAAACGACAATAAATTGTTACGGGTTTTCTCAATTCATAACATTGTGGACTTGATTCCTATCTTTTCAGCTCTTAAAGCTGTAAAAGCTTAGATGTCTACCTCTTATATGTAGCTGTTCTCTGTTCTTAAGGAGCCTTAGGGCAGTAAATTCTGTTGTTAGAATCTGCAGTGATAATGTGATTTTAGAGCAGAAGCTAGAAGAATGAATGTTGGTTTCAGTTTTCTCAGCTAAAATAAAAGGATGTCTGCTTTCCTGTATGGGATTTGCTTCAAGGAAAAGAGTATGGATTTGTTAAAATAGAATATAGCAGTTCTTTGGCTCTGAGACTTGTTGGCTTATTGTCATGGCTGTGAGATACCATCCCTCCCTTGTTACATTTCCTTGTAATGTTACATTAGCTGGACTGAGGTCTCCAGTGAAAGGACATTCAAGTTCACGTCACAAATTTGAGATTAATTGGCTGCTCCAGTGCTTGAACAAGGGTAGTTTACTATAGCATAGCAAGGCTGTTTTAGAAAATGGTTCTATAACAATGCTTATTGTTCTTTACTTTCCCACTGAGTATTTTAAGTGTACTCTGGTTTGATTATGGAAAGAATCAAAAAGGTGCAGTTTATGTTAAAAGTTTATGTTAAACTGAAAATTGCATTGTGTCCTATTATGTGTGTGTGTATTTTTAAAATGAAGATTCATCTCAAAATAGAGATGTTGGTAAAGCTGTTCCTTTCTGAATCGCTAGAGGTGGAAGGGATCTGGTATACTTCCACTTGGCAATTTCTTTCCTTTATCCTCAAGTGGTTTGTCAGGCCACTATAAACTTTGTTTTCCACAGTGGGATTGAAACGACTGCAGTGATGTCATGAAAGAATTCCACTTTGAGTAAATAATTTAAAGTCCTGAGTCAGAGTCTATAAAGTAAAAGTATTTTCAATGTTAATGCAAGACAAATAACTGACAAACCTAAGCAAATCAGAAAAAAGTCTGAAGTTTAGTCTGCTATTCGAAAGTGAACGAGGGGAATAATGTGGTTTAACAGCTTTTGTCTTCAATGTAACCTGCTGGTAAAGGTATTGAAAAGAGTTTCAAATAAGTTGGAATTAAATTGTTCGTTTAGTCTAAAAAGCTGAAATGTGATTCAAATAACTTCTATCCTGGTTGTGTTGACTGAATAAGAATCTTTCTAAGGCAAATTACTTCAATGCAAGCTGTCATTTAACCTTCTCCTCTTTCTTTTCCATTCCCTTTTCTTGCCCTTTTTGTACCAACTGAAAACAAAAGCCCTACTTCTTTTAGTTTGCGAAGGAAACCTGCCACATGAGAACCAGGAATAAACTGATGAACTAACATCTCCCTGAGCCTGAAGATAAACTGCTTGAATGCTTTTATTGCATTGAAAGGGAGAGAAGAATAGGTGACTGTCAGATGACAGTCAGCACTGAGAGACAGATTCCCTGGAGAGCTACCTCAAGCTCATTAAGTTAAGGAAAAGAATTACCGTAGGGAATATCATACAGGAAAGCATCCAAACCAGGGAGAGGTTTTTATTTATTGGGCAAAGGGAAGAATAGCTCTAATATTGCTGCCCTGATGCCACTCCACAGAAAACTCCCTCTGGGGAAAGAAGAAAACACACGTTACATCACTGGAGGAATATTGGGTGTATTTGAGTGCTGTATGATTAATTTCATTAACAAATTATTTCTGTGATTACAAATTGAATGACGTGGATTTACCAGAAGCTTTTCCCCTTAGATCATGGAAAGGATTATACTACTGGAATGTGTTTGGGGATAGTGTTGATGGGACAGAGGTATTTCAGGTGGGAGGAAGTCAGTATCTTTCAGATCATGTTGATAAGGTGTATCAGGACAGCAAGAAACAAGGCAGAATTCACCATGATTTGGTAAAATGTTAAGAGTCCAAGAGATGTTGGGTTTTTCTAATGTTTTCAGCAGATTTTTTCCTTAAATACATGAATAGTTATTTTTCCTAATTCTGTGTTACATTATTTGTTTATAAACTTGCATAAGTTTCCTGAAAGTTGTCTTTTTTTTTTTCCATTCTTCTTTCAGCCAAAAAAACTGCATGCAGCTATACTGAAGGTGCTGGTTCTAGACGGTGAATCAGTCTATACCTTGACTTCTCATCCTATTTTGCTGCTTATAGCCAGGATAATCCTTGTGAATTCAAGACACAAACTTGCATCCCTTCAGGTGAGAAACATGTGACTAATGATTATGACTGCCAGCTACTCATTAGTTGGTGCTCTCATTCTTTTCTTCATATCTCATTTAATCAGTATTACTTCCATTCCTTTTTCTGTAGCTCTGAGGTTTTTCCCTCTAAGAAACTGTTCAAAGTTATTACAATTAAACACAAGTATCTTTTTCTTAAAGATAAGCTATTTTCTCACTGTCTTCCTCAAAAAGAAGAAAGATGCCTCCGTTACCTGGAAAAAAATAGAAAATTTGATAGGAGGGAACTTTTAAAAAAGACATATACTTCGTGAATTATTTGAGGGGGGTGAGGAGAAATGCCCTATAATGCACCATACATATACTATGTCCTTTTTAACAAGCTTTGGAATACCGTTAACCATTACTGTATGAACCCTAAGCCATGAGTTCTATATGCCAAGGAAGTCCTCTCTTTTGTTTGTCATTGTCATTTGCCTCTTCTGCAGGCATTCATGTGGAGGCTTGTACATTTAAAAACAAGAATATATGAGGAAACTCTTCTTGAGGGGGTTTTTGTCTCTGCCTCTTTTGTAGTTTAGCAGCAGGCTGGCTGGTAGCAGGACTCACTAGAACTGGGGGACTTTTAAGAGCAGCAACTTCTCTTTATTGCATTCCAGTTGAACAGAATTTGGCTGGAGATCAAAATGCCACATGGTCCCTCTTTATGCTTGGCTGACAACATCCATTCCCAGCTGGGTCTTTGTAGGAGTGATGAATTAAACGTTGTGGGAGATGTTGGCTGTTCTGCATTTCTGGAAGCCAAGCTCTTCCATCATTTCCCCTGTTATGCACAGATGAGCGCTGTTGAATTTCAGCAATTGGGTCAGTCAGGGAAGCAGAAAATGTACCTGGTATAGAGAATTCCCTTGCTGCCTCCCCTCATACTGACATAATTGGGTGCCACCTCCTACCCAGTGGAGGTTCAGTTACTTGTGCCTACATCAAGTTTGGATAGTAGTTCAAAGGCAACTGAAAAAAACTACTTTCATCAACAGATCAATATAGCAATTAAAGCTTGGTATTCTGTCTTGCTTCAGCTTGATTCAAAGGAAGTCACTCAATATTTTTGCTTCTTTATGATTAGTGCAAATAAATCTAAACCAGGGTAAAATATTCCAGAATATAATATCTAAAGCATTAATAAAGCCCTGTTTTATTAAAAAATGCTATTGTACATGGATAATTAAATACTTAAATATTGTCCAAAAATTCCTAATTTGGCTCCCAAAAAGCTAACATTGCTGATAGGGTATTCTACAGAGCTCGGCTACCGTACCGGAAACTTTATAAATATGCTTTCTCTGGTTGTAACATTTCTGAGTGACAAGAATCAGGCCTCAGGAAATTGCATTGTTAAGCTGGTTACTCAGTTCTGTGGGAAAATTAATCGTTCATTATATAAAGCTAAACTGAAGTAATTCGAAACTTTTATTTAACTTGCCTTTAGGTTTCTAAATAAATGACGAAATGTTGGGATTTGACCTTTTTCACAACGTCTGTTTGTGTGCTTTTACTCTGTTCAGCTTGATATCAAAAGTCATCTCTCTTTGCTTTTTGAAACAGATGCTATTATTCTTTTTGATGGTTCCTTTCTAGGGACATTACAGTCAGCCACAGCTAATGGGTTTAGATGTTTGTGCTTGAATACTGTACAGCCCTTAGGTCAGTCTGATGTGAGCACACCTGTATAAAAAGTTCAGAAGATAGGTGCCTCTCAGAAGCAATCAGACATAGCTTTCATAGAAAATGACTGGCATAGTAACAGTAGCAGAATAACTGTAATCATCTCAGCCTGTGTAGAGGTATGCCCTACATTCACAGATGATAATTTTAACATAGTATTCTATTCTTAAAATTATACTTATCAGTTAGCTTTTCCATGCATGTCTACCTAGTGCAGCTAGAGAGGGACAAGATATGCTGAGAACTTATGTTTTGTCTACCCAGCTTTTCTATTTCCCGAGCTGTGATTCGGCTCTTCTAAAGAATGATTACTTAGTATTTGCCCTTCTGAAATTCCACCTACAAACATTAAGACTTGAATTGTGATTGTAAGGTGTTCTCATGAGCAGTTCTGGTCCTCTTCCACACCTCTCGATCTCCTTTCTACCCCCACCTGAGGAAACTAAAAAAGGGTTAAACAGAACAGGAAAAAAATGCATAAAAGGGCAACACTGGATGACCAGAAATACTGAATGGCTTCCATACTCTTCAGGCTGGAAAGATTACTGAAGGGTAAGATCATGGCTGTCTATTAAAATCATAAATGTGACATGAAGATAAGTAAGAAATGGTGCTGCTTTTTTTTTTTTTTTTTTTGGTCTTTGTCTGTTACAAGAATTAGGAGGTATGAAAACAAAGTAGCAAGTGGCTGCCCAGAAATAAGCACACACAACAAGTATATCTTTTATCTTCTCTTTACAGAGTTTCTTACCAGATTGGAGTCCTAAAGACTTGCAGGGTTCAAAGAGTAGCTAGATAAACTAACAGAGAAAAATCCCATCAAACTCTTAGAGCACTGTAGAGCTGTTGAATATGTTAGTCTTTATGCTAGGTTAGTGCTCACTTTTTATATAAAACAGCTACTTTGGGTGGCTTACATCTTTTAGAATTTAGAATCAGTTACAATATATATATTTTAAAGCCCGTTATCTTTTTTCTTTTTTTAAAAAGAATCTATAATTGTTATTAATTTGAAGTATCCATATTTTCTTTCAGACGTTATCTTGGTGGACTCTAAGATGTGTGAATATTCACCAGCAGTTATTAGAGGAGAGATCACCTGAGCTATTTACTCTTGCCCAGACCTGTATAAAACAAGGTACATTTCTAATTGCTTGGTTTATTGGCCTAAAACATCAGTTTTAAGACCTCATGGGGGATGGGAATTTATAGACACAAGTCTCACAACATGATGCTTATGTAACTACAGAGAGTAGAGAGGGAACAGAATTCACTTAAATGGACATGGACTTGTATGGCACATGCTATTTTCTGACATCTAAGATGAAAAAGAGAGTATGTGATTGTAAACAATTTTTTTCTTTCCCCATGCTTAGCACTGTTAGCTTATAACAAGCTCACTGGAAGCCATTCCGTACAGTTTTCATTCCTTATCTGGGTTTGAAAAGGGAATGTGCTTGTTCTTCTGTATCTTCATGGGGGAGAAACTTCTTTTTTCCTTTTTTTTTCCTCTATCCCCACCTAAGTTTTGAGATTTGTTACCTCTCTGCATTTTATGTAGGCAAAATAGACAACATTAAAACCAAATGATTCTAATATATATATTGATGTTTACAGAAGCATAATGTAGAAGTTAAAATGTCAAACGTAATTATATAACTTGAGGTTTTTTTCTAGGAGGAATAAACTCTTATATAGACTGTTTATATTATTTGCTATCCAGCTACAGAGCTGGAAAAAGGAAGAAAGCCCCTCACCAGTTAGTTAGCTAAGGATTCTTCATTTAATTTCACAAATCTGAAATTTCCAACCAATTACATGTAAAAATTTTTCTATTGCATTTAGAGATGAGTTGTCATGTATGCTTTATTTTGACAAAGAAGGTAACCTTAACTGCCAAAGTTTCAAATCTCCTGTCTCCTACCACACCTTAATGAAACATTTTTTATCTGAACCACTGGAATCAGACCATGCAAATTATATGCAAAATATGAAGTGGGTTTTGGTCCTTGAAGAACTTCCAAAAATGCACTTAACAAAGATGTTAGTGCAATAATGAAATTGAGCAGAGGATTTTATTGGGTCCTCTGCAGTGAAGAAACAGCTGAATTTATGCTCATACTAGATGCTAAAGTGACTGAAGTGGAAGGGCTTTGTTGCAACTGATGTAAACTATGAATTTTGTATTTCTTCTTTTTTATACTTTATTAGAGAACTTTGAACTAGCTTCTGAAATTATCTTGCACAAGTATGGGAATCTCAAGATTAAATTCTACTTATTCTTTAGTCTGTAACTTTAAAAATTCTAGTTCTTGGAAAGCTTGAATTGTTGCTGATTTGATGCACATATTAGAAAGTAATTGACAGGTGTAATTTAAGCATGTCATGATAAATCTGTTGGCGTGTTAATTTATAGGCTAAGGACTGGGGATGAGGGTTGGACTTAACAGGTGCAAAGAATGAAATCTAAGTTGCATTTTTAATTTCCAAATTAAATTATAGCAAATTGAGTTTACTTCAAAAATGAATGTTGTCATTGTGTTGGGTTAATCTTACAAGTTTAGCCTGTTTAAATGCTTGTACTGAAAATAAAAATTCCTTAAATGTGACTTCCAGATATATTGTAAAAGTTAATCTCACAATGACTTCTCATAGCCGTTTTAAAAACAGAGTTGCGTAGTGGTGGTTAACTGTTTCAGAGAGGGATATTTTGTTTAGTTTGGCAGTTAGGGGTAAACTTTTTGAGGCAAAATTGTTGTTGTGTGTCAGGTTGTACAGTACTTCTAGAATGTATATTTTCTAAATATTTACCTAAAAATATTTTACATTTTGACATTTTGTATTATGAAATAAGTGGTGCTGGTGTGCTTCATTCAGATAGGGAAAGTTAGGGAGATATGATTGTAATTATGTTTGTTTTAAAGCTTAGAATCTGTAAATAGTCTTTTGCTCATGTCTAAGTAATTCTTTTTTTGTCGTTCTGAGTATATGTTCCATAGATGCCCAGCATCAAAGATATTTAGAAGCCAGTGGTCTTGCAGTTCTATTAAAGTACTGCAATTCTTGTTTGACAGAATTGTTTTATCTTATTAACTTTGCAGAATGCAGAGCATGTGACAGCACTTTTGGGTTCCCTTAAGTAGATAAAATCTGTAGCACATTTATGTGACTGTTACTTTTTCCTTTTGGAAATACCTAAAAGCTTGGAACAAAACTGAAAGAGAAGAAATCATAAAATTAATTAGATGATACTGGTTAGAGATACAGTAGTTTGTGCAGCCCTGATCTGTGTAGAGGATGGTGCTGCATATGCACAGATACTAAGTACTAAAATGTGTATTTTCAGTGTCCTGTTTTGAAACTCCTGGATATGGTTTTTGGAGAAGATGGTGTAAAGTACACTTGAATCTTTAGTGAGTCTTTCCAGACAGTTTTTGCTGCATGCTGCCTCTAACAGTTTATTTACTTTCTAAGTAAAGCCATCTGGTATTTCAAACTAGTACCTTCCTATTCCATAAAATAAATACCTAATAAACCTTTTAAATAGTCTTTGATTAGGGCTTGAAACCCACCCCCCTTGCTTGTTCTGTATCAAAAACCTGAATGGAAAACTTTGTCTTAATTACTAGAGAAAAAGACTTTCAGTCTCAGGAGAAATTATCTTATCAGTTTAAAATACATTGTTTTCAAGTGTAAGGTCAATGTCATCACCTGACTAGAAGAGAGCTGCAGTGATTCCCTGCTGTTCCGAAGCAAATGTTGTGCAAAACCGACAGGGCTCAGTGCGGTTTCCCATCCATTTGACCTGTGACAGCCACAGCACGGGATCCCAGGGGGATGTCTTAAGTTTAGGACATCAGTGCTTCTGTGCAGCTACATCAGTACTAGTAATGATGTGAAGCTTCCCACAAAGGTCCTCAAAGTCTCAAATGCCTGAATTTACCAAGTTTGAGGATTACCACTAAGTAAATGGTATTTAGGTAGAGAATGGTAAGAAAGCTGCTGGATGTATGACTTTAGTTTGTTATAGCAGTATCCATGGCTTTAGTACAAGTAATTTTACATTCAGATCACTGAAACTTGTTAGCTATGAAAAATCAAGAAGTCGTGTATGATTATAGACTAAAATCTGTTGGTTTTTTGTTCTTTGAAATTGAATCAAAATCATTCCATTGGAAACTTGCATTGTTGTGCAGTATCCATGTGTGTACATGAACATTCAGTATCTTGAAGAGCCTTCAGGATTTAGTGGCTGAAACTATGCTGAAGCATCAATGCAAATCTATTTTTGCATTTGTATAAAACCCTCACTGTGTTTTTGAGTGCTTTTAATAATAACTTATAGAAAGTGCTGTTTTATTTTTTCCTCATGTAAATAGGATTTTTGTCCTTTGGGAAACTATCAGAGTGGCATTGTATATGTATAGAGTTTGAAAAGCAGGTAAAGATGGCAGATGTCCCAAATCATTTACTGAATTATTTTTTCCACTCTTTTTACGAAAAAGAGTGGTTTTGTTAGAAAGGCAGATGTTTTATGGTACTGTGGGCTTTATTCTCTTTTTTAAAAAGAGAACATGCTTACTGATAAATATGGACAAAAGCCTTAAAACCTCAGATCTTTTCTTAATCAAGTGTATACTTAAGGTAAATGTGAGGTTAACATTCAGCTAATTTTCTCAATTTTGAAGTAATGTATTTGAAATAGGTTTTGTGTTAAGAGCAGGGATTAAATCACACATACTTTGTTTTTACAAAGTTGTATTCTCTTTAGGGTTTTTTTAGGGATTAAGTTGTAACCCGCTGCATTCTCTATCCTACTATAATTGAAAACCACTGAAGTAATATTTTTAAATTACTAATTTGCTTTCATTAAACAAAATATCTAAATTCAGACTTTGAAAAAAGTTGTTACTAGGCAGGATTTACCAATGCAAATTCTTATTTACTGAATTAAAAAAGCTGTGTAAAAATATGTTCAGACTTAGCAGCTTTTTGTATTAATGGAAAGATTTTGAGGATTAACAAGTACTCAAAAAAAAAAAGTCTAAATTTTAAACAATAGAATCTGTTCTGGCTAGAGTTCACTGCCAATCTCTAAATTGAGAAGTCAGAGAGAAATGTTTGAAAAATCCTTGATAATATTAGTTTTTCAGATAGTAAGACCTTTTACTAATCTTAATAGAGCATGTTTAGGCATCCATTAGTAACACATCTATGTTAATCTTGGGTACCAGTCTTTTTAGGTACTGTGATGCTGTGAGCTTTTAAAGAACTCTGTGTAAACGTTTTCTGGCAAAATAAAGACATAAAGCCCAAAGCAAAAAAAAAAACACCCAAAACATTTCTGTTTAAGACTAATTCACATGAATTGTTTTCAACTTAATGGTCTGTATTTTACTATGCAATAATATTCTTTTGTCATTTACTGTATTTTGGTAGAATTCAGATATATAAGAAATACAAATGCTTTTCTGCTGGATGAAAAAATGTCATGTCTTCTTCCCTAAAGATTTCAGATTTGTTTAGGAAGGTATTTTCTCCTGTTCAGATGGAGAACATGATTTTTATCACTCAGCAAATCAGTAATTATAAAGAAACCCACAACACCAAAAAAACCCCACCATAAAATAACAAAAAACCACCGCCACACAAACAAAAACCCACTAAAGAGTCCTAAGTCCTCATTCCAGGCTCAATCTGCTGGTTCTCATTTTAAGCCCGCAGCTTTAGGGGGGTATATTGCCTCGGTATTCTGTATTCCAAGTTCCTATGTTCTTTAGCAGGTCCAAGACAATTAGAGTTGTTTATTTTCCGCAAAAGTAATATATCCCAATTCAGCTTTGCTGTAAAATATAAGTGAACAAACTTGTTTGTTCTAATTGTAATCCTTAGATATAAAACTTGAAAAATGCTTCAGGTAGTGCATGTGTTTTGTACACTGACTGTGGATTTTTAAATGTGTGGAGGTGTAAAGAACAACAGGTTTGCTTTAAGCATAACAAACTGGCTCTCTTGGTCGTTTAAATGCATTTGTGAAGTACCATTCTCCTGGACTGCGTCCTGATAGCTTTTCTTTTTCTTAATTTGCAGTGACAGAAGCAGAGACGTTGTTCACAGGTGGTGAAAGCTGGCACTTAGCAGTTCAGTTCCATCTTGAGTGTGCCTATACGTTTTTGTATTACTATGAGTATAAAAAAGCTAAACAATGTTTCAATACAGCTAAAGACATAACAAAGCTGCAGATTAATCTTACAGGTAAGTCTTACTTGTACAGCATATGAGGATGGTTGATTGGACCAAACTAACCTGCTGCCTGTTGGGGTTTTTTTTACAAATCCAAGCAAAAAATCTTGACTTTTAACAAGTAGAACTTACTTGTCTTCTAAGAATTAGCATTGCTTGGAAAAGGGAAGCAAAATACGCCATCCAGTTACAATAGCATCCCTAATGTGGGTTTCCGAGCAGCTGTGGTATTACAATCCTTCCTTCTCATGTTTCATATCAAATTTTAGGTCTAGTTTTCTGTTACAGGACCCCTGAAACTAGTCGGTGTCATGATGAATAATTTTTTTGTATGTATGTTTGGAGACAGTATTAAAGAAGTCTGCATGATGATTTGATGCAGTCTTTCACCTTTTATGCCACTAGCCTAGACCTACTCCATGTAAATCGCATTTAAAAGTCACTTCTGGGACTGTTGTTATCACAAGAAATAAGTAGAAAAGTCAAATTTCTGATGAACAGAAATATCAAGGATTCAATCACTATGGAGGCTTTATAATTATAATTTCAGAACCTATTATTTGGCGTCAGGCAGATCAGATTGCTGCACTTGCAACTTCAGTTAAAATTACATGCATAGATATGGGACTGTTTGGTCCAGCTGGTTCTGCTAGGTAGTCAAAATGACATAAAATGCCCACCTTTTCTGTGTGAGAACTTTCGATTGTGCCCGAGTCGAAATGCAAAAACATTTGTATAGGTTTTTTTTCCTATAGACTTAGTGGAAAGCACTAAGGAACTGAAACTTGCAACCTCCTTACCTATTACCCCACCATATGTCCCAAGGCTAACTGTTCCTTTATATTTAGATTGGAGCTGCTTATATCCTGAGTCAGTTTAATATTTGTCTTGGTTTGAGTGACACAAGACTGATTTCTCTTTCAGTATTTTTACTTTGCAGTCAAGTCTCTTCTAATGCTTGGGAAAACTGTACTTTTAGAAGACTCTAGTGTCTGCTTTTGTGAAAATATTTTCTTTATAAGCAACCATGGCATGTGGGTATCAAGGTTTCGGTGTTTACAAGTTAGCCAGGTCCTGGCATGAGGAGTGAGACCTGGGCACTTGACCCCAGCTGGTCAACAGAATTATTTCATACCACGAACAGCACATTCAGTATAAATTAGAAAGTTTACTGAGGAGTTCTCTCTCTTCCTTGACGACAACAATCCTGAGAACTCCTTGCCCTGGTGCCAGACCCCTGAGCCGTTCCCTTCCTTCTGAAGCCATAGCACTCACGTTGCTGTCCACTGCTAGGAGTGCACAGCTTCCTACTGGCTGAGTTTAATCACTGCATACTTTATGTTGGTATTGGGATCAATATTGGTTCTTTAGTGTTATTAATGTTAATTATGTAGTCTTATTCTGTTTATATTTCAACCCTCAGGTTTCCTTGTTTTTCCCCCGTTCCCCTTCCTGGGTGAGGAGGGGTCATCAAGTGAGAGAATAATTGTCTCAGTGACAATAAATTGTTGTAGGTTCCTCAAACCATAACAATATTTTAAATAAAAAAAAAAAACCAAACCCAAAGACCCCCAAACGAACAAAAAGAAACCCCACACACAAAAAAAAGCCCCACCCAAGAACCACAAAAGCAAACAACTCTTGTGGAACTCAATGCTCATTTCTTCAAAGGCTTCAAGGGTTTACTTTGAAAAATCTGTAGTGAAAGTCTTGTGGCATAATGTTTTTGCGTAGCTGTGAGTTGATTATATTCAATGGTATCTGCTTAAAGTGTAGGAGTAATTTCCCTATATTTACTTGAACGAATTCCATCCACTTCAGTTGATCTACGCTTTTTTCCTATACGCAACATGTACTGTATATGTGATGTGTTCCATGTGTGGCTTGTACTGCAAACTTGACATTACAAGGTAGTTTTGTTTAAAATTATCCTAATTTTTTCTTGTATTTCCTTAAAAACATCAGTGCCTGTGGTCATAGTCAAGCTATAAAAATTTAACTAAGAACAAGTAAAATCAAAGTAGCAAGTGGCTATTCACTGATATTCCTCAACTTACAGCTATGTGTTGGATTTTTTTCCCTTTAAAGGAAATATTTAGATTTTGGATGTATGATTTCCTTAAATCTAACAAAGGAAAAACCATCTTATTTGGAAGGGAAAAAGAAAAGTTTGGATGCAGTAGAATTATTTATATTTTTGATTACTTTACCAAGAGGTTATGCTAGTCCCAGAGAGAGACTGTGGTGATATAGTGTCTTGGAAAAATGTTGTGAAACTTCTAAAAGTTCTGTGGTTTATCTCCATAAATCTACTAGAAAAGTTATGAAGGATGTCTAACCTGAAGGCAAATGAACTGAACTGAACATGTGGGAATTGTTGGCATTCTAGACATAGTCATTTGACATGCATGTTTGAGCTAAAAGAAAAGAATGTTACATCATCAAAAAAGACTTTGCTTTAATGTAAAAATTCAACCTCTAGCAAAGACATTTTTAAGGCTTTTGGAAGGTATTTCCTTTTTAGGGAAGGATTTCAAGAGGCTTTTATTCTTTAATGTTTGTAATCCTTACTAGTTGAACATTTTATTGTGGCATGGAAAATGTATGCTGTTCTTAAAGAGAGAACTTAGAACCAGTACTTTCCAAAGTTATTTTAGAAATGTGTGAATAAATTATACTTGTTTTGGCTTGTCTGCTTTTTTAAGTCCATTAATCCAGGTCTGTGCTATATTCATCATTTATTAAAAAGCATCCTTATGTCCCTTACAATGAGTCACAACCATCAATAACGCCATAGAACAATTTCCAGTAAAGAAGATAACTGTGGTTCGCTGTGCATACAAATTTACTAAAATGAAGGGTGGTAATCCAAAATAAATTTAACATCAACAGATCTGGAGGATTAATAATGCTGAACTCTCAGATCTGCATATTGTCTGCTTATTGTTTTCATGCCCAGTAATGCATCCCTGGGAATTTTTAATATGGAACAGAAAGCAAAGTCTCTGTGTGGACTCCCTCTCTTTTGTGAGACATATGGTGGTATTAAAGCAAGCAAATTTTTCCCCCAGCTTAAACATGGGATATATATTTTCCAAACAAAAATGATTCTGTTTGTAATAACAAGCAATTCTTTGCTTAGAAAATGGGATGGGGGATGTGTGCATCTCAGAGCATAAACAAATTACAGTTTCTGGGTGGTAGCAGATAAATTTGGTAACCAGCATAATTTTGCAAGTGTTTTATTCAGTTGTTTAAGCAGTAAGACATAATAGTAAGTGAATTGCAGCATAATGATTTTCAAGCATTATAAAATTGAGAATTGAGTGCTACCACATAAAAATAGTATGAATCATTACCCAGTATTTCTCTCCATGTGTCGCCCTCTTCTCCGCAGTGTGCCTTGCGATTTTAAGGGGATATTTTTAGAACTTTTTTCACTTCTTCATAAACTCTTAATACCGGGCTTTCCATTAAAAGGGGTAAGTGGCAGAAGAGGAGAAATCAATTTAATTTCTGGCTTCCCTATTGCTCTCTTTCCGCCTCCAGGAAGAAAAAGCAGTGACTACTGTTTCAGTGCCTGTGCCAGGTGATTCTTACTGACAATGGCCCCATCCTCAGGCCTTTGTCACATGAACAGTCAATCATTGTTACCCCAAGGATTTTGTCCTGCAAAATTTTCAAAATTATAATGAAATTTAGAACTTGATCTTAATTGGCCCTGCAAAAGCAACAGTGGATCAACACTCAGTTCTCCATTTCTGTTATTTGACTTTCACAGTTCACATTATCTGAGCATTGTATCATAGTAATAATAAGCAAGCAAACCTCCAAATTTTATAGAGTAATTTTTAGGGACATTTCGGTTCTAGTTAGGATTCTGTTATTTTAAGTTACTATCCTGAAATTGTTCTATGATTTCTCTGATTGCAGCTTGCAAATAGGTTGCTGACAGAGGAAGAATAGATGTTGTTTTCTTTTCAATTTGGTATAAATGTCAATTTCCACCCTGAAACTGAAGAAAGAGCACTGAGAGGAATTTCACATTGTGCATTCTGAATATTGATTAATGCAGTAGACAACCTTCATTGGTTTGCTCTTTCACTATATCCCGTGTTACTTTTACATCATCTTATATGAGGTGTTATGGTAACGTCATGTCTGTGATTCTTCTTCATAGACCTAAGTCTTCAAATGAAGATTTGAAATATTTAAAATTATGGCCTTCTAAGATATAGGGCTTTCATGTGCCTGAATGTCTCCATGTTGTCATTAACTTTTAGCGGGCAAATTGAACAATTGTTTGTGATTTATTATTAGGGAATAAGTAGGGAACTGATGAAACTTGATGCTTGTGAGTTTTTAAGAGACAATATGGTGGGTTATGGGGAATTTACTTCTAAGTGGCTTTGCAAGACCTATCTAGCTGTGTT
>JAHREE010000358.1:378736-525043 GCA_033628505.1 Tringa tobata | reverse complement strand
GCCCTTCTCTGGAGCCGCTAGGGTCTTCCATCCCATTGGTCAGTTTGGGTCACCTGACCTATCCACTCCTCCCCACAGGTGTGACCCCCCACGCGGTAGGCCCCGAGTCAGCTGACCCTGGTTGCCACGGCAACACGTACCCGCAGGAGCCTCTCACCGAACAGGAAGTCGGCTCTGCAAGAAGCTCATTTCAGAAACTAAAAGCAACCAACAAAATAGGTATAGATTCAGTGTTGCTTCCCCATAGGAACGGTAACTTCCATTCAGTGGGTGGGGTAATGTTAAGTGACTGAAACTGTTTCAGTCACAGTTGGAGACAAGAGCGTATATCCAGTCATATTGCAGAAATGTTAGGAGAATGCCAGCTTTGAGAATTGTTCTTCTGAGGGGATACAGGAGACAACCCTCGTGACTGAGTTGAGTTAAGGCTTGGATTGCTGGCTCTACCCTTGGTATCTATACTAGCTATTGGCATATCAATTTGCAAGCATGGACATTAAACTATTTAGTCTTGGCTTTTAAGCAAAACATACTTCTCAAACCTTAGCTATAGCAAATTTCTTGCTTTTCTTTCATGCTAGAGGATGCAGTTCTGTAAAGTAAATGCCTGGCTTTAGAATTCCTTTAAGTTTCCAAAGCAGTTCTAACTAGACCTTGTTTTATGGGTGGCACCACCCTAACCCTAGAGGTATCTGTTGTTGACTGGCATTGTCAGCAGTGGATGTTTTTCTAATGCAAATAAAGTTTTAGAGACTGACCTGATTTGTTGAAGAAAGGCAGCCTGCAGGTAAAGAAAAAGAGTAAAACTGAGTAAATTGTTTCCTATAGATTTCACTGTGCTTGCTAATATTTACAGCAAGTGTCACAGAAATGCCCCTTAATTCAGCTGAGATTTTTGTAGCTAAATTATGTTAATTCAAAATCGGCAGGAGGCAGAAATGTTTGTGGATGGGAGAACGAACTGAAAGTTGTTACAACTTCCAGAAAATACGTCATGACAATTACATGGGATCCTGTGGAATTACCTGAATACACGTAATGTTTCCCGCTGTGAAGTAAATGTCATTTTAAGAAGGTTACAATGAATAACTGGCCAAACAAAGTGCTATTACAGTATCAATACAAACATTTTCATCTCCTCCTCCACAATAACATTTTAAAAGGATATAAAATCTTTTTTGAAGTGTTGAAACATCTCATACCAGCTGTCTTTACAAAAATCCAAGCAACATCTCATGCAGTGTGCTTAAGCCAGCTTGTAAATAACGTGCATGAGCCTGAATCAATTAGATATTTATTTTAAACCTGTTCACCAATGTAAGGAAAGAACAACTTGTTTATCAGTAAACCATTTATATAAGAAAGTAGCAATGTAAACTGTACTCAGCCAGTTCTCTCTCACATCTGTAATTTGAGGCAGTTTACTTTGAAGTGTTTGGCTATTTCTTCTCTGCAAATTCCTTTTCTTCTAAATACTGAGCAGTCTGTGGAACTAAGTCTAGAAGAAGACATTTGCCTCTAGTGAAACTGTAGCTAAAACAAAATGTAGAAGAGGGGAAAAATCACCTCAGCCTGCCTTGCTTACACTCCTGTTCCATTGTATCCGGATTTTGTAGTATCTATATAGGAAAAAAGTGTCTAGAGGTGTTTCCAGATCATCTCACTACAGAAATAATGCAACCTAAGATAAATATTAAAAGAAACTCCTAGGAATGCAGAGGCATCACTTGGCTAGGATGTTTTTTGATCTTTTATATGAAAATAACCAGTCATGATGGTAAAAAAGTTATTTTATAGTTAAGCCTTAAGACTGTGGCCAAAACTTTGTATAGAGACTCAGTCCAAACTTTCAGAGTCTGTTGGAAAAAGATATTAAAGTTTCAATTTAAAAATAAAATAAAAATGTATAAAAAACCAAACAAACCAAGAATGGGCCAATGTATGATTTAAATAATGTGTTAATGTAGTATAGATGCCAAAATGCTGAGAAACTGAGTGGGGAATATATTTCACTTGTCACTTGGAAATAGTCCAAATTATATCACTGTTAGAATAGACAACACCAGCTGTGTGTCAGCAGCTTGGGAAGAAAATCCGTTCTCATCACTTGATTCACCATTTTTTAACTTAGATATGGCTGTAGAAAATTATAAGAAGGCAAAGAGAAATGTCCAGTGACTGGTTATTTTTTAACCTTTACTGTCTCTCAAGGATCAAATCAGGTCAAAATAGTGTGTTATAGTGGAGGTACCTCAGCTCAATCAAAGACTGTAGACCAGTCTTCAGCAGGTAAGGAAAGTGTCAGGAAGCCTAACATTTATTATACAGTAATACATTGCATAATAATACATTATACGGTTTCTACAGTGAGCTGTAGAAGCATATTTGAGACAGCTGCAAAAACACTAAATAGCATTAGGACTAAAGGATTTTTAACAAAATTACCAAACTTGAGCTTTTGAATCAATTGAATAATTAGGAAAAAAAAATCCCGATATACATGTTGGCAATGGGAACATAATGGGGAAACTTGGGTAGGTGAAACAGGAAAACATTTAGCTCCGTGAAATTTAAGAATCTAATCTTAGCTGGCTGTTTGTTCTCTAGTCAATGGAGAAATCGGCACCTGCAGACTGTGATTCATTTCACTTCAGGCACTTATTTTACAATGGATTAGAATCACTCCCTACATTTGTCTGTGTTTTTGCATGGACTCGAAAGGAAGAATAGACAGCTAGATTAAAGGCCTAAATTTTATATGGTTAAAGCTAAGCAAGGTGGATTGTGTTCTTATTAAGATTTTTTTATATAAACATATGATTGCAGCCGCCTTTGCGCTTTATGGCAAGGTAGTGCTATGTAGCTTGTAACACAGGTACAAGGCAATGGCAGGTAAACAACTGTTTTCATCTGTTTTAATGAGAGAGAGCATTTTCTCTTCCAAGCTTGAAATGGAAAAGGTTATGTTAAACTGACTATGGAAGACCAGATCTTAGACATGTTGTCCTATGAAAGTATAGGGCTACAAAGATGATTAGAGGACAGGAACACCTCTCTTATGAGGAAAGGCTGTGGAACTTGGGCCTTTTAAGTCTGGAGAAGAGAAGACTGAGGGGGGATCTGATCAATACCTATAAATACTTAAAGGGTGGGTGTCAAGAGGAAGGGGCCAGTCTTTTTCAGGTAGTGCCCAGTGACAAGACAAGAAAAAATGGGCACAAGCTTGAACATAAGAAGTTCCAGCTAAACATAAGGAGGAACTTCTTTACTTTGAGGGTGGCAGAGCACTGGAACAGGGAGGTGGTAGAGTTTCCATCTCTGGAGATGTTCAGAGTCCGCCTGGACGTGTTCTTGTGGAACCTGCTCTAGGTGGACTTGCTTTGGCAGAGGCGTCGGACTAGACGCTCTCCAGAGGTCCCTTCCAACCCTGAATCATTCTGTGGTTTTTTAAAAGCTTGGACACAAAATCTTGGACAGCATTAAAAGCGATGAAGGTTTTTCTGTTAAATATTTTTTGGCACTCTGACGCATCTTTACAAACACATCATGTAAATGTAAATTTTTTATTTTTTTTTTTAAACAAACCAATTACAGGTGCCAGACAGTATAGTGATCTCACCATGGTCCATTTATGGCTGTTTAAAACCATTGCTACAAAATATATTTCTGTGCACCAGTACATATGGCTGTGTGAAGAGATTCCACTGGGGAGATGAACTTCCTGTCTTGCTATTCAGAATGCTCACATAAAAAACATTAGTCACTTGAAAAACCTTTGTGAAACTTTGAAAACGCTTGTAAAGTGATCGATTTGTTGGGTTTGGCTCTTTTTCATTCACAAAATTAACACAGCTGGTAAAACTGCATAGAAATACAGCAAGTACTCATATATATTTGGAAAGTCAACCTATCTATTCTTCATTGTCTGTCTCATGCTACATTAGCTGTTGTTTTAAGCAGTTACCTGAGGAACTTGAATTTGGACTGTCTGCACTTGCAGAGGATAACATGCCAGGAAACATAAGCAAACAAAAACTCAGCAGTTTTCTTCATCTAACTTTATACTCTGTCTTCAGGAGTGATTTTGAGAAGCTACTTAAGGGTGAATAATAAAAGTAAGCATGTGTTGCTCCCAATCCCAGCCTCTAAATGGTGATTTCCTGAGTCTAATCTGGCCTGTTTGCATGGCAGCCCTCAATGGATCTCTCAAATATTTGTTGTCTTCCATTGAGCCCATGTAAATTTCTTGCATCGGTGGCATCCTTTGGCAAAGGTATCTGTCTGTATATTTTGTGTCTGCTGTTCAAAAAGACCTCCTCCAGGTAGTTTTGGTTGCCAGTAGCTTCCTTTACTGACTTGACTCTCTTATTTCATAACCATTTTGAAAACTTCTTCCATGTCCTTCTTTGGTTAGTTCTAGTCTAATCAGACATTCCTTTTGTAGAAGTTGTTACATGTTTATAAGACATAAAACGTCATAAAACAACAATTTAGCTGTCTCTTTCTGAAATTTTTCCAATACTGAATTACTGCTTTTGAAATGAAAGGTTTGGAACAGAGCATACTATTCATGGGTGGACAAAGAAAGGCTTTGTGTCATATTTTATGTAGGCTTTATGTTATTGATTTGTATACTTCATGTAGTATGCCCTAGTACATTATTCTCTATTACTTTCCTAATTAATTACTCACGTTTTGATTTGCCTTCTTAACAGCTGCCTAGTACTGAGTTAATGTTTTCATGCAGCTGCAGTGCTAGAGTTGCTTGTGAATAGAAATGGTCAGATCAGAGCCCATCATTTATTGTGAAGCTAGGACTGTTTTCTGTTGTTCATTACTTGGCATTTTTATTTTGTTACCCTTTTGCTCTATCCTGTAAGGTCTTTGTGCGACTCCTTATTGTCTATTCACATCCTTACTTCAAAGAATGTCATATCATTTGCAGGTTTTCTCATCTTCCTCTACATTCTCCTGTTCCAGTTTATTTATTAATATTATAGCACACAGATCACAGCCCAAATCTGTGATTATCTCATGTGAATGCTCAGTTTCTTTGAAAGCTCTTCTTGGTGAGGGACTTCTCAAAAAACCTTTACAGAGATCCAAGTTGATTTCATCAGCCAGTTTCTGTATATCCTCACAGTGGTTAAACCTTCTAAAAGCCCCCGACAGCTTTGTAATGCAGGAGTTTTGTTGTTTATTTTTTAAAAGCCTGGCTGACTCTCCCCACACAGGTTGTATTTGTCCAGGTACCTCTAGTCCTTCTGTCCATAATATAGTCTCTCCTTACTTACCTGCAACAGATGATATGTTTACAAGCCAGTAGTTACACTGATCCCCTGACACCAGTTTTGAAGGCTGGCATCATATTTGTTGCTCTTGTCTTCAGGCTCTGAGGTAGTTTTCAATGAGGATTTAGACACAGCTTTTAGTGTCTCAGCTATTTCATCCCCAAACTAATTTTAAACTTTTTTTTCCTGAATATTGTTTGGTCCTTTTAACTTCTTAGCACCCAGCTCTTAGCTTGTAACCTCTTTTGCAGCTTTTTTATTTGAGAAAGATTCTTCTCTCTTGTAATTCTCTCCCTTATGCAAAAAGGCTCTCTGGTGGAAATTTTACTATGTTCTTCTACAATAAATGCTAATGCAGTGAAATCATATCATTTCTCTGCAATGGCTTTTATACCAGGGCTGTCACTTTGGTCCTATGGACTCTCACCGTTCTTCATTCCTGCTGTATTGGAAGCAGGATTTAGCACTCATTTTGACTCTTTAGTTATTTACTCCTTAAACACCTTTTGGACTCTAATTATATTTTTAGACATATTTCATTATTCTGCATTTTAATACAATTTCAGTTATCTGAACAACACTTCCATTTTTAATAGCTTTTAACAATGTTCTGTAATGTTTGTCAACTTTCTAAAACAGTTCTTGGAAGAGAAATATTCAATAATAATCCAAAAAGAGATACTTTGGAATGGTTGCTATTAATTCCACTGTTACAAAGATTATAGCTAATTAAGTCCCAAACTATATAACTAGTTAGTTAAAGTGGATACTTTACCCATTAGGCTGCCAGTGTAGTTCTGATTAATCAGATTAAAGAATTGGTTGTAAATTGTAAGCTATTGGCAATTAACTTTTAGTGATTTACTAGAAAATACTTTCTTCTGCTGCAGAGTACATCTTACTCTAAGGTTCTGTTTTATCTGTCTAAAGAATGTCTATTTCTTTTTGTTTTCTTCCCCTCTTCTATTCCATTCAGCTCCTTAAGGCAGGATTCAAGAGTGGACCTTGCAAAGTTGAATGATGCGGTGATTAGTGACTTGTCCTCATATTGTTATGAAAAGATGCCTGATAATAGATCCTATAGCAGCAGATCCTAAATTTCACTCGTGGAATTCTCTGGGGCGAACTGCTTAATCTGTCCTTGAAATCAGAACAAATACATGGCATAGAAATGAAATGTTCATAAAGCTAACGCAGTCATTAAAAATACTTAAAACCAAGCTACAATTCTACTCTAGATTCAGATGCAGATGTAAAATATAGCTTTAAGTTTGATTTGATTCTGTATGGAAAATAATTAAAACCATTTCATTTTTATCTTTCAAGGTTTGCATTACTTGTACTTACATATCTTAAAGCATTGTACACGGATCTGGCAGATATGTAAATTAGATACCTATTTTATCAGTACTTTGACCTGAAAGCAGTGATATGCTTCAGAAAGCTGTGACAAAAATGTGCCTAGAATAAGGAGAGCATGAATCCTTTCTGCTTGGATCAATATATCTTCAGGATGCTGAAAAATAAGTCCTAATTTTGTCAAAATTTAACTGTTGCTTGGTTTATCCATGCTTTTCAAAAGCTACGGTCATGTCACTTAACATTCTGGTTGCCTAGCTGCTGTGGTGGTGGTCTTGTAATATTTGAAGTTTCTTGTTGCCTTTTTTACTTCCCTCTTCTTCCCCCATGGATAGAGAAATGTTTTACTTTTCACCTGGAGTCACGTTTGTATTAGTGACTGGTGTTTAGTGACTTCTGTTGACTACCTCAACCTGACTCTTAAGTATTTCTGCTAGCAGCTGACATTGGACAATGAAAAAAGTAACTGAAGCAGATAAATTCTTTATTACTTTCTCATTTTCATGAAAAAAATTCTCAAGGAAGGAAAAAGACAGTTATATATATATATATTACAGAATTGTTTCCTAGCAGTGTTGTCTAAAACTTTCAAAAAAGCCCACCAGTAACATTGTGTCTTTTCTGTGGGAAGAAATCCTTTCTCATCAGTACTCAATCAAAAGCATCGTTGTTATTTTGTTGTGGTTATGCTCATACAACCTGCTCAAAATGATGATACTGTGAAACATCAGCATAAATGGTTTGAAGCATGTGTGGAACCTCTGTCATGGGAGTTCTTTAGGAGTAGACTGGATAAGTTGTTGTCTGAAGTTAGAGGTTTGTAGAGCAGGAAGATGATTTAGAAGATCTCTCAAGCTTTCCTCTGTAGAAATTGTTGTCTTTTAGCTCTTCTGGTGATGTTTTTTCCTTACAATAATGTGCAAATCCTTTTTTAAAAAAAATTCTAGTCAGTAATGCTCTTCCTCTCACCCACCCACCCAATTTGTTGTATTGTGCCTGTATTGTTACAGGATGAAAACTAGTTGGTTGATTAATCAGAGGTTTATTATTATCAAAGAAGGGAAAAAGCCCTTTTCATGTAACCCTGAACCTTCAAGAACTGCAGTTATATAATTTCGGTTCAGGGTTGAACAACCTACTTATTTTATGTCAGCTTAGACAGATGTTTGCACTTGCATATAAATCTCTCAGTAGTTTTAAAAAATAGGTACATTTTATTATTTTGACTTGTTGTTGCTGTGAATAATCATCAACTCTAAACCTGGTATGCTTTTAGATTCCTTATTATATAACTTATAACAACTTTAGATGTTACCATTTGTATTGTGTTTGCAAGGCAGGGTTTTGGTAGGGGAGGGCCTACAGGGGTAACTTCTGTGAGGAGCTACTAGAAGCTTCCCTTGTGTCCAGTAGAGCCAGTGCCAATCTCCAAGACATACCTGCCACTGGCCAAGTCTGAGCTCATGAGCAACAGTGGTAGTGCCTCAAGGATAACATATTTAAGAAGGGGGAAAAGTTGCTGTGCAACAGAAATTTCAGTGAGAGAGGGGAGTGAGAATATATGAGAGAATTCTGCAGACACCAAGGTTAGTGAAGGAGGGGGTGGAGGTGCTCCAGGCACCAGAGCAGAGATTTCCCTGCAGCCTGTGGTGAAGACCATCATGAGGTAGGCTGTGCCCCTGCAGCCTATGGACATTTACAGTGGAGCAGATATATCCACCTGGAGGACCCCATGCCAGAGTACATGGGTGCATCTGAAGGAGTCTGTGACCCCATGGGGACCTGTGCTGGAGCAAGCTCCTGTCAGGACCTGTGGACTCATGGAGAGGGCAGCCTGTGCTGGCAGGACTTGTGACCTGTAGGGGACCCAAGCTGGAGCAGTCTGCTCCTGAAGAACTGCACCCCGTGGAATGGACACACGCTGGAGTAGTTCACAAAGAACTGTAGCCCGTGGGAAGGACTAACATTGGAGAAGTTCATGGAGAACTGTCTCCCATGGACAGGACCCCGTGCTGGAGCACAAGAAAAGTGTGAGGTGTCCTCCCCCTGAGGAGGAAGGAGTGACAGAAACAATATGTGATGAACTGACAACAGCCCCCATACCCCATCCCCCCTGCACTGCTAGGGAGAAGGAGGTAGAGAAAACTGGGAGTAAAGTTAAGTCCGGCATGAAGGGAGGGGTGGAGAGAAAGCATTTTGAGATTAGTTTTTATTGTCTCATCATCCTACTCTGATTTGATTGGTAATAAATTAATTTTCCCCAAGTTGAGCCTGTTTTGCCCATGACAGTAATTGGTAGGTGATCTCCTGGTTCTTGACTCATGAGCCTTTTGTTATATATTCTCTCCCCTGTCCAGCTGAGGAGGGGAGTGAGAGAGCAGCTTTGGTGGGTCCCTGGCATCGAGACAGGGTCAACCCCCCACCACCACTTTAATAAATTGAGAGAGCAGCTCCCACATGCCACTTTCTGTGATAACTCTTTTATTTTTCTTTTTTTTTAAATACACTTAAAAAAATTCACTGTGCACACTGACAATTTTGGTTGCTTTGAGGTTTTGTAGTTGTATGTCATCATCATTGCCCCCACTTCCCAGAAATTTTGGGAAAGTTTGATAAGAAAGCATCAAGAAACCACTATTTAAGAGTAAATCTCTTAAGCTACAAATGAAGAGGGGGAAAGGAATCCTACTTCCTAATAGAATTACGAAATTGAATCTCAGAAGGGGGTGTAATTATCCTTTTGCTTTGTCTCTCAGCCTACCCGTATTTGGCTGCAGTTCTCTGAATAAATGCTGTTTGCATTGGCAGAGTAGAATTTCTTTTAAACTCATCCTTTAATTTCCTGAATGTTTCATCTGTATTCATTCCTAGGCTGCTAGAGTTTGATGAATATTGGTGGTTCCTAAAGAATAGCCGTTTTAGAAATGCTGAAGCAGTGCTCTCCAGAAAGAACTTTCCCTTCCTGTGGGTTGGTGGTTCCATCCCCCCCCACTCCCAGCCCTGTTCCATGTGGAAGAGACTTATGCCATCAGGAAGGAGGCTTGGCACTCTGCTACACAAATCTATTTCTTTTTGTGGGTATGCAAAAAAAAAGGGATAAGACTGCTTCAATGGCATCAATTTTTCTATTTCCTATCTTGAGTGTTTCGCTGCTTACTCTTAGAATTCTTCTATTATATCTTAATACTTTATTGTGTCTTTTCTTTAAAGGAAAAAACAAAACACATCAGGCACTCTGGCCTTTCACAGCTGACAGATAAGCAACTGGTGGGGGAGATAACTTAAAAGTAAAAAGCAATATAATATAAAAAAGTTTCAAAACGAGTTCTTCATACACCTTGGTAGAATTTACGAAAAGAAAATCAATGTCTCATGAAGTATACTTGGGTACAAAGACAGTGTAAACTTATTAGACAGTTCCTTTGTTCCTCTGAGCCTACAGTATGTCCTGGGCAGAGCATAAATATTACATTGGTTATTCTTCAGGAAGAAAAATGAAACTAGATTAATATTTTTTCTACTAAGATTAAGGGGGGGAAAAACCTTACCAAAAAAAAGGAAAACAAGTCTTTCTGTATTCCACATGAGGTAATTGGAGAAGGATGGCAAGAGAGACCAGTGTTGTGATACCTGGTAACATGCACAATGTAGGGAGAAATTGTTGAGGTTGGAAGGGGACCTCTAGATATCATCTAGTCAAACTTCTCTGCTTGAAACAGTCAACTAGAGCAGGCCATGCCCAGTTGCACCTTGAATATCTCCAAGGATGGAGATAACAGAACCTCGCTGGATAACCCCTTCCTGTGCTTTACTACCTTCACATTAATGAAGATTTTGCTTACTGTTTTTTAATGTAATTTTCTGGATTTCAGTTTTTGCCCATTGTTTCTTGTCCTTTCATTGGGCATCACTGAAGGGTCTTGTTCTGTCTTGTTTACTCCTTGCCATCAGGTATTTATACACATTGATAAGATCCCTCTAAGCCTTCTCTTCTCCAGGCTTAACTCTCACTCTCTTCTTGTATGTCAGATGCTCCATTACCTTAACCATTTTTGTGGCCCTTTGCTGGGCTTCCTCCAGTATGTCCACATCTCTCTTGAACTGAGGAGCCCAGAGCACTCTAGGTGTGGTCTCACTGGTGTTAAGTAGAGGGGAAAAATCACCTCCCTCGACTTGCTGGCAGCACTCTTCCTAATGTGGCCCAAATCTTGACTTTGCCACAAGGGCACATTGCTGGCTCATGTTCAACTTGGTTTTCATCATGAAAGCTTTTCTGCTAAGCTTGTTACCAGATGGTCTGCCCTCAACCTGTAGCATGAAGCTTGCCACAAAGTTTAACGAATAGTGTGATGAATTTAAGCTTATGTATATAGCCATTATATATGATCCCTACTCTGTGGTATGATTTAGGATATATTTACATTAGATATCTTTTGTTTTCACTGGGAGCTTGAATTGTAACCTTATTGCTCTTTGTGCCACTTGTAGATACCTCTTGTAGTATACTGGTAAATGTTCATGGGCTGTTGTCTAAGGAGAACATCCACCCATCCACTCATGTGGAGTTGTAAGCCAAATTTATCATCTCTGTAAACATGTCCAATCGTGAATAAAGTAATTTTAATTCTTATCTCTGTGTATCCTTCTGGTTTTCCCCCTTTGTGAACCACAAGCTAGTGATAATGCTGGTTAGTGAGAGATGGACCCCTGTGGTCATGTTCCTTCAGCAACTAGAAAGAGGGTATGTGTTTGAGATTACCCTTCAGCACATTTTGAGCGTTTGTGGTTTTTTTGCTTTGTGGAATCTGTGTTCAATTAGTTATAGGATTTTAACTGAAAACAGATCTCTATAAAACAGGGAATGGATTTAAAACTGTTTAGGATTTGTAAAATTATTGTTCCCATAAGCTTAAGCTCAGCAAGGTGTTTCAATTTAGAATGGCCTTGGAAGGGCAATACTAAAATATCTTGGTCCCCTAAATGATTCTTCTTTTTTCTGTGACTACTCCTAGGTCTAGCCTTCTGCACATGCCATACTCTCATTTGTCACTGTAACGGTTTTCCAGGATGTCCTTTAGATTTCTGCAAGTTTGAAAAACTGTTCTGCATACTGGTTTTCTAAAGATTAAATCAGCACTGTTTTTTTTTTCTTTTTTTTTACTTTACAGTATAGACTTCCAAAAGAACAATCCAATACACAAATTAACTGAAGAGGAACTTCTGGCTTTTACTTCAGTAAGTAACTTAGCTGAACTTCTTAGTAAACACTTAATATTTAAGTACCAAGCAGTAACCTATCAATCGTATTAATCGTGAAACTGTTTGTAAACCAAATCTGTTATAGTACTAATTTTATTAACTTTTTCTTATTTCAAGAAGTTAAAGTGATGCTGAAGTTCAACCCAGGTTTGAGGCATCCTCATGCAGGATAAACTTGACATCTAAAAATTTAATTTCCACTGAAAACATGTGCAAAACTTTTTTATTTGTTTTAGCTTTCATGAAGTATGGTGATTATAATGTAATATTCAACTATGCATTTTTACAGCAAACTCTTCCTATGGTACCAGTGTTGAAAGTGTTCTTCTCTGAATATTGTTTAAATGGAGTTCAAAAGGAATTTCAGCTTTACTCTATCAGATTTATTCAGCCTATGTATCAAATGTTCTGCTTAGGTATATTTCTTCCCCGTTGAATGGCTCGTTTGCTGCAGAACAATTCTATAACTTCCAAAGAAGCCTTGAAAATTCTAACTCAGTATTTTTTTAATGTTTGTTTGTTTGTTTTATTAAGACAAAATACAATTTGCTTTCTTCTTCAATCTTTTCTGATTTTCTGTATTTTTCAACATTAGGCTATATGGCGTGGGGTGGGGGAGAGAGGAAGAAAGGCCAGTGATTATATTGCCATTTTTGCTTACTTTCCACGATGTTAGCTTTCAGCTTTGGTGCAATAAAGAGGGCTTGGTCTCCTTCCAAGCCTTGTAGTCTGAGACCCTCTAACTGTAGCAGTGCCATCTGAAAAAGTAAATTCTTGTTCCAAGTTTGCAGATAGGATCTCGGCAAAAATCCCTTTGATTTCAGCTGAGCTAGAATTTTACCACAGACGCTTGTAGTTATGTGCAAGTACTGTGGATAGTACTCTAAGGTACAGGTAATGTTTGTTCAGGATTTTTTGTGATGATGAAAGGAAGTTCAATCTGTAAAAAAGAAAATCCTAGTCTTTTTATTAGATAAATAAATGCAAAATAGGCTGGGTTTAAAGTAGTGTTTGTTTATGTCCCTATGCTAATACAGTACATGTGAGATATGCATGAGGGAGCTGAGTGAATCACAGTAAACCAGTTTGGTTTATGTAGTTTTCTATTTGTTGCAAAAATGATCATAGTGCTTTCTCATATTCATAGTTTCTGAAGTATTCTGTTTTGAACTGCAGTTTTGTTGGTTTGGATTTTTTTAAGGTGGGAATAGAGAACAGGAAAAAATGTAAATGTAGAGCAAATGAGACTGTCCACTCTCACTTCATATTTTAGTAGTTTAATAAGGATATTAAGGAATGATGATCATTAAAGTAGAGGAAAAAACTGACAGAAAGAATGAATATGTACAAAGAAAGGAAATAAACATGTAGAAAAGGCCATAGGAATGAAAAAAAATGGTGAACTGAGTACTGCAAACTTTTTTTAAAAATGGTGAAACTATACAGTATAATTTCTTTATGCAGAAATAATGTTAATGCAAATGTATGAAATTTCAAGACATGCATATGCTTTCATTAAAACAGACCCTGCCATTTTTGTTGTTAAAATAATATATCTTAAATTGAGGGTTTTCTGTGAAAACTCAGAATTTCACTTCTCATATTTTATTTCCTGTCAAACTCCCTGGATGTTTTTTGTATACTGCCTGCTTCAGTCTTCCCACTACCCACTATTGTTTGCATAGTTCTTGGGTGGAAAAGCAGATGTTGTATACCTGAATCTTGAAATAACTTCTCCACATAATCTATCCTTTGAATATTAAATGGAGCGATATTGTGAAAACAGAACATCTTTAACAAGATTGGCCCTGCTCCTGTAATTGTGTATTTTCCAGAATAACGAAATTAGGAGTGGGGTCTATTTGTTTTAACACTTGAATTTTCAAACATTTAAACACTCCAGGTTTTACAGGAAAGGAAAGTCAAGGTAGCACATATACTAGACAAGCCAAAAACTCGGCTTTACTGCTAGCTTTTGTCTGACATTGCTTGAGAGATCATACTACCTGTTGCCTGAGATACAAGGGATCTGTTGGGTGAATTCTTCATAATGATGAGAAAATTGAGCTGCATTTTTCTGCCATCTAGTGGCTGATTCCTCAAAAATCAAAGGAGAGCTGATGAACTTGCTCCTTAAATATTTATTGCAGTGTCTGTGAGGAGATTGTTTTCATTCATTTATTTATTTGCCTTTTTATAGAGCCTCTAATTCAGCTAGAGCTTGCTTCACCCTTGTAAGATGAGCAGCCACTATCACGATAGATCTCCAGAGAACCCCAGCTGAAAGATGCGGAGCCTTCCCTATCATTTTGTGCTCTGAGTAGTGAAAAAGGAAGGGTTTATAGTGATAAATGAGCAGGAATGTAGATCTCTCTGATAGCGTGGAATTCAGTGGCCAGGAGTGATTAAAGAAATAGATGGTAGCCTAAAAATTAGGGGAAATAATAAATTTCATTATCAGAATAGTGTTCTTTTAAACTTTTGCATAATGTTTACAAGTTAACTGGATATAGGGACATAATTAATTCTTACCATTATTTTCTTCTTTCTCTTGACCTGTGCTCCCAAGACACAAAGAAGAACAAGTATTAATTGTAGCGTTACCATCCCAAATCTTTCCTGGAAATTGAAAACAGGAATCAGATATTAGGTTATATAATTTCTTTTCAATATAGGCATCTTTTGTGGAGTTTGCACCTGAGCATAAAATTGTGGATAGTCGCTGCAGAATTTCATGATAAAATTTCTGAACTCTTCTGCATCTCACCTCTAAGTCACGGAGGCAATCAAATCCATTGCTGTGCTCCCTGGCAGTAGGGATGTTCTGTGTGAACATTAACACAGCCTTTGTTTTTTAGGGTGTTTGCTAGCTGAGTAAATAAGTGGCACTGCAAATGTTTTCACTGGTATTTAAGGTATTTACCAAGCTTTGGTACTACCTAGTGAAGCAGGCAAATGAGCACTTTATCAATGCCGCTCTAGTATTTTCTTTAGCATCATTTAAACTGCTCTGTGTGTGTGTGTGTGACCAGGCATCTTCTCAGCCTACATGTGGATTCCTAAATCTGCAGGCTGGTTAGATGGTTGTCATGCATTCATCTGCTATCTGCTGAAATTTGTTTCCTGAAGAAAGGAGGGCATTTCAAAATATCTTAGGAAACTTGAGAAACTGTAAAGCATTTTTAATAGGTCAGTGAATTGTCAAGAGATCCTTCTGCTCGGGATATTGCAAAACAAATGCCTGTGACCTGCAATTTCTCTTAAGCAGAGAAAATTAAGGTCCAGGTAGTACGAGAGGGGAAGGGTGATCAAACTGAACTCAAATAGATGATGTGGTCCTGCCTCGTACTAGGTGTAGTTTGGCAAACAGGCATTCTAAACTCCCTTTTATATCTGTAGAAGTTGAAAATTGCTAGATCTTTAAGATAGATAGATATATATATATTAAACAATGCAGCTTACAGTCCTAAAAATAACAGTATTAAACAGTATTAGTCACTGCTTGGTGACTGCAGTCAAATACAAAAGAATTGCTGCTTTTGATTTACTGAAGCCGCTTGGGAATTGTTGCCATTGTCCTAAAAGCACTAACTTTTATAACTAAGAATTACTTTTAGTATTGCTAGTTTTTTAAGCAAGATGTGGAGGTGTATCAAATCCTTTGTAGTTGTATATGTGATCTCATTGGCAGGGGTAGCTCTTCTTGGTACAATAATTTGAATTTCTGTGTTTGAGGTGTTCTCGTCAAATCTGTTCACCTATCATCAGCATAATATTTCAACTTTAAAATGTTAAGCAATGGCTGAAATTAGATGCATTTGATTTTCTTTTTTTTTCTGCTTATAGTTAAATTGTTGATTTGATAACTTTACATGAGAAGTAAAGATCACGCAGTTAAGAATAAACACAAAATTAAACATTTGATTTTAAGAGGAATTAAATATTCTTTTTTCTCATGCATAGCGATTTAGGGAAATGATTTTAATTAATTCTATTATAGTAAGCACTTGGACTCCTAAGAAAGTTAATATTTTGTTTAGAAAACAAATATCACACAAGTTGCTTCAGAGACACAGTTATGCATATAATATTTGACAAATTTTCTGCTTTAGCTAACTGAATATTGCATTTAAAAGCCATTTTTAAGCGAGGAAAAGAGGGGCAGTAAACCAGCAGTGAAAGCCAGTGCTTCTCTGTTAGGATTACTAGTTTCTTCCTTATAATAAACTTTTTGTCCCAGAGCTTTCTGTATAGAAAATAGGAAATATACAATGCAATAAACCAAAGAACTAACTCAGTACTGCTTTCACATTAAGGTTTTGTAGCTTATTTTACTCCCAGCTCCCCAAGTTAGTTTTACAATGCCTAAATGTGCTTCCTTATCCCATCTTTAATTTCAATGGATTGTTTTTTAATGTGAAAATACAAATCTAAAGTCTGCTGGGTTTTATAGTGGCAGCAGTTTTTCCTTAGAAATTCACAAGTACATTACTGATCTCTGTGTATCAGTGTATTATTTTTTAGAAAAAATAATCCATTTTTGTAAATGAGCAAAAGTAAGGTCTGTTAAATATTTGCTGTTTGCATTATTTCGTATAGGTAATGCAGTTAAGACAATATACCAAAGAGGAGATTAAATTAACAACACTGTTACATAAATGTACATGATATTTCAGTATATTTTTAAAAGAATTTTTTTTAAAGTTACATTTAAAGCTTTATAAAAGATGTCCATCATGTGAATGTAAACTTTAGAACACGAGGCTAAAAAGTATTTCTGAAATGTAAAAGAGTTCCAGGAACATATGAATGCTCTATGTAAGAACTGGTAAATCTTTATGTTTTAATTGTAAGATTATGCAGTTCTTGTGGGGAAATAGAAGAAGGATTAAATAAAATAAATACTGGATGATGTTGCATTTTTCCCTTACAAAAGAGAAAAATGTTGTTTTTTTTTTAAAAAAATGAATAAGATTAGACTCTGCAATACAAGTTTTTAAAGCTTTGTAGAAAGCTTATACTATAGTTTATAGTTTACATCCTGGGGAGACAATTCAGTATGTCATAGTCTGATATGACACTGGAATAGAACATGCAGGATTAAAGAGCTGCAGCTGGACCTTAACATTACCGCTTCCATCTGCCGTAGCCCTCACTTTGTCCGGGGAAAATGGGCTGTGTGGAAAATGTGGTGAGCGCTTAGCCCACTGGGGGAGAATATTACTTTTTTCCCTTATTAGTGTGTAATGATCAAGGGACTTCGAGTGGTAGCAACAGAATTAACCTATAGGGGACTGAGGAGAAAAAGCAACCAGAACCTGTGGAAGAGAAGCCTCTTGCTTTGTGCTTCCCACATACTAGCCCCATATTTGAATCCTTTGGAATCCATAGAAAATGAGAAGGGAAAATTTAGTTGCATTGTTTTGTTATACTTCTGAGGCTTCTATCATCTGTGAAGTGTAGAGCAGTTGGTTTCTTTATTAAGTGGTGAAAAATGGAAAAAGGAAGGTCTGGCAGCCCTTCTGTCTATCGATACTTTGAACAGGTGAGGATATCTTTCTTAAAGAGAAAAAAAAAAGTGTAGTAGCTTTTTTGCTCAGAGAACAAAACTTAAAAATTATTCACCATCTTCTAATAAAAAATACCTGATCATTCTGAAATTGTTCTAGTAGTGCCATGAAGGATACTAAGGTCTGATCAAGGTCTTGGAGAAAACATGGGGAGAGTCTGTCAAAATCCAAGGAATACTCTGTATTCCAGAAATGGACCAGATGGGAATGTTTCATGTCTTGTTTTTCCACTGTTTTGAGCTACTGATTCCATAAGAGGCTGGTTTTATTAAGGAATTTGAGAGTGGTTGGACAGATTTTTTTTTTTTTTTTTCAATGGTGGGCATTTATTGAGTGTAATAGAAACTGATGTTTTATGGTACCTTTGAAAATTGCAGCAAAGAATTTTAGTGCACATTTTATTGAGAGTGTGTGTATATGCATATATGAATACTTTTTCTGCTTTTCACTGTAGGAAGGGGGCTTTGGGAACAGGGGGTGGAGGGTGGAAATGGGAATGCTTTGTTTTTCTCATCTTTTGTATGGCATTTGTGATATTAATGTGGAACTAGGGAGCAATCAAATCACGGCGTATGATGTTTTTAATGTTAAGCCTTCCTATCAAAATCTCTATAAAACCAACATGCCAATTTGGTTTCTAAAGAGAAGTTGTTTATATAGCTTAAATAAAAGCAGTGCATTTTTCTCTGCTGAGAAAATGGCTGCAGTTTTCTTTATGTTTTATAACCAGCAAGAGTATTGAAAAGCTCATTAAGAGTGCCATGTGTCTCCACTGCTGTAACTTTCGTGGCTTTATAAAAAGTCTCTTTCACTTCTTTTCTAAGCTGTGTTGCCCATTTTGAATAGCCTCTGTTGGTTACAAGATTATAACGCTGCTAAGACTTTCTCTCAGCAAAGCCCTACGAATACTAGTAAGACTTTTTTTTTTTTTTTTAAGTAAATGAATTCAAAGCTGCTTTTTTTTTTTCTAAGTGCTTTTATTCAAAAGGCTGAATCATTTTTCAGGAATGTCAGGATCTAAACACTTGCTGCTAATTTAATGCATGTATGCTTTGTGGCCCATCAAACATTACTGGGAAATTGGACTGAGTATAGCAAAAGAGAAGCTACCTCTTTCTGCTGGAGTATCATGCACAAAGACTCAAGTAGATTTCTTAGAAGCTTATTCACAAAGCCTCTGGTACTTATGTTTACAATGTATTCTGGATAGGAAATTAACCTAGTGTTGTCAGTTATTTTTGCTGCTGTTGTATGCATTTAGATGTTTTAGGGTAAAGTAACTGGCTGCTGTAGTACATGTGTTGCAGGGCAGGAGGGAAGCTTGCATTCCATTCCAAAACTGGGATTAAGTAACAGTCTGTTTGAAGTTGTTTTATTTTACAAAATATCAGATTTCAACATAATTGACACTTTTATCCCTTTCAACTTTGTTCTCCTCTGTGGTCTACATTCTTCCCCGAGTCCATGGGATTCACAACTCTGCTTGCATCATATCTTACAGGAGATGATTCCTGATTTATTGTGTGCATTTCTGAACAGGAAGAAATTTGGGAGAGCCTTTCCTTTCTAGAATAATCTGCTCTATCGTATAATCTGTACAGAATTACTCAAGCATTAGATTTTAGTGGTCTCACTGAAACCGCAGTGGTAAGAGAACATGAAAATCATGTTTAAATATTAATAGATTATTTGCTTGTCTAAGGGTTTGAGAAGTTAAGCAGGCAAATTTGATGACAGTTAGTAACATTTTTCCCACAGCAGCCTTTCTTCTCCCCCTCCTCCTTCCTCTTTATCTATCAGCAGCTCACTTATTTTTTCTAGCAACCTCTCTGACAGCCAGTTGACATGTTGCAGGCTTCCCTTCCCCCTCTTGTGTCCTTCACCAGTTATAACTATTATAATTTACTTCAGCAAGAAAGATTTCATTGCAACAAGAAGATTAATTCAAGAAAATGCTGTCTGAGGTATCATTTGAAGGAAATAAGACATTTTCACTACTCTGTGTAGTGCTTAATATTCCCTTTTTGACAATATTCATACGATCAGTTCAATTCATATATTATCAATACTAGCAGAAACTTTCTTTTTTAGTGATTTATGTTCTACTGATCTGCCTGTTTTGCTGGGAAGGGGCAGATGAACTAGACAAGGGGTAAATTGAAGTATCCCTTTATTCAAAGTAAACTTACATTTGTTTTACCATGTGTGAGAGAGAATTATTCTTAAACTATGTTTAGCTGTCCCAATGTCTTGCCCTCATCTCCTCTGCCTAGTTTGAGTATTGTCCCTTCATTTGTTTTCTTTCCTAACCCAACATTTCAAATATTACTCTAATCTTGCTTGTTCTATAGCATCTAAAAAAATGAAGGTTACTGAATTCTTGTTTCTGGTCACCTTGCTACTGTCTCTAAGCAACTGAGTTTGATTTGATTGTATTATATCTGTATTTTGGACTGGAAGTAGAACATATATCAGTATGCAAAACATTTTTTCTGGTCTATATGAAAGATGAAATATTGATAAAGTTTTTTGACTTACTGTGCAATTTAGGACAGGTTTGGTTAGAATGCCATAGACCTTGACTGCAGTCATGAACTATGTATTTTTTCTTCCTCCCACAAGGTATCTCAAATGTGCAGATCTGATACTCTGATTCATTTTTCATCACTAAAATGTCACTGTTTTGTTGTCGGTTTTTTAAAAAAGAAAAGCAGTTGCAGTCAATTCTAGCTATTCTTCTCTTCCAACTGCTTTGGGAAAAATATAAGGTGAACTCAAGAAGAAATAAATCTATCTTACCCTGCTTCTCCATGAATTTCTTTTTCTATTCCCCCAAATCTAGGGATGAAAAAATGAAATGTCTCCAATGATTTCAGGTTTTTTTCTTCCTTTGATCTTTTTAATCCTGAAGTTTTGAGTAGCCAAGCTACCAGAAGGGATTTTTTTTGAGGAAGGTGGTTTTCTTATAAGGATTTACTGATGGTCAATTTAAGATTTTTGTGGGAAAAATGATGGTTCATCAAGTTCTAAATCTATAAAACATTGAAAGGAAATGTAAAAGGGAAAGATTTGGGATTTTTTACCTATTTTTGAAAAATTTTCCTAAGCAAACATTCATAACTTAGACCCAGCAAAATATCCATTTACATGCTTAGCTGTCCTTATCTGAGTAAAGCCCATTCTGTTCAGCCGTGATCTTGGGTATGTTTTTGCAGTGTGCTGCCCTTGTGAAAGTGGTTAGTTGGCTTCAGTATGTTGTGGAAACACATGGTGCCATCTATGTTATGTAAGGACAAAGGTTAAACAGCTCCCATTCTGGTATTTCTACAGTATTTCCTTTCTTGTCTTGTATTAAAAGCAGTGAGTTTAAACAGTAAAGTGGAATCTTGAAGTGCTGTTGATCAGAAATTAAGATGTTAAGATTAAATTAATTTGTGAAACAATTAAATACATCTTCATGGAGGTTATATACACATTTCTTTTACTTGCATTTACAGCGTGCCTGAATTCTAGTCCTGGTCATGAACTAAACAGCATGTTATGACAAAAGGGGGGAAAAAAAAGCATTTCTTGTTGCCAGCAGACCCCATCACTCAACTTTTTTTTTGTCTTCCAGAAATATGTTTATACTGGGATAACTTATATACTGATAAGCAAAGTGTTAATTTTAATAATTATTCGAAACATCAGAAATACAAGAAAATTTTATAAGGTAATGTACATGAGGTGTTTGTGACCCTTAAGAAAACTGATTTCCAGTTGTGTGAATAGGAAAGGTTCATATTCTGTTTATGAAGGTTAGCTCATTGCATCAGGAAATAGAAATAATGCCAGCTCATTTAGTGGACTGTTCATGCAATGTATATCATAAAGGGAGTCTCATGATTAGTGTGAGAAAATTCAGACTCTTTTTTTCCTGCATATAATTTATATGGTTAGCATATATGATAATACAGTATGCCATAAATACTCTTGACATGTTTGAATTGGCTGCATTAATCATGACAAGTAGAGCTGTTAGTTATGAAGACTATTCAAATAAATGCCAATAAAATGCTTTAAAGCATCATGTTCTATTTGTTTCAATTTGCAAAAATGTTTTAAAAATATTTAAACTATTTAGTGTTTTTCTGTCTGTGAAGTTGAGATTTGAGGTCTTTTCTAAACTGAAATAAAAATCATTATACTAGATATTAGTTGGTGTATTTTGAGGTATTTGAGAAAATTTTACTGCCTATATTATCCTTAAGCACGTCTTGCATTAATTAAATTGGAGCTTGGGCTTTTTGTCTTGAAAAACTTCAGGTCTTGTGTCAGCTAGATTTTGTTTCAGTACATTTGTCAGAATATGTCGGCCAACACATTCTACAATGAATTCTATCTAGTGTAGGCAAAAGATGAGGGAGAAAAGAACTTTTACAGATTTCTATAAATAGACTGTGAAAGATTTTTGTATGTTGTATGAGATGCTTGATTTTAAAATTACAACACTCGGAGACAAAGAGTGTATGCATTCGTGTTCCTGCAAATTAGTACCATAGCTGGTTTGTTCTTTATCATTGCCTGAAACTGAGTATGTGTTCTTTGCTTTTTAGTTTAGATACGTTGGTGAACATATATACATATATTCTAAACTTTCAGTTCTAGAATAAAGGAAGGAAATATGTTTAAAAAATTATTTTTATTTTGTTTTGAACATCTGCATGGTTTGAAGCTGTGTAATAGCTTAGTAGTAAGATTCAGAAAGCAAGCTGATCATTTAGTGGCTGGATTAAGGCCATATTTCTCATCCTACATCTTGTTGTGTAAGAACTCCAGTGTATGTGGTTTTTTGTCTGTATATTCTGTAGCTTTCCCTTATCTGTTAGGCAAACGCTTATTTATGTGTATGTTGAATCTCTAGTAGAGCTGGGAAAACGTAAAGCTTGGAGGTGCGTAACTTAAAAGGTTGCCTTTTTTCTTTGTCTGGGGAAAATGTCTTGTAGCTTCTTCAGACTAGATAAAAGAAAGAAATATTTTATGAAGAGGGTGGTGAAACTCTGGAACAGGCTACCCAGAGAGGTGGTATATGCCCCATCCCTCGTAACATTCAAGGCCAGGGTGGATGCGGCCCTGAGCCTCCTAATCTAGTTGAAGATGTCCCTGTTCATTGCAGAGGGTTGGACCTTTAACGGTCCCTTCCAACCCAGACTGTTCCATGATTCTTTATCCAATATTCACAGTTATTTTAATAACTGCTGTTGTTTATGCGCTTAATACAACTGGACAGGTGCTAGACTGTTGTGTTTGAATCTTAATCTATGACAGCTCATGATTTCAAGTTCTTTCAAGTCCAAGCACATCCCAGATATTGCCTTTGGTCTCCAATAAATGTATTCAGAATAGAGCTTCACTCTACACAACTCTGTCAAATTTAGGAACATTACTTACTTTTGCCCACCAAGGCAGGATTTTCTTTCATGCTCCCCAGCAGTCTCTCACTCATTTTTTTCAGTATTAGTCACTTGCGCCTATGTCAGCTTCCCTTTCTGTTTACTCATCTGTGCCATATTCCCCTCAGCACTCCTTTGTCAGCTCTTGCCTCCTGTTTATCTGACTTTCACTCTTGCTCTTGTCTTCCCTAATTACTTTCTTTGTCATGTAGTTCTGACTATTTTTATGCCTTTTCTTCCTCACTTTTGGTTGCTGCTAAGGAGTTAGTCTTTCAGGACGTTGTGTCCTCAGCCTCTCAAAGGAAGGTGGCTACAGCTTTGTTTTGCTCCTGGAAACTCAGCTTTTGCACATAAGATTTAAAGCCAGGCCAGCAGCTTGATCCTATTGCATGTAATAGGAACAGTGGCTCATTCAAGAGATGGAATACTTCTACCAGTGAAGTCAGGAACTGAAAGAAATCAGAAATCAAATATTTTTTAATGGACACAGAGACTTGTTAATATGCTATTTCCTGGGAAACTGCTGAGACCATCCTAGAACTCTCACTGAAATTGTCATCTCCAGACTTTGACCCTAGCCACTTAGGCCACCAAACAGTAATTGAGGCACGCCTCTTGCATTCATCATGTTACACGTATTTGTGAACACCAAGTATTGCAATATGTGGACTGCTGAATAGTAGAGACTTTTGTAGGCAGAATTCCTGTGGTGGATGCTGGCATTCAAAACAGGGGAAAACCAGGTATGACACACTCCCTTTAGAGTCCTGTCTGGCATTATGTGGATTTTCCTCTGCTGTGGCTCACTGTTCAGCTACAGACAGCTGTTCTTACACACTGAAGGTTGTGAAGATGTTTTACATAAATTCCGTACGTACTGACATGGCTTAATAGTAAAGTCAGTGGAAGCCTTACTATAAATCACTGGTTTAGGCATGTAATTCTTCCTGATTTTTTTTTTGGCTGTTCCTGTTACAGAAAAAAAAAATGTGATAGCTGATTTTGACTAGTTAACATCATTATAGGATGATGCTATTTTTATAATGTAAAATATAAAACAAGTGCTATTTTTATAATGTAAAAACTGTATGCAAGTGTTGAAGTATTCTTGTTGTGCCATTGACTAATCTTAAAGTTTTGAAATTATGAAAACATTTAAATTGGTTCTCTTCAAGAAGACAATTTTGTACCTTTTACTGAGAATGTGAAGGGAGCTTTTAAGGCTCCATTGTGTTGTATAATTTTTATGGTTGCGCTCCAAATCTGTCTGAGAACCAGTATTCTTGCTACCCTGTGTTCTCTTCCTGCAAAAGGTACTCAGATAAGGTATTTCAAGGATAATTATTGTAAGTGAACATTTGTCCTAATGTTATCATTGCAAAAGTAAAGATAGAAGTTTGTTAGAGTGCATCAGATAGCAGCAGTATATAAAGCAGTATTCTGCCAGCGGCTGTTGATAGACCACATAAACAGGAAGCATTACTGGCAGTCTATGGAAAAAACATAGTGATGGAAAAAACATAGTGGTGAGCTCATAAATGCGAGTAGGCAGGCAGAACAGACAACCCACCACCCTGGGGCAGTTGCATAAGGATGCAGGATCTGCAGATGTCAGACCAAAGGGATTTTTCCAGTGGTCTGGAAGTGCTGCAGTTATTGAGTTTGCCCTGAACAGTTCAAACAAGCAAAGAAGCAGAAGAAAAGAGACAGGAACCTTAATATGTAGTCTTACATTGATTTTGCTGAGTAAGAAGTACTATTAAAAAAACCAAAACAAAACCAAAAACAAACCCAAAAAATCCCCCAAACAAACATGCTTAGAAAGAGTTGACTAACTGAAGGAAAGTATTGTGAAATCATGGTTCTTGCCTGTAGCTACAGGGAGCAGTACCAGAAGTGGAAAGATGGAAAGTCATAACTGTTGCCCTGAGGAATAAGTATCTATCAGCAGATGATAAGTTAACCTATACTCTCTGATCCAAAAATGCTCCTTGTCAGAGGAGAGGCAAGGCTGAGGGTAGGATGGAGCAGGTACAGCAAAGGATTTAAGACCCTACTGTGGTAGTTTCCAAAGGAATACCTGGCGGGTTTTCCCACATGGCCGATATGAATGGAACATGTTAGAAAAGATTCTCTGTTGGCACTGATTTTCTATCTTTCACCCTTTTTTCAGTCATTTGCTTTGTTTGTCTTGAGGCTAATCAGACAGCAAGCTCTCAGACAGTATGTACCATATATAGTCCTGAAACTATCTGTCTTTAAAATATGCTTTCTAGCCACTCTTATAACAAATTCACTGTTTTACTACCTGTGCAGAGAGCAATTCCTTTAATATGCTTTTCTGGTTTTCAGGATGTTATCAAAAGAGCACGTGATGTGTTCAGAACCTTGGCATAGATGGTGAAATTCCTGAGGCTGAGCAGTTAAAACGAGAAAGTCACTGTTGTATAATACCTAGGGAAATCCTTATCACTGGTACCAAAGAGTTAAAATCTAGTCTTTTGAATCCAAAAACCTAATTTATTACTGTTGAGATTGGGCCTTAGGAAATAAATGCAGTACTGTGATGTGGTGTGGAAGTCTGTACTTATGCTGTTTCAGGAGTAAGTCCAAACCACAGACCTGAAAAAGACAATGCTACTACAGTCAAATCTGGCTGAAGTCGTTTTCAGCATAGCACAGAATAAGTGATATGTTTGGCGCAGCAGAGCGAGTGTCAATAATATGGCTGGACTCCATTCTAAGTGAAAATAGGAGCCATATCTTATGTGGTTTACCCTTCGCTAGTCATTGAAAACAGATTCCTTTAAATAAAACAGTATCTTCTTTCTTCATGACATTTCCTTTTCTTCTCTCGTTTCTTCCTTCTCCTAAAAAAAAATTGGTTGAGACCCTCCAAGGAAAACTTACTTCTGAACTTAAATAGTCTCTCAAAATGGAAAAAAAAAAACCAAACCAAAATACAACCCAAAAAACAGTTTAAGCAACAGCATGAAAAATTATTTTTTTAACACTTACAAGAGGATACAAGATGGATACCACTTAATATCATCGCAGAGTATTAGGCTCTCAGAAACTTCCTAAGTGTCAGCCCATTGATGCCTCTTGATGTGGAAAAAAAATTTAAATAACTTTGGACATCCAGGAAAGATCTGCAGTTTGGATGTTTAAGTAGAACTGAACAAATAATTTGACACTCAGAGAATACCATTGTACTATTATTAGAAAGCAGAAAATCCTAAGGGGGGAAAAAACATTACAAGATTTTCCTAGCAGAACCTGATTTGAGTTGATTTTTCCAATGTGTCTGAAATTACTTTGAATTGTGATTTTTTTTGTTCCCTTCATCGGTGTCTCTGAAAGTTACATACCTGCATGCGTGGAAGTTAAATAAAAGACTGCATTATGCAGAATCAAAGAATTATGTTTATAGCTCACTGAAAGTGTTTCTCTACCTTTTGTTTTATTTTTGTTCCGTGCAAACTAATGTGAGCTTGCTTTTCTGTGTTTCTGTTCCATTTAAATCCATACAAAGCTTTCTTTGAGTCTTTTGTTTCCACTGAAAATTCTTCAGTAAGCGTATATCTTTGTACTCCTTTCACACAGCTTTTTCTGTGGAACATACGAGGCTTCCCCTTGCAAGGGGATGTTTCTCTAGTGCTTGTTTTCTTTGACCTTTTCCTCTGTGAAGTGTATACTGCAGGGGACAGTGAGCTGGCACTTCAGTTTTACCTGCAGAGCTACATTCAGAGCTAGCTGGAAGGACAATCATTGCGTGCTTGTTTCTTCTACTTCTGACCAGAGATCAGATTCCAGTGTACCTATGTCTGCACCAAATGACCCCCTTTAATTTCATTTTCGTAACACAGACAATATTTGCGTGTTTCTGAGTTGCAGGGTTATGGAGTGAGACAGGAGATTTTCCAAGAACAACCATAGAAACATCCAATTTAAGAGAAAGCTCAGGAAATTCTTGATGTTTATTCAGAAGACGTAAAGACTATAGCAGGAAGAAGAAGAAACAGATATGGACTGAGCTTTGGACATGAACATTGTTCTAACAAGCGCTTAACCATTTCTCTGTACACTACTGAAAATTTTACTTGGGTGCAGGGAGAAGGAGTTGTTTTGATCGATATTCTTTCTGCATGTGAGGAAGGGTACATGGAAGCAGGAGAGAAAAAGATGCGGCCTTTTACAGAATAATATTTTTATATCTGTTAGTAAAAGCAGCAGATGTAGACCTTTTTTATGTTTCTTTTTATGAAGGCTCCCTGTCCTTCAAAAATAAAATAAAATTCACAGGAGAGGAGAGCTGGCCTAGGGATAACTTCAGGTTTCAAATGAGACAGTGATAGAGAATGGAAAGGGAAGTTAGATGTTCTCCTGACTAAGAATACGTACAAGAACTAAGACCAGAGGTAAGGCAGCCTCATTTTATCTGAATGTTACCTGTGTTGCCTTTGCTAGAGAAAACAAGATGAACAAAGAAGCTGTGAAGCCTGAGGATGTTTTCTTTTGGGAAGTCATCCTTTTTCCCCATCAGGACTTCTAAACATATTGTCAGCTGAGTCTGAGTATTGACGGAACAGNCTACTGAGTAACTCTTATATTGTATTTAATGTGCCTTCAGATGTGATAAACACCAGAGATGATAAATTCCAGAGAGTCAGTTTAAATGAGGTACTTAGAATCATAGAATGGTTAGAGTTGGAAGGGACCTTAAAAATCATCCAGTTCCAACCCCCCTGCCATGGGCAGGGACACCTCCCACTACAGCAGGTTGCTCAAAGCCCCATCCAGCCTGGCCTTGAACACTTCCAGGGATGGGGCATCCACAGCTTCCCTGGGCAACCTGTTCCAGTGCCTCACCACCCTCACAGTAAAGAATTTCTTTCTGGTATCTAATCTAAATCTCTTCCAATTTAAAAATGTTGACCCTTGTCCTGTCACTGCTCTTCTTGGCAAAGAGTCCCTCTCTGGCTCTCCTATAGGCTCCCTTCAGATATCGGTAGGCTGTTATAAGGTCTCCCTGGAGTCTTCTCTTCTTGAGGCTGAACAACCCCAGCTCTCTCAGCCTGTCCTCATAGGAGAGGTGCTCCATCCCTCTGACCATCCTCGTGGCCCTCTGCTGGACCTGTTCCAACAGGTCCATGTCCTTCCTGTGTTGAGGACTCCAAAGCTGGACACAGGACTCCAGGTGGGGTCTCACGAGTGCAGAGTAGAGGGGTAGAATCACCTCCCGAGACCTGCTGGCCACACTTCTCTTGATGCAGCCCAGGACACGGTTGGCTCTCTGGGGTCTTTAAATTGCTTTTAGGTAAGTGCAATGTAATTGCTGCTATATTGAGTCTAGCATTCATTTCTAAATCAATCTACTATAGTCTAAATAATTAACCGTTTAAGAGTTTTTTTAACATCTTTGCATACATTTTTCTTTTTATAAAGTATGGACAGACAAAAAGGGAAACTTGTAACAACTTTTCATAGCTGCAGATGGGGAAAAAAGGAACTGTCCAGTGTGTGCGTGTACATATATTTAATTTTAAAACCCTCAGAATTAATATTTTTTTGAATGCATTCAGTTATCCAAGACACTGAAATTACATATGTGAAAGAATCTCATTTGAACACATCGAAGTATATAAAAATGCAAAAAAATCAGATAGTGTCTTCTTGTTTTAGCAGTCAAATTCAACAAAAGGTACTCCGTATTTACCATGATGTAATGTTACAACTTGAGTGCCAGGCTACCAGACAAGACTAGACAAAGAGAATTTTAAAAATACCATTCTAATTAAACTAGTCCCTTGATGCGGATCACAGATCGTTTTTTGGCCTTGCTCTTGACTTTTTAACACTGAGAGATATTTCTAATGGCTGCGGCTACGAGTTTTAAGCCCAGCTCTGCTCATGATCAGCTAACACCTGTTGCGGTGAAAAGCTATTTTAGTTGTACAGTCCCAGGATTAGTTTTATAGACCAAAATAAACCCTTGTCATACAGTTGAGCAAATAACTTTAGAGATTAGAAAAAATATACTGAATGTGTGGTCTAAACCTACTGAAATATATATGGAATATTAAAGCAGTACTGGAAGACAGCACTGTGCACATGCTGATGTCTCGGCCAGTGCAGGAAAGTAAATCATCTCCTCTGGCACTTTAATACTTTCAAGATTTCTGCCTGTCTCCCCGGTTTACCTAACTGACAGTGAGACACAATTTGTTTAAAAAGAAGATAGATTTTAAATCATGCTAATTTGAAGAGACCTAAAAAAAAAACATAGGTGATCATAAGATGTAACAACTCATTAAAAATCAGTGAAAGACCTAATAATGGAAAATACAGAACTTCTGCTAATGCATGTTGTACAGGCTTAAGCATTGCATAATTTTTTGTTTTCTTGTTATAGTACAAAGGCTTAATACTGTAAAGGTGTCATGTAGAATTTATATTAGATGTCAAGAAAATATTTAAGACCGAACCAGATAATAATACATTTTCCCCATGCAACATTGAAAAAGAAACACTAACACAGGACTTGGAATAATGCCTGAAACATAATTCATTTTAAGTGTAGTTGTGGTGTTTGCAAAGAAAATGTAAATTATGCTTGTCTTTATAGTTTTGCCATAAGACTGTTTGATCAATTAGTAGTCTGTAACTCAAAGACTTCAAACATTGTTGGGTTTTTTAAAAGAAATTAATTATAGTTGTCAAAGCTGTATGAAAAGGATGTGGTCAGTTGTTAGCTAAAATTTCTGTATGTTTAATAGAAAAAAACCAGAAATTTTTAAACCAGTTGCTTTTGTGTTGATGTATATACCCTTTTAATTTGCAGGATAAGTTGGTATAATATTTTTATTTTCTAGTCCAAATCACCCTTAGAGTGACTTTAAGTGTAGGATAGATTTCAGTGTTTAGTGAAAGTGGGAAATTAAACAGATGCATCAAGCCGTATACAGCACAGGTTTTGATAACTGGTAAAAGATATCAACAGGGCCTTTGATGTTTGTTTGGTATCTCAGCAATTCTTTTGGTCTTGAGGAGGAGACATGTACGTGGAGCAGAATACACAGTAACACAAGTGTTCCCTCTGTTTAGATCTTAAAAAAAAAAAGAAAACAGAAAAAGAAAGAGCAATCTACTAAATCTGTTGGCTAGCTCGTGCTAGGAACTAGATTTACTGGACGAATTACAGACTGTCTTCTCTGCCTTTCTACCTGCTAACCACTAAATATATCCACTGTTAAAAGGTTTATGGAAGCCTTGTGTTCTCAAGGTATGAAAATATTCTTCCTTGTTTGTGAACATTATCTAGTGTGTGTTGCTCTCTAAGGACATAATTATGCCAAAAAGGATTAGAATTTGTCAAGTTGTAAGAAAAATCTGGAGTGAAATCCTAAGGAGCTTGTTTTCTCATTGGGCCTTAGAAAATATGAAATAAAATGTGTCTGGAGAATATATAGCCTTACATCTTCTAATTGCTTATCTGTAAAGCAATCCTAATATTTCTAGAAATTAACAGTTTATTTATCTGAAGGTTTGCTGTCTTGAACAGATGCCCAAAATTTGTTTTTTCAGATTAGTAAGTCTTATCCAACTATTGACACATGCAATCAAATATCAAATGTTTCTTGTTGGTAATACTTAGGAAGGTGAGAAAATTAGAGGTGCTCAAATTACCACACTGATTAGTGGTGTAAATTCCAAAATTATTATTTGGGCATGTTATCTGCAGTGCCAGTGGTTATAGATGGCAAAAGCTGCAACGAGAAGATGGTTTGAAATCATTTGCCTTGGCATCTTATTTGTTTGTTCCCAAGTTAACCGCTGTTGTTTGTCCAGGACTATCATGTAGTCATGAAGTTTTATGTAAATCGAGAATTGTACTGCAGGGTTCAGTAGTATAAATCCTCATATACAATCAAGGAAGTCAGTAGATTTGAATTTGTGTTATTGTTTTGTTGCCACCTTTTCCAGTTCACTGTCCAGAGGAATTTTTATTTTTTATATCAGGTTATGTTTGAATTTTGAACCTAAAGTCAAGTTGTCATACATTAAGGTTATACTCTCAGAGAACTAGAAAGTCTTCTATTTTTTATATATATATATATGTATATAGGAATGAGAGTTGTTTCCATATGAACTTCAGATTATTCTATTTCAATAAACTGATGGTTTATGAAGAGACCGGAGGAACTCCCCTGTCAGTGTGAAAAAAACCTAACCTCTCCCAAATGATTGTGTTTAGTCTTTTTCTGGGGTGAATTAGATGGGGATTTACAGATACACATTTTAGTTTAAGGGTTCAATTTTAACGCAGTTACATAATAATACCGATAGAGATTTACATACAGTAATTATATATCATAATATATAACAATACAAATTATATGCAGAGGTAGAGAGGTTTTGTGTGTAATACAATGATGGGAAATAAAAAGAAGAAAAATCTTGGAGCAGCATTGAACTGAGGACAGTGGTGGATCAAAGACAAAAAACTGTGTGTTCCAGTCGTTCAATGTTCTGTAATTCTAAGTGCATTTTAAAGTTTATTGGCAATTTTATCTCTGAGAATACAAAGCATGTGTCCTGTGATAATTATGAAATACAAACTTTTAATTTGAATATAGATAAAAGGAGGTCGTTGTTCCTTTAGTTTGTTGCCAAGCAACTTTTTTGCATTAAAATATTTATATTCACCAGAAGAACAATATTCAGTGCCTAAAAACAATCCTTTGATATATGTTTTTAAATCAGCTTAAACATCAAATACTACTTCTCCAGTTAAATATGTTACGTACCTTTTGCCTGTTTAGAAAACAGTAATGTATTTTAGTTGTGTATTTATGATATTTTGAGGCTTTGTGTATGTACATAGTTATTGTGGTTTCCTCTTAATTTCTGGTCACTGAAGGATTAGTAAACTGTTAAGTGTTAAGATAAGAATAAAAATTCTACCAGCAGGAATTTAAGGTCCGCAAAACCTCAGTGTCATGTGTTTACTGGTGATGATAGATAATCAGATCTTCTTCTGATTCTTATTTACTTTTAAATCTCTGGGATGGGCAGGTACAGCAGAATTGGTATGTGTGCTGGATTTGAACAGAGAAGCTACTTGCTCTGTTTCAGCAAACAGGAAATTTTCACATGCTAATACATCAAGGAGAAAACCAAAAAGTGTTTATTTTGACTGGCTTGTTTTGTTGCCAAGCCATGATTCTACTGCTTAATTGTAACTGGAAATCTAGTATTTTTCTTATACTCTTGATACGTATGCTTTTCAGTACAAAATGCAATGGTATTGGAAACCACTTAGTCAGAAATGTACTTTACCTTATAGAGTTCTAACAGAATTACTGTTTAAAGCTGAAATCACATTTCATCCAGGAGCTGCCAGTAGTACTGGAAATCATCTGCTTTCAAGCTCAATTAACAGAAGAGTTGATAGTCTAAGAACATTTCTCAAAACTTACATTCTTTTTGCTTTTCTGTGGACCTTACCTTGCCTTAATGTTTCTTAGGTAATTAGAATTAGTTTTGTAAAGTTCATCTAACTGTTTCCCACGGCAAAGGTTCCTGTACATACCTTTTTCAGAATTGCAAGGAGTATATTTTATAAACTACTATTCTGTGGAAAATATGTAGATAAAATTTAAAGAAACTTTTCTGCAAGAATGTGACATCTTTCAGGTTTTTCTATAAGTCAATGATTTTTAATTCTATTTCATTTTACCTTTGTGTCACCGGAACTGTGCTAGGAGAAACTTCAAAAAAAATTCAAATTTGACAAGTGTCATTTGAACATGACATTTTTTAATATAAACTTCCTTTAGTTGCACAGAAATTCAAGCGTCACATTATTTGGATGAGACTGTGGAAAACAAAATCAAATTCTACCTATTCTTTTACTAATTTTCTTCTCTTGTTTCTTGGAATTGAATTCCATAGAACTTTTTATGTCAAAGAATCCTTTGCTGTATGCTTAAAAACAAATTAAGCACTTAAGGTAGCTTTTACTGACAGAGTCCTTCACCAGAGGTTTACAGATATCTCTGCAAAGCAGCTGCAGGAAGCAAGAATTTTGCCTGTTCATGCCTCAGTTATATCCTATAATATCATTATTTTTTTAATGTACTCACCTGACTACTGTGCACAGTATAGGATGGGATAATGAAAAGAAGCCACAGTATTTTTTTCATTTTACAGAGAAGCATAGAATGAGTTACAGGGTTGTCATTTTGCCTTTGGTTACATTGAAGAAATAAGGTTTTAAAGTTAATTATCTGAATGAATTCATTAAAATCATCATATAATTATATAGTTGGTTATATGAAGCAAGACTAATGATAAATATACAGGAATTAATCCACATAAGTAGTGTGGATATCTTAATTGTGTGTGGCTTTCTGGAAAACCAAACAACAAAGCCGCTGCAGTATGTTAACTGAAATTGGTAGTGAAAAGAAATTAGAAAGATTATTTTTTTTTCAATTTTTCTAAGTCCCTCCCAGTGTTTTATGGTTTCTTTTTGTTTGTAACTTAAAATATGTTAGCAAATACCTGAGTGAATCTAAACTAAAGGTCATTTATTCGGAGGGGAGGACAGAGGAACAGAGCAATCCTCAGGGTGCCTCATGCCCATGCCTTCAAGCATGTCATTTCACCACATCCTGGCAATTTGGCCAATAAGCAGAATATTTTTGGTTCAGTGATGGACTGATGTGCAAACTCTTGGGAATTCAACAGCTGGTTGCAATTAAAAGTGTTCAGAGTTTGAAAGTCCTCTTTCAAATGATAGCTTCATCGTAGCAATCGTAGTTTGCTAGGCTGCTGATAGTTTATCAGTGAACAAAGTACAAGAATAAAAGAACAGGATTACTTAAAGCATAGATTTATAATAAGGGAAAATTGGAAAGTATTCAGATTATTTAGAACTACAGTTAACAAGGATCACCTTTACCTATTCCAGCTTGCCTAGCATGTCTAATAAGACCAAATAAGCTCTTCCTGACTTTGATGTCAGAAAGAATTCCTATAGGAACTCCTACCTCCATAGCAGGTAGAGTATTGCAGAAGAGTTGGTCTGAACAACCTATACCTTTTATGAGTCATGGCTGACTGATACAGTCTTAATCATCTGCCCTTCAGAAGACTTTGTTTTGGTTTGGGTGGTAAGTTGGACATCTTATAGCGTTGTGTAACACTCCTCTGCGTGTCCCAGCTTTCCCAGGGTTGTTTGGTTAAATTTTCTGTTTTATCTTGAATATGTTACATTCTTGATTTTAAGCTGCAGGCTGCTTTCTCTGTGTGTAGCCTCCTTAAAACTAAACATTGTAACTTCATAATATACAGGTATGTTTGTATGTATAGGTATGAAATACCAATGGCAAAAGCTTCCTTGAAGATTCTTGCTAGTTTGTTCTGAATTTTGTACAGACATTGCAAATTGTGCAACCGTTCTATCTCTGTTTCTCTGATATAAGTCATTAGAGTAATCAGGGAGTGCATCACGCCTAGGTTAAATTCTGCATAATGATGAGGCTGAATCATTCATTAATGGTACCTGAGATTTAGCTTGGGTTTGATCTGGTTGTCATTAGTAATGAGCACCTATCTCACGATTCTGGTATTACTTGCCATTTTTTTCTTACATAGTAGTGGGGGTATTATAAAGCTATTGTACAATAATGGACAACTTTGATAGTAAGACCTTGAGGATCATATCGTTTCATTCCAACGTCATATAGGGATGATATATTGAATGAAATGTTCTGTTTTATGCAATTTTTTGGTAATCTCCTTTTACACTTTGATATGATGAGAGAGGATGATATAACAAGTTCTCGTTTATAGGAAAAAGTTGTGGTGAAGAATTGGAGAAATGAGTTTTCCCATGTGAAAACATTCCATTCAGTGCAGAAAATATTGCACAACCTTATTCTCTTTCCTTTTTTCTCACCCCACCTAATTTTCCTGGTTTTCTTTATTTTATTGTTCTTTCCCTAAAGTAAGAAGAAAGATGACGTTTGAAGAGTCTCAGTAGTGTTTCTGGTTTAGAATTATTTTGTTAATTTTCATAGCTGCCTTTGCAACAGTACAATAAACTTTCAGATATGTTGACAAAACTTGCATAATCTTGATTTAGGTTTTCTTTTTGCCAGATGTTATATTTTAACCTATAGTCTCATTAACAGAGTCTAGATTTAGCTTCAGGTGAAAATATAAAGCTTTGAGACTTACAAGAAAATATTTATTATCTGGAATATGTGGAGATTTTGGGTAGAAGATTAAAACTTGGTTAATAGTTATGGCTACGTGTTCTGAAATTATTCTTTACAGCCCTTGAGTATAAACGTTTGTGCCCTTTATACATGTATTATTTTGTATCTGTGGTGCTTTAAACATTAAAATTAGGCAATGGAGAGGTGAGCATTTGAATTTTGGCACAGGACTGAGCTCGGTACAGGTATAAAATTACAAGTGTTTCTTAACTGAAAAATAGGCCAGCTTCTCATTGCCCTGTGCAGTTGCAGTGGTTTTTTGTATCAATAAAACTGCTAGAGAATTTTAATTTTTCTTCTGTAATTGTATAGCAGGTATACCTTACATTTGGTTTATGAATATGTTTACAAACCAGGATTGTTCTTCAGGATAAGACTGTCATTGCTCCTGCAGAGCAGTGAAACATAATTCTTTCTGTCTCTCTTCCACTCTATTTCTCTTTGCTTCCCCTCCCTCCTGATAGGATTTTATTCACACCCCATGCAGCACGATTGCTTAAATCACTGCCTTGACAGTGGTGTAGGAGGTTTGCATAGAGGCTTTCCTGAGCTTTTGCAGAGCTGCATGGCATGGACACAGAGGCTTTGTGCTATTCCCTGCTTGTGCCAGTTGCTAAGGTGAACCTGAATGAGGGGACATGTACCCTGCTACTGGACAAGGCCTGTAATTGGACCTGAAAATATGTTGAGAAGCATTATTATTCAAGCCCTTTAGTTTTCATTATTCTTTTGACAGATCTTTTGTTTGTTCGAAGAATATAACTACTAGTATCTACCGCCATGTAGCAGAGAAAAAATTCCCTTTAAGTAAAAAATAAAAAAATATGACAGAATACTAGTAGTGGAGAAAATGGGTAAAGGGTTCCCGTTCTCACAAAAGAAGTTTTTAAGTTAAAGTAAACGTTGTTCAAGTGTTTGCCCTCACAATCCCTTAAGGGTTTTTTTAGCAGCCACCTGGAATGGCCACCAAAGAATAAATTCAGAAATTCAGAAAAATGATCCTGTGTTAGGAATGCTTTGCTCGTGCCTTGAAGCGGAGGGTTTTTCTTAACATCAAGAATAGGTAGTAGACTGAACTTCCCATGATAAGACAGGAGACAGATGAGCTCTCAGAACTCGTTAACAGATTTACTACTCGTAATCAATTTGTAAAAGAGCACTTGAAAGTATACAGAATATAGAATGTTGTGATTGCATTCCCTTAGTATTTCCAGGTCCTCGGCACATGGAGAATGTTATAGAAGCCTTTGGGTACTTCTCAGTGTAATACTGAGGAGAAGTCATGAAAGCATCAGTGCAGAGATTGTTGGTCACGAGACAGAGGAACAGTTGATGTTGGAAGTGTTTGGTGGCTGTACATATGTTCATGCTGCTTTCATTTGCTGTCACCTCTCTTCCCGTTGTAGTTTTGCTTGGAGAGAATTTGGTTTAGCTTGTTTCTTTCTGCTTCCTTTCCTGTGAAAACACTAGGGAAAAGAAAAACAGATAGATTACAATATGACAGAAATTTGTCAGGCGTTTCACACAAACCACCGGCAAAGTATACTTTTTAAAGCTTTGGAAGATCTTTGAGAGGAAGGAATAAAACCACTGGGGCTTTTTCTCCAGTCTACAAATATCTGTAGACAAATTTATTTTCTCAGAGAAGCTGGATCACATTTGTAGTGTCAATAAAATTAGCAAGGAAGCTTTCCTGCTGTTTCCCTTTTCAAATTGAATATCGAATGAAAAACGGTATACTGTGTCTGAAACGATACTGGGTAGAATTCAGATGATCTGTATGTTATTAAGGGATATCAAAGTTGTATTGGCTACAGATCTTCTATTAGGCTTTCCTAAAAATCAGTGGTTCTAGACTGGCACAAACTTCCTGGCATCAGGGCAGGGCAGTCAAGTGATAACCTACCATGACTTTAGAAAAGCTTTTAAATAGATTATTCCATATTCTCTATACATCTACTATACATCAAAAATTTGTCCTGTTTTTCTCAAGTCATGGTAAATTCTAAATTAATTAATATTCTTCAGTTTCTTAGCAATCTCAGCCTATTTAATGTGGAGGTGCTGTTAATGTAGCACCTCACATATGAGGAGGGGCTAAAAGAGGACTGGGTTTGTTCAGCCTCAAGAGGTAGGATCCCTGCTGCTGTCTACAGCTATCCCAGTACGCAGGTGTGGAGAAAGCTAAGCCAGACTGCTCAGCATCAAATTCTTTGTTTTCCTTTTATTCTGAGTAGCCATTGGTGCGGTTTGATGTATGCACCATATGGGTACATATACACACAGTGTGGTAGCTGAAGAGGAGAACATAGTTGGCCACCTTTCATACTGAAAATAGATTAAGGTAATCTGTACAGCCTTTGATTCATCAAATAAGAACTACAGCCACGTTTGACTTGCAGAATAGGAAAGAGCATTCATGCTTGAGAACACTGTTAACTTTACTGTCTTCAGTGTCTTTTAAAATTAAATAATAAAAAAGATGTAATTTGCCTCTGCAGTGCTTGCTCTCTCAGCCGAAGTTCTGGGCCATTCAGACGTCAGCCTTACTCCTTCGGACCAAGCTTGAGAAAGGAAGTACTCGCAGAATGGAACGGGCAATGAAGCAGACTCAGGTGAGACTTCTGAACTGCCTTGTTATAAATAGGATTTCTTTATATGTCAAATAGAAACAGGTAGAAATTAGGACTTCTGCAGTTCCTCTCTGTGAACTGTACAGTGAGATAATTTTCTAGTTTTGTCTCTAAATTAGATACATAAATCACAAATCCTTTTATGTCTGCCAGTCTTGAGATAAATTCTTGGATGCACAAGTAATAAATGGTCATTTTCTTTCAAAAACATGACAAGTTTTGGAAGTTGGAAATTAAAATCTGTTTTCTTACCTCTAGTTTCTGACTTGAGATCTGAGGGGTTATGTAGAAGTTCATGAATGTAAAGCTGCTACAATAGCTAAAGATGCTATCATATTTTTGAATAGTTTTTACTCAAGTAAGTCATCTGTAGAAAACACTAAACTTGTAAATAGTCATTGGTATTGTGAGAACAAGAAAACATATTTGTGAATAAAACAGCACTGTTTAATTTACTGATGTGATACTTAATGATTAGTATGTTTATTGCAAGTTTGAGGCAGTGATAATAAATATTCTTGTTTCAAACAAAGAGACCAATTTTCAAATACAAAATAGAAATTTTAAAAGCCTGAAATATGTCAGCTAATAGCATTTATTTAAAAAACAAATTTTTCAAAGGAAAGGTCTGTAGGCAATATAAAGTTGGGGTTTTTTTCCTTCTTATTACAGAGTTTGGTTAGCCATTTTCAACTTTATGCTGTTAAGTCTTGTTGCCACACATGAACAGCAGGTGTTTCTACATATCCATCGGGCAACAGTCCTGCTGGCTAAAACAGCTAGGAATGTATAAAACTTATAGTTGTGGTGCTGTGTAATTAAATCCTGAAAAGCTGATGTTTCATTTAAAATAATTATTGATGCATAGACCCTCTTTGAAGGAGCGCAGCTTGGATGTGCATTTTTCTTCTGCTGAGAGAGGCATAGAGTTGCTATAGTGGAATTTCCTGGTGTCAGTAAGAGAGTGTCAAGGAAGCCAGGATTCCAAGTCTGGGAGACATAGCATCTAACAGCATTTGGGAGGTAATCTCAGGGTCCTTCATGCCCTAAGTCATAAAACAGTTGGAGTGTCTCCAACATTTTTGTCTAGTTTGATTAAACCTGAGTACTGGAAATTGTTATACTACACAGTTTGACAGTCTCATGACGGAAATCTTCATGAAGGGGTTATCGTTCCAAGTACGTTTATCTGGCTTCATCGCATGCTGGAACTGCAGTAATGCGGAGGATTTGATTAGCGTGCACTGTGACATTTTGGGAGGTGACCTCACAGTAGACACAGAATCCGTGGGTTTAATATTTTCTTTCATTAAGTTTTCTATGTTAATATTTTCTTTCATTAAGTTTTCTAGACATTTGAATATAATGACATATTTATGTTGATTTGATACAGTATCAAGCTCAGTTTCCAAAAATAGTTGAAGAAGTTTAAGGATTGATATATGCTAAATTAATCAAATAACTTGAATAACTTTCCATTTAAGGTTTTCATTCCCGAGTTCCATCAGATCAGAGTTTTTTAGTATCATGGTTTCTGACAGTTCTAAGAAGGAATCAGAAAACATAGGGTGAATGATGTTATTTTCATACATAACACAAGGTTTCTTGATATAGCATCTTCATGAAGATGCCAAAGAGCTAGCGAGTTCTGCAGCTATCCAGTAGGAAATGGATTTCAAAACCATAGAATTTTCATACAAACTGGGGTTTGGGGTTGGATTTGTTTTTTCTTTGTTTGGTTTTGTTTGTTTGTTTTACAGTTTCATGTTTACTAGTTCAGATTGCTTTAGAAAGATTAGATATTGCAGATTAAGGGAGGAGGTGGGTGTAAATATGATTAGATTCCCCCTATTGTTTACAATATCAATTTTTTTTTTAATTAATTATAAAAATTCTTGTAAGATGGCTTGAATAAGAAGTGATAAACTAAATCCTCTAAGTTATTTACTGTGGGGTTGTCTGAAGAGTGCATGAGCTCTGAACTTAGTGATGCTGGGACTCTTCTGTCCTCTTCTACTGTAACCCTCCTTCTTTTACCCATTTCCACTCTTGCATGCTACTAGACTGGGTCTGCAAATCCTTCTAACCAGCTGATGAGCATCTTTATAGATTAGTATCACTGTGCAGGTATATGCTGCTTTTCAGCCCTAAAGCAAGCCAGGCTGCATTGTTGGTTTGTCAAAGAAAGAGTTTCTCAGCTACGTTTTTTTGTAGGCCTGGCTATGTTTGCTTATCTTGTCTTAATTATATTAAAATAGTTGCAGCTATTTTTGAAATGAGGGTATAATAGTTGCTTTTAGCTGCTCTGCTCCAATTATTAAATATATCTCTACATTAAACAGTTTTTGTGAAATTATTTTGTGATTATTTTTTTCTAATTGGAAAGCTTCAAAAGGAATTGGGAATGATCATTTTCAAAACATTTTCCTGATTACTTTAAAAATCTGAACTATAGATAATTTAATCTTTGTGGGAGCTTTTAAATGATCAGTCTGGGTACTCTGGAACATACTTCAGCTAGTAGCTAACTGGAAGTGAGGAGGAGAGATTTTTTTCTTTTTCTGGATGCTGCTGGTTGTCTCTGTCCAGCTTTTGCCTAAATGAGGTTTGGATCCAGAAAAATAAGGTTAAAGATTTCTAAAGCCAGTACTTTTTTCAACCATTTTTCTAAGAAAAGGAAACAGTGTTTGAGAGCTAAAACAGTTATTTTACATTCCACTAGAATATTTAATCATGACCAGTATAACATATATTGAAGTCTGGATCAAGGTACTGCCAACCAAAATGTGCCTCTGGATAAAGTAGGATTTTTTAAGGTTGGGTGTTTGGTTTTTTTCCATATGGATGTAGGTGAGGTAGGGGGAGAAGTCCTAGGATGGAAAGAGGGAGAGGGAGAAAACAGGAAGAAAAAGGGGTAGTTTTTGATAAATAACTCTCCACATAATCAGAAACTTGCCATTTCTACATCAGTTTTGGGATCTTTACCTTCTATTGTAATAAAGTAATTCAGAAACTATTAATAGTGGAAAATAAATTGGAATAAGCTGTTAAACCACAAATTACTGCTGAAAGTGCAGCCAGAGATCAAGTAATAGGATGGGGAAGGAAAAAGGAATTTTGAGTGGTCTAGGAGCTATGAAAAAAAGAGAAAAAGGAAGGGTGATTTAAAAAACAACAAAACAAACCAACCAGTTTAAAGCGCGTAAAGGATAGCATCCCACTGGAGTTTCTTGATGCGTAAAATAAGTGTACTCTTCCCTTTCAGTGCATTTTTAAATATTTTTAAGAATTAAGCAAAAAGAATTAAAATGCCATGCTTTGTATAAAGGACGGGGGGGGGGTAGAGATGAGAGCATCCTTACTGCTGGATTACACAGGCAGCAAAAGCGGTGACGCTGCCGTGTGCCTGGTACACCAGTAGCCTGCTCAGGCTTATCCTCCAGTGCCTCGTTACAGCTACTTCCTGCCGCTTGATCTGGGTGGTTACACTGGCTACCTCTGTGTTTGTAGCTTTTATCAGCTTGTTCTGTGCCACTTTTGTGATTGTATTTTCTGCTGCTCACTGCACCTGGTGATAGCACGCCTGGAAGCTAATTGCTTGGCTTTCCTAACGCGCCGTTCAACATATGCAGCATTTCATATGGTTCTCTCTCACTTGCTTTTCTTGGCAGCAAAGGAATTTGCCTGTTAAGGGGAGAGAAACATGTCTTGAAAGGGTGTTTTTAATAAGACTTCAGGAGAGCTGGGAGCAGACTAGCAATATTATAGGCTAATCATTATGCCTAAGATTGAAAGGTCACATGAGATCTTGTTTTATATCCTTAGTCATACACAGATGTATGTGGTTGGGAATTCTGTGTCAACTGCCCTGTAATTTTCACTTAAATAATACTTCAGAGTGTCATTTTCTCCAGCAACTAATGTTTTTCTGTGTCTCTGAAAAAGGGCCATAATGATTTGGGGTTCTTTTTGTTTCAATTGTTCTTACGATAGAAACATGCTAGTTCGTGTTCAGTTCTTTCAAGTCTGAAAAGCATTTATGTTCATCTATCAAAAGAAAAGGCTGATACAAATCTAACAGAACAGCATCTTAAGCTCTATGAGCCTGAATGTAACTTTGCTGTTTCATTATTTTCACATTGATGGTCTTTAAATGGTTATTCAAGAAAGTTATGTCATTTATCATAGAAAATATATCCTTTTTATTTTTCAAAACTAAACTATCATCTCCTTGCCAGCTTTCTCCTTGTGCTTTGCTTTATTTGGCTGTTGTTCTACATTGGACAAATTTAACATTTCAGAGAAGAGTTCAAAAAGAAGAGGAGAGCACTCTTCCTCCCTCTCGGCTGATCTAGAGAGGTTTGAGGCTAACAGATTTTTCCCAGTTCTTTTGCTTCTCAAGTCATATATCTTTCCGATCAAGCCTCTCAAGACCGTGGTTGGAGCAATATAGAGAGATTTTTAGTATGGCCAAGGGAATGACAGCACTTGTCTGTTCAGCTAAACTACTAGATCACTAGGAGTTCCTGTCCTATTCTTTAACCCCCTCTTGTACTCTTAGGAGTACGTTAAATAGGATTTTAATAGTTGCTTTTAGTGGTGTATGGAATGCAAGAGGAAGGGTAAGGAGGAGAAAAATTAATTACTAATAAATTTGTTTCACATTAGAAGTTGAAAGTTTTAACAGAAAGTTACTGGGATCTGTGAGTTGCGCTGATGAACTGAGAGAGATTTCACTTACTTCCTTCAGGAGGTTAATAAGTGGAAGACACAGCTCTTCTATCCTATAGAGATCTGCATTCATATCCCAATAGTTCTCAACTATTATGAATTGTATTTATTATTGGAACACATGTTCCAAAAAGTGTTTAAAAGGAGGAGAAAAGGCAGATGTCTAATAAATCCCTTCCTTAATGAATTCTACGCAAGATCAGAAGGTCTCCAGAACCCTAGAAATAAAACTTATTACTTCACAAAGCAATCACAAGAGAGAGTGACCCTTGGTGCTAGGTTTTCAGTCTCAAGACACACATTTCCAGAATATATTTTATTTTGCTTAAGCAGATGATAGATTTGACAGAAGATGTTACATGACACAAGTGATTCTGGGGATACACTGAACTCATTAGCACACTTCAAAATAATTAACATGGGGGTGCTTGACTCCCTCTGTTATTCTTCTGCTATGCAATTATGGTTTTTGCTGGGAGGGAAAAAAATCTGAGGTTCAGTCTGCCAAGAGTTATTCAGGAATAACTGAAGTGGTTTTGTACCATTGGCAAGAGAGAGAATATTGAATAGTATAATTTTCCAGGTAATGATTTCTGCCTAGAAGTTTTCTACTGCACTGTTGTATTTGCCAGTTTGGATCAGCACTATTCACTGGTGTGGGGAAAAGAATGAGACCATTCTTTCTGTGCTAAAGTTTCCTCATATTTTCTCAGCTAGTACTTTGAAAGTACAAACCTTTTTACTCATTTGAGAATTATGTTCAATACCTGAGCTGTTCCACTTCTAGTGTCAATACACTTTCTAAAAGCAGCCAAAAATTCTGAGCCTCCCACTTTTTCCAAATGTTTCCCACTGAATCTTAGCTCTGAAGGCATTTAGCTTTCTCCTTTTAAAGTCTCTTCACTCAGCATCCTGACAGTTTGAATGATGGTATTAGGAGTCATAATGTCAGATAGGAGAATCCTTAAACCATATTAAACAGTAATATTACACTTTTTTATTATAGACAAAGTGGTAACAGCGGGTTGCAAAAAATGTGAATACCAACAGATTCCAGGACTCAACATTCACATCTTTCTGCCTAAGCTTCGCACTGGAAGGCATAAGAGTTATAAGCTTAACTTCAACGATCTAAACAATTAAAATAATTAAGTTCCACATGTAATCAGACCAAATACAAGGCATGGAGTACACATTACTCCCCCCTATTGCTAAATTGAATCAATGAAGCTTTACAGCTGTTGCTAAATTTGACTAGATGAATCTTCACAGCTGTATGTCATAAATATCATTGGAAATTTGGAGATAGGTGTCCTGAGGTGAGCTAATAAGCCATGTTCTGAAATAGCCCAGGACTGGTAGACAGATTTTTTTGAGTTGCAATGTCCAATGTGTATGCCAGGTACTACAAACCAGACTTTCCCTTATCTGTTAAGGCAGTTGTCTGTGCCTCCTATATTGTAATTAAACTCTAACTTAATAGTGAGAGCTTTTCTGCTTTTGATTTCTTTCTGTATCCTTGTCCTTACTTCCCCCTTTAGTGAAAAACAGAAAGCAAAGTCGATGCAAGAAGCCTTTGGATCTGTTTATCAGCATTGACTGCAGTTGTGCCTTCCCCCAGAGCAAGCTGATTTGGGAACAATAAAAGCAGCGTAACCGCAACAGCTTGGAACTTTATGCAGGCTTACTATTTGGAGTGTATGCAGTTCCTCTGCAGGTTCTGCACCCTGTGCAAAGTGTTTTATAACTACTGTTCACCAATGGCACTTTCACAGCTAGTTAACTAGCTACAAACAGGGGACTTGCATCTATTTAAGAGGCAGTTGGAATTCTTTGTCCTTCTTGGATGAGTCTCCACACATATGATTGCATGGGACATCTCTACTGATTTAGGGCAGACGTATGCAGCTCTATTGAGCTGTGACAAAAACGTCAAGTCATCTGATAGGAAAGGAGGAACCTTCAGTGCAAATCTCTTTGGGTGAGGGACTACAACTGCCTCTCCTGTTCCTGGCTCATACAAAGATGCAGATTAAAGCTAAGGGCAGCCGGATATATTTGGCATTTGAGACTGCAGAGTAAGAGAGAGACCATGATGCTGCACTACAAACAAATAAGCTGCAAGCATACCAAAACCGGGGGCAAGATGCATGTATGGAAATGGAGGCGTTATTTCCCCAAGTGCAAAATGATCTCCCCTGTATTTGGACTAATTTTAAATGTAGCATTGTCGTGGTGAATTGATGGATGATATCAATATTCCTGCTTCTGCAACAGAAAATGAATAGTCTGGTTTTAAATCCATCCTTCACAAGTAAGCTTATAAATCTAGTTTCTTCTAGAGACTTTAGGGGAAGTTCTGCTTCCACCTTTTGATACATCATAAATGAATAACATAATTGCCAAGTGAAACAGATTTTTCCTTGAAAACAAAAGCATTCAAGAAGGTGCACTTGTTTGATAAGGATAATGTAATAACTATAAGATTATGTGTCTTATAAGTAACATTAACATAAGTAAAAAATAAATGTAAATGGCATAAAAAAATATGCATAGTACTTTTCTGAAGATTTCGTGGCCTCTGTAGGTGGATTTGCCCTGAGGCTTAAGTCATTAATAGGCTTTAACATAGAAACCCGTATCCCTAAGCACTGGCACTTAGTAAGTTTGGGCTCAGTATTTGTCCAGGAGAGTCAGCTAATCATTTTGAAGGCAGTAATGCTTCTGTGCTAATAGAGGCCTCCTTTGTTTTATCATGCTTCTTTAGGTGGTAGTGTTTGACTACAGCAAAACATTCTGGCAATTGCATAGGAGATGCTCTAAATTGCCTGGTATACTGTTTGGCTCTCAGTTTCAAATGAAAAGGAAATAACTACGTCAGGCATTCATGAATCCGGTTATCTTCTACTCATGACCTTGACCTCTTTTGTGCTAATTTTGATATCAGAATGCTTTATATTTCATTTGGGATTGTTGGGCTGATTTCCTCTTGTGTGCTTTCCTTCCCCACCCAGCTGCCAAAGGCCTATTATAAAGAAATTGAAGCTTTTTTTAGTAAAATGACACTAACAACAAAAGTGAATATTTGTTTCTCAGTTGGCTAGTATTGTTTTCAAAGCAAAATACACATCTGCAGGACCTGATATAACAAACAAAAACATTCACGTTAAGAATCTACTACATGACTTATTTTAGAAAAACTACAGACATGCACAGTTCCAGCACCCTAATCAATAACTTCTTCCCCAGCATACTTCCCCTTACAACTATCAACATCTTCTTGCATCTTAAAAGTTCACCTAGACTCTTATTGGTAGGCCAGAACTTCAAGTTCTTTTGCATAGAGGCCTACACATTTTTGGCCATCCCCTCTTTCCTGCTGTCAAGTAATTGTATAGGTGAAACCAGAACCTTATATTCAAAAGATAGTCTCTTCCTGGATAATTTTGGAATATATATATATATATGTGGATATGTGGATAATTGTGGATGGTAGTCTTGCTTAACCATGATGGGGATACTTAGGGAATAAGTTTAAAGTGAAGAATTTGTTAGTTTGCCTGAGGATAAGGTAGTAATGGAGTGAGGAAGAATGGATTGCCAGAATACCACAAAGAAAAAGGTCTGGGAAATGTTGTAGAAACAGTACCTTTCCAGTTTTCTACCATGTAAAGTAAGAAGAAGGAACAGCTTTAACTGGTACACCAGAAAATTAAACTAAAAAACCTCATAGATAAAAGGCCTACTAAAGGTAGGCAGTAAAACAAATGTAATTTTTCTAAATGTTCACTTTCTACAATAACGTTAACAAAAAGTGATAAATGTATTTTTTTATAAAGTGGAAGTGTAGAATAATTGTTTAAAATCGGTAATTTAGCTGAATTGTTTAATGCTGAATACTTAAAAATGTTAATATCTTTATACATTCAATATCTCTGCTGGTGATGCAGTCACTACCTGTAGAAAAACAAAGTTTAAAAGTCCAAGTGATAACACAGTTATGATGTAAGCTATGGTAGAGAAATACTGGTATATCCGATTAATATTTAGATATTTTATTTAAAATTTAATACATCTAACGCTTATAATCAGTAATCTAAATTAATTTACCAGCAGGACATGTTTTGATGCTAAGGTTAAAAAATTGGATGCATGATCTGGTGAAAATCATTGGTGAAGCACCTGGAATGAGAGTATGTTGAAGCAGTGAACCAGCCTTCAACAGCTGTAATGCAGGTGCAATGGCATGGGTTTTTTCATAGCTCTATACCTAGTTTATTCAGAGTTGAGAAACTCCTTAGGAGCTGATAAGACAAGAAGGCATGTTTTTCCATGTTTACTCTATAAAATTAGGCTTGAAACACCGAGGTCTACTAATTTTGATGTCTCCTAAAATAGTGTAATTGGAACCTATGTATTTCTAAGATATCTAAAGAAAGGAGCAGGTTGTAGATGCAAAACACTTTTTGATAGTTATCTTTCTGGTTACAAGGTCAATAGTTTTCTTAATTGATATAATAACGTACATTTGCTTTATTTGCTAATGGCACTTCTATTTCCATCTAGAAATGTCTTAAGACAATGGCAAATTAACTTCTTTATTTAGAACATGAGAAATGCCATTCATCATTCTCTAACATTTGCATTTAAAAACAACAGGAATTTTATGCTAAAGATACAGTTGTCTTAAACATATTCACGTTGGATTCTTCTGATTCAAAAAAAAAAGAGAAATAAGGCTATGTACAATTGAAGGACAGTCTGATTCTTATTGCTGATGAAAATCCTTTAAAGGAAAAGAACAGAAGTCACAAATGTAAAAAAAAAAAAAAAAGAAAACCAACACAAACTAAACAAAAATCAAAAAATCCCCACCAAAATTATTTGCTGACTAAAATAATATTGAAGATTATTAATTCAAATTGCATAAATTTATATCAGTTCTCTCTGGCTCAAATATGCTTTATTTTCAATGACACAGTACTATATTCATATTTTAGTTGATTAGGACAGTAGTCTGTTAGAAATATGGAAACTATTTACTCCATAAAATGACTTTTTAAGAGCCAAATTAAGACAAATAGAATGAATTTTGCATTCTTTTCAGATTTTAATAATTTTCAAGAAAAATAACATTATATGCAGAGCAATTTTAAAATGCCCTCGTTATGGTAGTTTTGCAGTTATAATTCAGTAGTGGTGATCACTTTATTGCAGGTAAGAAATTAAATCAGTTAAATAAAATAAAGGAGTTCTCTCTGTCCTCCCCCAGTTTTCTCTGAGGAATATATCCCCAATCTCCCCCTGCAAGCCACCCAAAAAAGTGAGTTTTTCAGCATGACGAGAAGGCACTAAGTGCTTAGGTTATTGTAGTTCAAAAAGTTCCAGTGCCATGGTGAACTGTCCCTCAAAACACAGAGGTTGAATTCAGTCTTGAAAGACTAATTTATAGATAGGGCCTTCTTATTTACTGAAATGAAGCTAAGACATCCAACTGCTGGGAAATAAGTAGAATAACAATGAGACAAATGTTATTGATAGAAGTGTTTGTGTCTGTGTGTTTTTTAAGATTTTGAAAGTGATCCAGCATTGTTCTGAAAAATTCTTCCATTAGAAGGTATTTTAGTGCTGCTTTAACCATTACAGGAAATGAGAGACTGAATACTGGTTTTAGTTTTAAAAGTATTTAAAGTGAAAGAATATGGAATTAGTGGTGCTTTAATACTTGCAAAGTAAGTAATAAGTCAAAGCCAACTTAGTAAATGCCAAAAATTAGCAGTCCTTGTATTTGTCCTTGTATACTCACTCAATAAAGAAAGAATAAACAGTCTGTCAGCAAGGCTTTTCTTTTCTCCTGATATGAAAAAAATATTTTACTTCCTCAGGTCAGCGTACGAGCTGAGATTTTAAGAGAAGCCAATGCATTTAATGTCAAAGGAGATTTTCAGTGGGAAATCCGATAAAAGCTGAAAATAATTACTTCCAAATTTTAAAGTAGGGGCAAGAAAGTGGTTGTACAGCCAAAGAGGGCAGAGTCTGAGAACGTTATGTAGGAAGCACTTTGCTTTTATTATGTAGGTCAACACCAGGGATAATCAAGGAGAATGCTTTGGCCAATTTGTTTCTTGACCAGCTGTTAAGAGTAAGATTTCAACAGATCAGTTTCTACAACAAATATGGTGAAGTATAAGCCGTAGAGATTGGTAATCATTGACCTAGGGAGCATGGATTCACAGAAGGTGGGGTGAAGGGATTTGTAAAAAAGGTCATTAAACTGGTGACAAATCTTTGTGAGATAAATTTAGAAATAGGGAAGAAAAATAATGCTTGTGGAAAAGATAAAATAGAAAAGAATGGACTATTGTATAATTAATGAGGGAAAGTGTTATTTTTGTTTTTTTAGATTAAATGATTGTATAATTTAAAAAAACAAGAACTAATTCCAAAACTGAATATTTTCATGCTTTGAAGTTAGTTTATAACTGTGATGCTGTAGCAGGGAGTGAGATCTTCTTTTTCTGATTGATGTTTCTACCAAATTAATTTTGAACATGCCAAGGGCCTAGCTCTCCCATAAGTTACCGAGAGAGTTGGGTTATTAAAAAAAGTATTTAATATGGTAACTGTATGTGGTTTCTAAGTATTCAGAAGGAAGAAATTTTGGGAATCTATTATGTAAAGAATCAGTTGATTGGAAACTATTGTGCTGGAGACAAACTTTGCAATAGTGTGGGCTGGTTGTGGCATCTAACCAGAGAACTGTTTGCTGGCCTAACTCAACTCATTTGGTTCCTGTTCCAGTTATAACTATAAATTGAGGAGTATATTTGGCTTCTGAACTTTCCAAACTGATTTAAGGACCATTGATTCAAATAATCATTTGGATTGGTGTATGGAGAGTTCTATGATGATATGATATTGGCTCTTTCCAGTATTTCCATTTGCTTTTGCAGTTACCCTGTTTCTTCACAGTATTGCTGTCTGTCTGAATATTGTAAATTATAGCCCTGTGGTTTTGTGATAAGACTTGGGCGTTTTGACAGATGTGGAGATGTTTTTGCAAGCGATACGACCTGCCATGCCTGAACTAGGTTTTAAATAATATTGTTTGGAGCTATTACGCACATTGCTGTGCTATACCTGCCCATTTTTCCAGCTGCAGATCTGTGCAAACATTGAAGTTGCCTAGAAATAGAAACATGCAGCAAATGATTCTACCACAGAATGCTTCATCTCCTGCTTTATTCCATTTTCCCCTGTGCAAAATGCATGCAAAAAAAGAAAGTAATTAATAATGTTGCAAGTTCAGACACTTAAAATTTATAAAATGCCAAATTATAGTGCAATTGTAAGCTAATTCAGGAGCTCTCAAGCTGCATCTTGCCAGGACAATTCCTCTGGTCTGATATCTGCCTTCTTCCCTCTGCTTCTTCGTTAAAAGTGCAGGCTGAGGGTTGGATGAACAACCAGAGGTCCAGCTGACTCCTGGGCTCATGTTCCTCTCTCCCCGGAAAAAAGCAGGAAGCAGGTGTTGGCAACTGCTGGTGGAGGAGTTGATTTGTCCTTCAGTCCTCTCCCTCAGGCCCAGGTTAGAGTTTCTCAAGGGAAAAGGGGGCAGCTGAAAGCAAAGCACATTTGTTCCTTTGGCAGCAGTGTGCTACCTCCTCTTGAGGATCAGCAAGAAAACTGCTGCCAGTGCAAGACTGGTACCGTTAGAACTTGCAACTGATCGTCCTTGATTTAAGTAATTGAAGGCTATTAACATACATGGGTGTACGTGTTAAACTGCCTGTCATTTTGTTTCTAAGGTCCATGGCTTTATTGGACAAGGTTTTTTAGTATCCTGAGTCCATGTTTAGTTCTAGTTGCTCCTCTGTGAAGCAGCAGAAGATTTGTTGTTGTCTAGTCTCCGTCCCTCAGCCTGTTTGGTGCAAGTGACCAGCACAGTCCAGCTAAATGAAAATTTTATTTTGGTTTGGTTTCTTAGTTGGTTGCATATCAGACAAGCTGTGCCCTATACTGCTACATGATTGTGAAAAGAACTGTATTTTTGCGGATTCCTCCTATTTTGATAAAAAAGAACTGAGTCTTCAGGGGAGCTTGATGTGCTTCTATTTGAATGTGTCATACTAGAAGGCATGGAGTATTTAATGCATTTAGAGTGTTTTCATTTTTACTGGAAATTGAACTGATGTCAAGCCAATGTTTGCTGAAGATGCTTATTTTCCTCTGGTGAGTAGATCAATCATTAACAAAGAATGATAGGGGGTTTGTTTGTTTTTCCCTGATGTATAGAGAGCTTTCCAGGAACATGTGAAGAACTGGATTGGATGTCTTTCAAGAAAATACATATATTGAAAACAGACTTCTTTATATGTGATTGCCTTTCTTTGGGATAGCTAAAGTTTAAACACTTTGCCTGTGTGTCATATTTCTAATGTACTTACCATCATATACTCTATGGTTGCTGGGTCAGGCTCAGCTACTGGAAGAATGTGTGTTTCCTGCCAAGTAATTTTTCAACAGAAACTACTGGGTATCAGTCAAGGTTTCACTCTATAGGGAAGCTATTCTTAGGAAAAAGATGATTTTTTTTTTTTTTTTTTTGGTAAGAAGGGAAAACAATGGGTGTCCCAGGATGTTATCTGAGACATTCCGATCAAATTCAGGACAAAAGAACCTGAACTGTCTTTACTCTTCATACTCCTGTCCCCTTCACCACATAACTAAAGGTGTTCTTTGTTTTGCAACTGAGTAAGAATAGTTGAAAAGCAGATTTCAGCAAAAGAGCACTCTGCTGGTGTAAAAAAAAAAAGAAAAAGAAAAAAAAAAGTTGGCTATTTTTAATATTGCCAAAAGAGCTGTTAGTGATTAGAGCCGAATATCTGTGGTTCCAGGTTCCAGGTATCTAGATAAGACTCGACAATATTTTTTCCCCCTTACAGGCATCTAAGGACATTTAAGCAACATGAAAGAATTATGCTTGGTATGATTGCCAGTAAAAAACTTCAGTGAGTTACATTAATACATTACATTTTGGGTTGTATTGTGTTTTTTCCTCAAGATTTCTATTTGTGTTACCTCAGGTGAGGAAGCTGAAAATGTTTACACGCTTGCAATTAATAACACAGTCTTAAGAACTTTTCATCTGAAATTCTTTGTTTTACTTTCAGTATTTGTTGATTATATTTATGAGAAATGTCCATCTAATTCCTAAGTTCTAATTATATTTTTCTTGCCATATATAAACTTCTATTTTTAATATTTATTTATAGTATATTTATAATATGTTTTGTGATAAAGCTTGAATAAGGCAGTTTCTGCTATTTACAGAAAACTTGTCTTTTTTTATTGTGCTTATATATATGTATACTGTTGTACAATTCACAGTAAGCAAAACGCAAATGTGTGGTATATGGGAGGTAAATTCAGGTCTTCCAGCAATAGAAAAAGTACAGGATGTTTCCAATAGACTGGAATTCCAGTTGGAATATAGACTGGATTAAATGGGTCATAAAGACTCATGTATGTTTATGAGTGTCATACCTAAATTAACAGTGAAATACTTCATATAGATGTTATTAAACTAAAGGGTTCAGCTTGACTATCCGCGTGTGTTTGTGGCTTTTCTGAGACAGAACTACAGCTCTTACAGAATATACCTGCTATGTATTACAAAACACAAATGTTTGACATAATTTATTTTGTATAGCACTTTATTGCAATGACTGACATGGTCGGGGGAAAAGATCACAGTACAGCAGAACTGTAGTTTCTGGCACGAGATCAGTGAGATCTTTATTAGTGGTTACAAGCGAGTTCCTCCTTTGCCAAAATATGGCGACAAGCTTTGTTCAAAAAAAAAAGTTTATTTGCTTATGCTTTTAAAGGGACCAACAGCAGAAGCCTTAAATGCATCAGCTTCAAACACTTTAGAAGATTTTCCAGGCATAATCTCTCTTAGAGAGAGTACTGCATGATTCTCAGGTTGATGTCAGGCACAGACAATGAAATTAAACCTGTGTGCAAATGCCACAGAGATGACTGTCCTAAAATAGCCTCTACTGGCTTCTTCTCAGTGCAGAAACGTTAAACTTTTAAGTTTTTGCTGAGAGATGGCTAATGCCAAGTTTCTTTAGCTGTTTTAGGGGGCGAAGGAAATAGGAGATAGCAGAGGAGAAGCCATAAAACAAACATTGCATGCTCAATACTATGAGTACTTGTGCTCTTGAGAGATGGAGCACCATAACTAAAGAATCCATCAAAATAAGCTACTAGAAAAACACTGTGGGGTGGGTAGTGCTGAATCCAGTACAAGAAGGCCTCTTTTCTTTACAGGTCAAGGAGACTTCTGTGTCCAGTCTAGGGTGGGAGGAAAAAAAAGCAAAGTCAGAGTTGGGGAATTAGTCTGCTGTTTAATAAGGGATTACACTAATTTGAAAGAATATGCATAGAAAAATTTTGTTTTCATTTCAGTTAAAGGAAATCAACCTTTTTGCTTCTGTGTGTAAAGCTGCTAGAAACTGGGGCTGTTTTCTTGTGACTTTTTAAAAAAGGCAAATAACCTTGGACACTGAACATTGTGATTTCTGTCAATGTAGTGATTACGTATAATCAAGAAGTTGTTAACAAAACATTGGCAAAGCAGTTAAAACCACTTTCAGTGCAAACAGAGGTAGCTTTGAAAACTTGCAGCCTAAAGCCTTCTCCTTCAATGTCTCAGTTAATTTTGTTTCAGCGTTACTTTTTTTTATAGTTCTAGAGTTGCACTGACTTATTAGTAGCTTCTCTCTGTGAAGCATCCAGACATTTTTGCAGCTCCCAGGTTCCAGGTTTCCTGTAACTATTCGTTTGCACTACAAATTAGGCAGTGAGTGCTATACAGGATTTTAAAGTTAGCTTTAGCAAATTTTAAACCAGCTGTTATTTCCTAGAGAGCAGTGGAATACGTAGTCCTCTAGTTGGTTTAAAAACACACACCATTTGAGGTCAGGCCTATCAAGCAAGACTTTGATTGAAAGAATGACTGAAAAGGTGAGCTTGCAAAGTCAGCAAAAATGGAAGTCTCCAAGGCTATAAGATTTTAATGAACACAAGACTTACATTTGAATGAAAGATAAAAAGAGGGTAAGATTTTTGCCCTTTTAAGCATTGAGCTTCCACAGAGTTCTCACAGAATATTTTTGTCTTCCAGAGAATGTGAATAATGTAAAATCTCCAGTAAGTTGTGCTCTTCGTCTTGGCATCTTTGCACAATGTAAGAAGTGGTCTTTTTGAGTTTCCATGAATCACAAATCATAATTTATAATAGTGATCACTGTAGTAGATTTCGCTAAAGTATTTAATGTCATAATTCCCCTTTGAAAATTAGATAAATGGGGGGGGGTGTTCTTTCTTGATGTTGAAATACATCCTTGCTTAATAGCTTTTGTTTTGTGTTTGGATGCTTTAGTTCTTCACTATTCAGAGATTTTCATCATTTAACAGAAATATATAATCTGTGAGCTTTTTAAAAGGGTAACTCATTTCCTTTAAGTTGTTTTAGTTTCCAAGCAACAAAATCTTGTGTTTAATGTCAAAATACTGTTCTGAAAAATGGTTGAATGTAATAAGTCCAAATGTACTGGGTTTAGGTCTTTTTATCTAGTGATAAAATTGACAATCAATAAAGTAATCACTATTTGGACATAGTCTCCCTGATGAAGTGTAGGCTAATCTCAGCTGTTTTCATTTTTTCCACATTATATCCATATTTATCAACCAGAAGTTATTCTCTCACATTAAGCAAAACTTTACTGCATTGTTATATGAAAACTGGTTTTATTGCTTCATAGTTTCTGGCATTGCTTCACTGGAAGATTAAGTATTTTGACCATTGGATTTTAGAAGTCCGGATATGTCTGTCTCAGTTTCTCCCAGTGGTCTTGGTTCCAGGAGGTCTTGGGTTGACAAAGAACTGTTGAAATAAGTTTGTTTTTTGGATTGTAAATATAATTTTGTTGGGTTTTTTTCAAAGTAAGTTTACCAAATGAGTGTAACTCAAGATCTAATTGCCTAGCCATAAGGTACTAACATACTTACAGTACATTAGAAAAGCTTGGAATATCTTATCTAATTCACAGGAAAGAAAATTTGGAAAACTCAAATTATTCTGTATATTTAATTTTCTGTATTTGTCACCTGCTTTCTAATGTGTATAGTATTTCTGAATTTTAGACATTGATTATACAATAGACATTTTCTTCAGGGGGAACGCAGTTTTTTTATTAATTCTGTATTTATTTATTACCAAGTACACTATTGCAGAGCAAGGCTGCAACAATGGCTGTCCTAATACATCCTAAGTTAACTTGGACTATAGTTCTTTCTTGTGCAGTGTTTTTCAGGCTTTATTGTTAGAAAATGTAATTTGGCAGAGGGCAGTTTTAAAAATAATAAACTCACTTAAAGTTTTAAAGCTTCAAGAATTATGGAGGTTTTCTGTTAGACAAGTATTTCACTATCACTAAATAAACCTACACAGGAGAATTAATGGAAGAACTACGGACTTATGGGAGCATCTAGAATACAAGAGCAGTACAATTGTGGTATCAACTTGTTGATCCTAAAACATACGGAGGTAATGGACAGAAATAGAAGTGGGGCAAGGAGAACGGAAATAGGTAGTCGGGCACAGTGTGGAGAGGTCAGGCTAATGTGTGGGATTTTCAGAAGGAATCTTCAGTCTTGGGAGAAATTGAAGAAAAAGGACCCGAGAATCACAAGAACACTAATGTTCCCAAGAACATCACAAAAATGTTGTGTGTCTGGAGTTTCCATGTTAGGAAAGACTGAAAGGTACTTTTCCATTCATCCGCCTCTGTCTGCAGAGTTAAGGTACCAATTGGGTGATACGTGCGTGCCTATCATGGCGATAGTGGGAAAGCAGAACATATGACAGTATCAGTTTCCTTTGGCATAAATCAAGGTAAACATATGGTAAAAACCTGTAAGAAGTGGGACATCTTAGAGTTGTTAGAAAAGGAGGGCAAAAGCAAGGTAAGATAATGCCACAGTGAACATGTAAGTCAGGATTAGGTGATAGAGAAACATTGTGGTTTATGGCTGTAGGGTGCATTCCTGTGGAAAGGACTCTTGGGTGTATGGTCACCACTGGAGTCCCAGAGCTATTACCCAGGGATTGATTCTGGCAGACTGACAAGATCTCTAGACCGAGAAGCAGGAGAAGACTAGTAAAAACTTCTCTAATCTTCCTGGCTACAAAATCATAAATAAAGAGGAACATCAAGTGTACCAGGATGTTGACATAGCCTGTGAAACAAGCTTTTCTGCAGATGAAAGAAATCTGGTGGAACAATTGTGACTGGAACTATTGATTATGTCAGCCATAGAAGAAAAGGACATTAAAAATGTGGAGAGGTTAGAGAGATTGAAATATAGCTAGGCTCAATATCAAAACCGATACTTTATCATCAGGACATTAGTGATGTTATATATACAGTGAACATAGAGACAAAGCAAGGATATGTAATGGGAATGAATGTATGGAAATTATATCTAAGGTTGAAGAAATCCTTTGCAAACTTCACGTACTCACGTGATGGATAGTTACTAGCTGAGTTTGATTAGTAAAGTGATTAGACTGAGGTTGATTAGTAAAGTGAGAAAAACTCCAATGTGATCATTTCAAATACACATGGTGTACTTATCCCAAACACAGGCTACTTATTGTACTTCGTAATCTCTTACCAAAGATTTAAGTATGAGATGGGGAGAATGGGAGAATGAATTGTGGTTTCTAGAGCTGCCTTTTCCTGCTTTCAAGTGGCAATAATGGAGTCTTTGCTCATGATATAAAAGTCCATCCAAAGCATCTGTGTTTTTGTTGTTTCCAGACTAGATTAGTTTGTCTCTCTGTACTGTGGTTTTTGACTTCAGAACTCCTGATCTATGGCAGATCAAGAGAGGTGATGATGGGAGAGGTGATCTGTTAAGCTTAATGTTTTTAAATGTTGCGTAGGAAGAACTCATGTATCATTTAGAGTTGTGAATTTTCGTTGGTTTCTGCTGTAGTTTTATTTAACAAGTTTCAAGGCAGGAATGTGAGGTTTGGGTTAAACTAAGACACCAAGTCGTATGTCCTTTGATTGTGTTGCAAATATTCTATATTTGCATAGATTATTATTTTTTTTACACATAGTATTTATCCTGAAGATTATTAATGAGAAAAAATGCTCTCTTGGCAGTGCTACCTTGCTCATCTTATTGATTTATTGTTCTATGATTAGATATTAGCTGTGCAATATGGTTAGGATTCTCATTTTCTCACCATTATAAAACCCAAATTTTATCTCTTCAAGCATAATTCAGAAACATAGAATTTAGCAATTATTTAGTAACTTATTTTCTATAGTTCACAAATAGGCAGAACTATCAGAGCTTATTTTTTTCAACATATGAGAGTTCATAAACCATGGGTTTTAATAGCTTTTGAGTTCATTAGTGTTTATACTTTTTAGGAAATGTGTAATATTCCTAAGTCCTACCTACATTTTCAGGTTTTGGATCTATGTACAGAGTACAGTGTTTGTTTTGGGAACGGAGAGAATTCTACTTGCTAATAGTTACATTCTCCTACAACATGTAATTTACATTAGGCTTTTCTGCTTAGGAAGTGTAGAAAAATATGGCCACAAATTTTCCAATAAAATCTGTTGCTTTTGAAAAACTTTTTCTTTGAATTCCAGTTTTTCTTTTGGAAAATAATTTTTAAAAAAAAGCTAAAACAAGAACAAAATACTTTGATTGACGTAAAAAAATTTCTGCCATCCATCTCCTGTTCTGAAAAAATTATTTTGCAGGACATATTTAGGATTTTCTGGCTTTGCTCAGGTTTAGAGCAATTATTATTTTTAAAATTTCCAACTGTAGGTTACTGCTTTGTCTGGTCTTGTAAAATGATTACCCAAGGAATTGAACAATTTTTCAGTTTAATATTTGTTGCAACAGAATATAGTAATTCTGCATTGCATTAGAACATTAGAGCAAAACTAAAACTGCAAAATATGATTTGTTATATAGTTTGTAGTCAAGTAAACTCTGTAATTAAATAACATTACTTTAAAGGTTTTATTTGAATCTGACTGCTTTTGGATTGTTTGGAACTCTGTAAAGGAATGTAATTTTATTAGTCTGTCCCTTTCCTTACTACAAATATACCTCAGCCGTTTTCTTGGGGTAGGTTTTTGGATAATCTATAGGAACAGGTCTCTGGAGATAATTTCATGAGTGAATAAGATTGAGTATTTTAAATATTACTATTTAAAATTAGGTCTGAGAACCTGTCTAGCTCCTTCTATAAATTTTTGACTGAGTTGTATGTGAGACTTGGATAGATGAATCAGGTGAAGGCAAGTAATTTAATGTACCCTTATTTATACATCTGGCCTTAAATTTGCTAGATTAGTGATGACTGGCATTTGAGGAGAGTTTCTCCCTTACCTTAAAATTTCTAACCAACTTTATGACTATAGTGATGTTTAATATTTTCTTCTCCTTGCTATTGAATTTTGATTGAATTAACTTCATAGTGGATTTTCAGAGAAAAAGTTAATGCTGAAGCTGCTGCACTTTTGCTATATGAAAGTTCCCATTTCCTTTCAAAGGGTTTCAGAAGAAAACATTTCAACAATTCAAAGCTCCATCAAAAAAAAAAAAAGCCTGAATAGATTTGGACTCCAAGTCACAACAATGTATTATTATTATTCTTTATTAATTAAATTTTGCTTCCAAAAGGATTGTCCACTTTGTGGACAAAGATGTTTGTCTTTCTCTCTCTTTTTAATAAGAAATTTCATGCCTAAAGCCCATCACTACTATCCTAGACGGGGGAAAAACTAGCTAAAGGACTGAAATGCATTAGGCAAGGTGACTTCAATATTTGATACAGTTTTACTCTGCAAGCATTTTTTTGCATGTTGTAGATTTGCTTCTTATTCCTGTTAAACACACTTTGAAATTTAAATCTCTTCAAAGGTTTTTTATTTATTATTAGCTGTAATAAAAAGCTTTTACATAAATGTTTATTACATTTTCTTATATGAGGTAATAAAAAGACTTGTAGCATATTATGGTGGCTTTCTGGCATTTAGTGTTATCTTTAATATCATTTCTCCATTGTGTCAAGCATGCCTAAAATCCTGAATGCTTTGAATTTCTTTTTTTTGATTGATTAATTCTAAGTAAATATAAATCAGAGTATACTTTGCATTTACAGGCCCTTGCAGACCAATTTGAAGATGCAAATACGTCGGTATCTGAACGCATGAAGATTTTCTACTGTTGTCAGGTGCCTCCACGTTGGGCCATACAGGTGTGAAGCAATTCCATCTGAAGTTTTACTTAAAAGTCTGTGGTTCTTATTATTTTTGATACTGCATGACTCCAAGGTCAAGAGAGCGTGATATGATCTTGAGTTGTAACACTGTAGAAATAAAGGCATAACCTAACAAGACAGCAGGTTTTTTTCTGGAAAGAAATCAAGTTCTACAGTCTTTTGTTTTCAAATGTCATGTTCTGTAATGCATAGAAGTAATTGCTTGTAGTGCAATTCTTTTTTACCTTCACTTTTCATTCAGTAAAAAATGGACCAAAACTTTCAAGCTTCTAACATATCTCCTGTAAAAATAATCTTGCTACTGTCTTGCTATTTGTTACTGGTTTACTTATGCTAGTTAGTTGTGGCTTTCTTATCTTTTAGTGATCACTCGCTTTGGGTTGTTTTCAGGAAGTAGATCATGGCCAAAGTAGCCAAATTAGAAGTCAAAAGTACACTGGAGAACTCCTTGAGCTGAGAAGTGTTTATTTTCAGGACATGCTCCTTTTTACTGTTGCTGACAGGATATTTTTTTTTTGAAAACTACAATGTTCATCTTCACTCTTTCTAGAACAGAAATCTAAACATTAGAGTCTTACCTGATGATTTAACAAACTGATCTGATTTAACAAGCTTAAGAAAACTTTTTGCATCGCATAGCTCCAAAAGTGTTCATGTTGTTTCCTTTTAATGGTGTTTATTCCTTTTTGATTTCTAACCTCAATGCATATTGCTTTAACCAAGCATATCTTCTAGCATTCCAAAATTATTCCACACTGCCTTTCAACAGGTACTTGCAATAAAACTAGCAAATGTGGTTTTCATTTCCAGTTGTCAGAATGGCACTTTTCAATCCAAGCTAATTTTCCAAGCCAAAGATAGAAATACTAAAATAGGGATTTATAATGGAAGATGGCTGCTGTCTTCTAGTCATAGTAGTGAAAGAGGCACTGCATATATAGATTTTACCAAATTTGACTCGAGTAAATTTAGTAAAACATAAATAAGATATAGTTCCAGATACTAGAAAACGTAGGGTTTTCCCATAGCAATTAATATCAAGCTACCAAGTAACTACTTTGTTACAGATTTTCAGTTTGTTACATATTTATGTTAAAAAACTGTATCCAGTTCTTAATTTTTTGGCTACCAGTCTGTTCCTATATGGTGACTCCTTGGATTTGTAACATGTACTGAACCCAAGCCTACACTGACTCCATGGAGAGATCCATGACATCTACAGAGAACTTGAGGGAATCCATTCAGGGGTTCCACCAAAAGCACTGGAGAAGTTCACTGTATGGGAGCTCATAGCATAATTAGGTGTCCTTATACAGAAAGTTCCCATTTGTTTTCACAAAGCAAATAGTGTATGTCACACATAGTAAATAAGTTATCCTTTCTTCAAAGATGAAAACCTATACATGATTTTAATCCCCTCTTAAAAAAATAAACAAAAGACCAAAGTAAACTTTTCAAAGTCATGAAAACATACCTTGTTTATATTAAAAAGATTACTCATTTATTTTCATAAGTAAACTGAAATAATAGCTGAATTTGAAATAACAAAGAGGCTGACTTATCTGTGAGGAAAACTCAACTAGGGAGTTGAATTCAAATCCAATATTGATGTGACTAAAAACTAACACCCTTTGGCGGTGGCTGTTTGGGACAGTGATTTGTCATAATTACCTAACAAAATTGCATCAGAGCCTTTCTCTCCATCTGTGTTTGCACATGTACAGATTACTATGGCAAAGCATTGCGAGAAGAGGCTTTAATGCCCTCCTTTAGCCTCTCTTTCCTACTCTCAGCATTCCCCACGTCCTGCTGCAACTGCTCTCCAACAGCATGGGCCATATACCTCTTTTAAGGGCTGAAGTTCAGCTCTGTCAATTCTTCCTTGCCGTGTCTGTTTCCATTTTTGCATTATATTGTTAACTAGTTGAAAGTAATTAAGCTCCTGACATGAACAAAAGTCAAATTAAAACAATTATTGTTCTGTTGGTGGGCTTTTTTGAGGTATATGCATTGCTTGAGGCTCCAGCTTGAAGTTTCGAGAGAATTCCTTATTCTCTGTCTGCTTCTTGGTGATGTCAGAAATGCTTCTAACATCTTTTAAAAATGTAAATTGTATTTACTTACCTATTTTCACTTAACTGCAATTTCTTGTCTTCCCAGCGTCAGCTTGCAAGCTTGCTCTTTGAGCTGGGATGCACCAGCTCTGCCTTACAGATATTTGAGGAGCTGGAAATGTGGGAAGATGCAGTGATCTGCTATGAAAGAGCAGGACAGCATGGGAAGGTAAGAAAAATGTTTTTTTACAACTGAGATCCTGTCTTGAAATAGGATCTGAAGTATAAAAGACTGTCTGGCTTGAGCTGTCAATTCGCTAGTGACACTTCTATAGACGTATCATGAGGAAAGTCTGGGAAAAATGGACACATGACATATGAGTCTTTCATAACCTGTGAATGCTAAAAAAATAAAAAAAAGATTTAGGGTAATGACCACATGAAATAGAAGTTGGTTAATGAGAAATAACTTGGGAAGCAAGACAATTGTGATAGTTGTTCTTGAAAATATTCAAAGAAAATTAACAACTATGGATGCACAGCAAGGTGTAATGTGGGCATTTCAAGAAGGCTGTAGCAGTCATTAATGATGGGGTCTTGGAGGGGATATTAGTTTTCTTTCCCACTTGATTTCAGCCTATTAACTGTAGTTACAGAATCAGACAAGTGGCATAAGATTAAAAGGCTTTACTTTGTTAAGTCTATGTTGATATTTTTCTGAACTTCTCCCATGATTTCTTTAACACTGCTGCTACATGTGATCAGCTCCAGACAAAGATAATTTAAAGCCATCAGCTAACTCTAAGTATCAGTGACAGAATTATTTGAAAATTCTGCTAGCAGGCTGTAGCAGCCCTGCTATTGTTGATCATTTGGTTGATAGTAAGAGCAATGGTAGGAAGATTCTAGAAGATGATACCTGGAAGCAATGCCTACTTGTGTGTAACTTCAGCTGTGTTCTCTCTCTGGTGCCATCTCTCACACATAAAGACAATAACAGAAACTTATGCTGTCAGGCATTGTTTTCAGAATTTATACAGTTTTCAGTAATATTCACTTTCAGATAAAAATGGGTTTTCTTTTCTTCCCTGTTCTCTCCCTCTCTTTGGTATATGATAGCATTAAATATATGAACGTATGTGTGTCTTTACAAAGACAAAATTACAAAGACTATGCTTACACTAATTTAAGCTTACAGAATAGAGAGTTATAACTTCAATTAATAGAAAAAATGCAGAATTTCTCATACTTGCATGTTTTTTCTAATTATTGTGCACTGATGCCCAGGTTTTGGTCATTTAAAACTGACAGATAAGTTTTGCTGGCAAATTCTGTGTCACATTATGCATGCCTCAGGGATGGTATGCAAATACCCCAATCTTTTCAGTACAGTGGAGAAGTAGAGGTCAATATTTTCCATTTCCTGGAAATGTATTCTGTCCTACTTATATTCACAAACTGCCCTTAGGGAGTTATGAAAATGGCACTCGGAGAATAGGACAGGATATCTGACACAGGAAGCTGCTCAGAAATGCTTTCAGAATGAGAGTTTGTGCTGTGCTTTGAAAAACAGAAAATGCTGTCTAAGTAGTAAGTAACAGTAGTGCTGGGAAAAAAGCTAAATTCAGATCAGAAAAGCCAGAAAATTAGAAACATTGTGAGTGACTATTTGTGCTTCTTACCAAAAAGCTTTCAGTGTGAGAACTGTCTGTCAAAGATGTTTTTATGTTTTTACATATGGTAGTTATTCTTTTAGAAGTGCACGAGAATCTACCAGAGCAATGTGTTGTTCAGTGGATATTCATGTCATTAAAGAACTTAGCATATATGTGCCCCAAAATAACAAGCTCTAATAAATAAACTTCTGCATGTTTTTCACTCACAAATGCTTTTATATAGAAGACCTGAATTTAAATACTGAAAAATCTAGTAAAACAGCCAGATATCAGCAATATAAATGCATTTGATGAGTGCTTACGCATCAAAGGAATATGTTCCGTCCTCCTACTTTTGAATTATACACTGACAAAGAAATAGTACATGTAGATAAGACTATGTGCGGTTCCACATTATGCACTTGGGAAATACTCAGTTATAACAGGGCCACATAGCAGTACAAATTTTGCAGAGTAACATTTAGCAAACTTTTTTTGTGGATCTTTTATTGGTGCTCTATACTCACTTGTTTCATAATCTGAACAAAATGAGTAGAAAGTGGTATCATAACAAGAGAAGAGTAACGGAGTGCCAAGCGATGAGCAAAACAGGGCACAGAACAACAACAAAAAGTATTATAAAATCTGAATGCACAGTATGTTGGTAGTTGCTGTCTTTTACTTTGCTGTCTTCTCATTCCACTCTTTTACTCATGTTCCTTTAACAGACTTGTTGCAAAAGCAGACTCTAGTCCCGATGTGTGTACTGAGAACTGGTGTTGAAAGTGTCCTTCTCCTTTCTTTTAACTGTGAGGAGGACCCAGAGATCTCGGGAGTATTGTTTACGTCAGACAACTTTTTTTTTGTTTAAGGTCTACAAGGCCTTCTTCAACCTCACTGAAAATGCATAATACACTAAAAATGGTTATATTTCTCTACGAAAACAAAAAGGAAGGATAAACCGCAGATGTGAATTTTCAATTCTTCCAATTGAAGTGAGGCCTTTCTCACTTGCAGGAGCTCTAGAGCATGGTAGCTGCTGACCTTTGATAAATTCATGAGCTCTACCTTTTCGCCAGGTATTCTGTCTTACAACCAAGTTGTCAACCCTCTCCCTGTTCCAGCATCTCCTCAGAGTAAACAGCGCGGTACACAGGGGTATGTTGGTCTAAAACCAGACCGCAAAACCAATCCACATTCTACATAGTTGTATTTTTTGTCATGACATGGCACAGGTATCTCTAAAACATTTGAGCGAGGAAACACAATTATGGTAAGATCTCAGAAGCTCCCATTTAAAGTCAGGAAATGCCTCCCAGATGCAAGGTCAAGTAGTACTATACTGACTAGTGCATGAGATCGTTCAAGAACTTGATTGATTTCCAGTACGTATCATAAGAGACATAGAAGGCAGGTAAGCACTCCTATGTGTAGCTACAAAATTGAGAAGGAGGAGTAAATGCTTTGCCAAGGTCATGCATGAAGTTACAGGGAAGAAGAAATGAAAACTGAAGAGCTCTCCTTTTCTCTCACTACTTCGTTCCATGCTCATCTGTTCTGCTGCTTCCTGCAACTTCTCTGGTAGCCTAGCAAATAACAGGCAAACAGAGAAGATTAAAGCATTTTAGGAAATACTTTGAACTCACAAGGGCATGAATTGTCAAATAATAGAACTGGTAGATCTGTGAGGACTGAGGCTAATAGGACTTTTTAGGAAACAAATAAATAAAAGCATGGGCACATGTGGGTGGGTCGGCAAGTGGAATTTCAAGGTTGGGAAGCAAAATGCAGGATGAGTCTTGAACTTGCTGTCCAGTGAATAATGGTGTCTGTAGTGAATAATAAAAAGACACCACCTTTCATTTAAAACAAACCCCTTTTACTTGTTGTGGATTTTTGTGAAGCATTGCCTGTTTAATTCCCATACCAACTCTAGTAGCCCAAAAAGCTGATACCAGCCTAAATCTTTCCCGTATTTAGATCAGCTGGCTCTTGAACTGAGTATTGAATGCAGCATTCTGGTGCAGACCATTCTGTGAAAATCAGTGTTGTTATAATTAAATTTGTTTCAATCAGCAAGGGTTATACAGCTTCATTTTTTTCTTTTTAGGTAACTTTTGATTGCTAATTTTATTATCAAAGCTTATTTAATTTAGATATATTTTAAGTTCTAAAGCATGGGCATTACTCATTAATATCTGTTTAATGAGTAAGAATAAACCTCCAGTGGATGTATTTCTTTTACATGCATTGCCTGAGCTGGGTGAAAAATGTTTGTTGATAATATTTTTTGTTAAGAGGAAGATTTTCTTTTTGCAGAAGCAGGCGTCTTATCAAAGATTAAATATGCATTTTTGAAAATAGTTTACTACAAAGTTAGGAGACAGGAATATTTTTCTTGACAAAAAAACAGGCAAAATTAGAAATCCTGTTTTAAAACATTATCTGGTTTTGTAGAAGACAAATGACAAATGCTTTGAGAATAACATTATTTTTTTTTAAGATCCCCTTTGTATTAGTGCTTAAAGATTTAAGTAATAAAAAGGTTTGTGACATGCCAGAAATGTGATCAGATAGCTAATCAGATGAAGAAAAAGTCAGACTTATTTAATTCTCTGTTTTATCTGTGTGTTGAAATATTTATGTTGGCAATGAATTCTTGTAACATTAGACCAGAACATGATTTTTTATGCTCTTAAATGTGAGACGCAATTAGTGACTGGTTGACTTTCTGGTCTAGTGTATGATTAGTACTATGCACTGCCACAGAAAAGCAATCTGAACATGGGAGCGCCCTGCAGAGGAAGAGGTAAAGAAGCAGCATGCAATGCGCTTTTCACCTCGTAGCTGCTGTTCATACAGCAACAGTTCAGTCTTTTTTCTCTATCTGAAGAGAAAACAAAACACCTTAGCTTTTGGTGCCTAATGTGATTAGTGCAACAAAAAAAGCACCCGGTTCTCTCTGCTCTAGAAAAAAAATCATCTATTATTAGATGATATTAGATATAGATCTATTATTAATATGTGCTCCTTTAGTCTTGTCATAGCAACTAATGGAGGCAGGGAAGAGGAAGTAAACTGCCCTTTAACCAAACCCTCTGCAAGTGCAGTCGTCTTGTTAGGTGAGGTTTTCTAGTGCTTTGACTAGGCTAATTCTAGATTTTAAGTAATGGTTTCTTTGGAGAGCTGTTCTATACACACTTAAAAACAATTGCCATTAAGTTATTTTCTTAATAATCTGCTGCTAATTTTCTTCCATTTTTGCTAGTTTAAGATCCCTTTAGAAATCTACACAATACACCCCTTTTTCACATTTGTGCACTTCGAATATTTGTAGAATTTTTTCTGCTACTTTATTTAACAAAAATTTTAGTAAGAATTGTTAAAATTACAATACATTAAATATTTCAAAACAAAGTAAAACAAAGTCGTTTTTCTAAAGATGATTTTCAGACAGGACCAGTGAATTTTACTGTTTGGAGGAAGAGGAGTAAGTGATTGATTTTCTAGAGAACATCTGAAGGGCAAAGAACATATTTCTTATAGATACAAGAAAATCAGCAATAATTTAAATGCAGAGATGAAGTCAGCTTTCCTTTTCAATAAAGATAGAAGAATGACTACTGTTACAATGTCAAACTTCAGTTCTGTGGCATGCTGCATGGAATCTATCTTGGTTCAGATGCTTCAAACAGATCTTACCTAATCCAAAAATTATAACAAGCTGAATTATGTCTGTTACATTTTTGCAGCAGGGGACTGAGGTAAGAGGTCGGTCTGAACAACAGATCATCTGTCCAGTGTATTATCTTTTCAAAAAGCCACAGAAAACACACTATCTCTTGTTTAAAAGAGAAACAATAATTTTATTGTTAGAACAAGATAGTGACCCTGAGATAAAGAGCTTTTGAAAGTTGGTTACGGCTCAGAAAACATATCTGGGAGCACCAGCTCGTGCCTTCTTTTCCATAATGCTGTGTATATTCTGAGTATATTTTATCTCAAACATCTAGATAAATTTATAACTTGTGCTTTGTATGTAAAAGACTAACATTTCCAAAACCAACAGTATGAAAGTGGAATTGTCTTCAGACATAACAGAATGGAAATAACTGTTTTCAGAAAAGAACAATTAGAGAAAAAGGAATGACGGTCATTGCAAGAGTACTTATTAGGATTTATAAAAAACACGAATTATAAACTATTAGGATTGCACATACCTTAATGGTGCTGATACTGCACTGCTGTGAGGTAGGTGTAGGTGTGATGTCCAGGACTGGTATTTGTTCTTGGGACAGAATACATACCTAAGAAATAAAAGGAGGAGCAAGCTGCTTCTTGTTTTAATGGGCAGGTTTTCCTTGGTGCATTAAACCAAAACCCACCGTATTATGTTGATGCTGAAGCGTGCATTTTTAAGAAATGTTTGGAACCAGATTCTCTCTAGACTTTGTCTTTGCTGTGTTGGATCAAAATACTGTTTCCTTACTATCCTTACTTGTCAGTCTTCAACTGATGATTGCTAGGTTCTAAAGAGGTATTTGTTCTGGTAGGTGATTAACTGAAAATAAATTGTCCCATTATGTATTGATTTCTCTTTGTTCTTTAACAGGCAGAAGAAATACTCAGGCGGGAGCTAGAGAAAAAGGAAACTCCCGGATTATATTGTTTGCTTGGTGATGTTCTTAAAGACCACCAGTACTATGACAAGGCCTGGGAGCTCTCCAGGCACCGCAGCGCCCGTGCCCAACGCTCCAAAGGCCTCCTCCATCTCCGCAACCGGGAATTCAGGGAATGTGTAGAGTGCTTCGAACGTTCAGTGAAGATCAACCCTATGCAGGTTGGGAAATGAGACACATATGGCTTTGTTTTAGTTGGTGTGTTCAGTTTGGAATGGTGACACGCTTTTTAAAAAGGCAATTCTGTGCAAAATTGTCAAAGTAACAGGTTCTTACTTTTCTTAGCAACTTTTTCACCAGGTACTTGGAAGTCTGGCTAAAAATGGTAGCATGCTGAAATTAAAACATCCTTTTTCATTCAGGCCCTTGCATGCAGCTGACTCTTTACCTGTACAGCTCTTCTACTTCAAAGACATCAAGGCAATGAAAATTAATAATTATCATCAACTAATTTGCAAACAAGTGTCAAGCAAAATAATCATCAGAAGAATGCTGTACAGATTTTAGTGAAATAATTATTTTGCCTTGTCTGTTGGCTTTGAATTATGAACTCTGATCTCTGTATTTCACAGGAGTCTTTTTCAACTGTTCTAGTCTGTCCTGTTCTGGAGTCACTGAGAAGCATTGTGTTACACTTGTGTTGACAGTAGCCTTTATTACAATAATGCATCAAAACTGAAACCACAGTTAAAAGAGTTCTCTTGTTGAAGTTGAGTATTTTGACAGAATCTTTGCAAGCTGTTCTCCAGACAATTTTTGTAATCTTGTTTCAGTTTCTCAGCCACTATATCCCATCCCAATAAGGTCCACCCTGTGGAAAGGTCTTCAGAATTTAAAACCGCTTTTGGGGTGTTTATGTATCTAAATTGAGCCATTTTAAAGTCCATGTGAAAGTAGGATATTCCTTCTTGCCCTCCAAAGAATACCACCGAAGCTTCTGGTTTGAGTTCCACATAACTAGCTGGACTTCTACTGTAGAAAAAGTTTAAAGACCTCCAATCTTTCAAATCTAATATCCTAAAATTTCTTTGTATTTCAATGATATATTTTATTCCAGTGAATCAGATTCCTGTTCTTATTCAAGTGAACTCCAGCTAACTTACCCAGCTAACTTAACCTTTAGAATGGAAAACAAAATTAACAAAAATGCTTCCCTTGTGTTTCAGTTCTCTTACTGACTCACAAAATGCCAACAAAATATATATTTATTCAGATAGGAACCGTATTGAAATCAAGAGGACTCCTGGATAATAGAGGGCTGCAGAAAATGGTCTACAGAGTTCAAAGCGGAGAAACGTTCTGTTGAGATGCTGTTTTATTTTGTGTCCTATCCAAAGGAAGCTTAAAATGAAAGGCAATCCGAGAAAAATAGGCCAGACCTATAGGAAAGTGAACATTTCCTCCTCTTGTTGTTCAGGAAGCTCTATTTAAGATTCAAACTAATTGTTTCAAGAAAATAGATTGAGCAAATGCATACTGTAGATTGATATATCTCTGTCTTCTAAAGTCTATCTGTATTTTGTCACTACAGAAATGAATTGTTTCCCATGCCAGGATGTCTTGTGGACTAAGAGCAGAGAGTAAGGTGATTCTAGATGCAAGGGCTTTAATACAAGGAAAATATTAATTAACAAACTGTTCCAAGAATTGTGAATAATTTATCGGGTAAAGAAAGATTCACTATTACAAAGAAATTACCTTTTTTTTGGTGGTTATTAGAAACCTTCTTGACAGAAGGGATTTTTAGGCTGCAGCAAGTGATTCCCCAAAATATCTAATGGATAAACCCATTCTCTGTCAACCCTCCTTCAATCTTGTGTACTCTTTGGCCAACTAGTCAAGTTTGGTTCAGGTCTTTGAGGGCAGATCTTTGCAGTATGAGCCAACACCATATTAGACTTTGGAGAATCCACAGAGGAATGGAAGTCTTACAGTTCAAATATATCTGAAACTTGTCTTCATAAGTACTGCTGCTTACGGAGTTACTTGTTCTAGTACATGCCTAGTGGGTGACAGACGCATTTCTCTTGCACTTTCACTGTGAACATCTTGCAAGAGCTAGACTGGGACAGTTTCAGAGATCAAAGAGCTCATGCAGTCAGTTCTCCAATGGTAAGAAGTCTGTGTTACAGAACTTAGAGTTAAATAACAGATTTGTTAGTTCTTGTACTGAACAGTGTATGGTTCTCTATATCCAACTGCTTCACAGTTGAATTTAACAGAGTGTTCATAGCACCTTTTTTGAGCCCACACCATTCTCCATCATGTCACAGTCTGCAAAAAAAGAATAATCCTCTTTTGTGCTTGATTATTTGGCTCATAACTTCTCAGGCTAATTTTCCTTTGTGTGAAGCAAGACAAGTGATCTCTCTCCAATTTGGAAAAACAGTCACACTTTAGAAGTCAGCTTGCTATCAACTGCATCTGGAATTTAAAGTTTTGGACAATGCAATGAGAACTTTATTCTCAACAATCCTCATTCATTTTCTAATAGTAAAGGTAATTTAAGAGTTCAGCTAGTCTTTCTCACTGGAGATGACAATAAAAGTCTCTCTGCCTACTTAAAACTATAGTACGTTCTGTCTGTGTGTTGTATTCAGAAGAAACTGAATTATAAGGGAGAAAAATGATGCCAAAATGAGTAATTAAAAAGCTACTCAGCTAGGATTTCACTCAACCAGAGCTCTTAAAATGTTGTAGTAATTACTAAATTCAAAGACTAATTTTGCTCTGCAGGGCATAGATTGGTTCTAAACAAACACTGCTGTATTCCTAAGAATATTGTACCGAAAACTTAACTAGATTCTGAAAAAAAAAAAACCCAAACAAAAAAACCACTAAAGAAGTTTCTTCAGGTATATGATTTGGGCTTTTTTTCTTTTTAAATATTCAGCTATAATGTAACTAGGTTATTTTGGAACCATATTCCCATTAATATGAGACTTATTTTAAAGCATTTAATAATCATTGAGACTTATTAAAGACTTGCCTGGAAATTCCTGATGGCAAGTTTTAACACAGAGTCAAAGCTTAAGTTACCTTCCTTTGCTGGTCACTGTCTTCAGTTTTGAAAAGTATGAAATTTACAGCTCATTTTCATGTGTTTTTCCAATCAGTAGCGACATTCGAACCTCTAGGCACCACATTTTTTTGTATTTCCGAAAAAGCACTTGAACCTACTTTCACAAGCCTTGACAAAAGGTTTTTTTTGAACTTTGGACAAAGTTTTCCTTACGCTACCTTTCAGTCCGTCATTTTCCTCAGAGCAATTGTTACATCAGCCAGTGGAATCAGCAGATTTTGTGCCCTCCCCAATAAAAGGGGAATTCTTACCATTCTTTCCACAAAAATAGCTCAAGTCCATTCTTAAACTGTATCCTAAATAAATTATTAAAGAGTCACTGCCCTTCTTATATTGTGGAAGAAATTCACGCTTCCTTTCCAGATATCTGAGGGATGATAAAATAACATTTCATTGCTGTAGTAGGTCAAAGACAATGAACCTTGTTTTTTTGCTTGTTTGGTTTTTGATTCTGTGTGGTTTTTTACACAGATACCATGTTTTTCCAGTTAACTTGTCAGACTTGTTCTTTTGCAGCTTTCTTATTTGTGTAGCACACCAGTTTTTAAACTATGTCCTCTTATTTTTAATAATCCCCTTTATATTTTTTTAATTGTTAAAACTCTCATCTTTTTAGAGCCTTTTTGAAAGATGATATGCAGTTTCTCCAAGCTTTGAAATGTCTTGTCTTTAAATGTTTCAGGTCTTTTGCACATCTTTATTCTTTTGCTGCCTTTTCTAGTTTTTAACACAGCTTTTCCGTTTTAAGTAGCTCTTAAATTTAACATGGAATCACGGAATTAGAGAATGATTGAGTTGGAAGGGACCTTAAAAATCATCCAGTTCCAACCCCCTGCCATGGGCAGAGATTCCTTCCACTAGAGCAGGTTGCTGAAAGCCCCATCCAGCCTGGTCTTGAACATTTCCAGGGATGGGGCATCTACAGCTTCTCTGGGCAACCTGTTCCAGTGCCTCACCACCCTCACAGTAAAGAATTTCTTCCTAATAGCTAATCTAAATCTACTACATCTTTCAGTTTAAAACTGTTACCCCTTGCCTTGTCGCTTCACTCCCTGAAGAGTCCCTCCCCATTCTCTGTATTAAATGGGTAGCTTTTGTTCTTGAAGGACTAATGACTCCAGAGGCATTACAAATTGTCTTTTATATGGTAGCATTTTTAACCTGATCATTCATACCGGTCAGGATTAAGTCTGTACTATCTTCTGACCAGCTTCTTTATATCTAAAAGATTTAGCCTTGGAATTGCGTCCATTATGCTATTTACTAAACTATGTTGAATGATTGAAATCTCTCTGTATTTTCTGAGATTTCTGTTTTCACAGCCTTCTGATATCTCCCACTATGTTAACTTCTCTATTTTAGTCAAGTATTCCGAGATACAGTCCTCATACTGCTTTTTTTCACTGTGGCCTGAAATTTTAATCCATAGCAGTTCTGTTGTTTGTTTACACAGTTATTTTCTATATGACCGATGCTGAAGTTTTCTTTAACATATAGCGGTATTCTTCCATCTGCATGACCTGTTCCATTTTCTGTATGCTTTTTGCCTCCGTATCGTAGCATCAGTAACGTTGTGTAACATTGCATTATAAACTAGAGAAGACCGATATCCTGACAAGTAGAAAAAGCGCTTCACATATGGTTAAGTGATCTTTATATAGTGAACACCTTTCTATATCCATATTTATTGAAACTTTGAACATAAAGTTTTCCTGTATTCTGCATACAGGATATTATTTATTCCAATGCAATACTATTATGATAGCTGAAAATCAGGTAAAAATCAACAAGAGTAGTGTGTCTTTGAGCATCCAGGCAAAATTATTTCTTTTGTGCAGAAATATGTATGTACATGTATATGTAATCTCCCTTTTTTTCTCTCCAGCTAGGTGTATGGTTTTCCTTGGGCTGCGCATACATTGCTTTAGAAGGCTACGAAGGTGCTGCCAAAGCATTTCAGCGCTGTGTGACGTTGGAACCAGATGTATGTACTTTGCAACAAGCGATTCAGATGGCTTATCTAAAAGCAACAAGGATGTTTTCATTATAAACAAGCAAAGCAGTAATGAAAAACTTTAGCCCTTTGAATAAATTAAACTTGTGCACAAAGGATATATTTTTGTCATGAGACATCGTAAAAACACTGGCCCGATACTTAGCTTCATCCAAGTATGTTATGTTGACATCCAAGTGTGTGAATGTTAAAATATGTATGAGCAGAAATTCCTTTATGCTTGCATACATTGCTAAAACAGAGAAAAGGGAATGAGTAGACTGTGAGGAGTGCTAAATTAAAATACTTAGTCTTCTAAGTAATCAAATTCTCCTGAAGAAAAAAAATCAAATAAGTGGTTGTGTGACAGGTAAATTTGTAACTATATATTTCATAAGCACAGGGGGAATTTAGGCAGTTTTTCTGGATGCACAGGGCAAGCATGTGTACAATATTGCAGTTTGAGTGTGACTGTGCATTGAGATAGCAGGGGCATCAGCTGGATTACCTCTCGGGAACATAGCGGCAATACTTTTGTCAAAAAGCATGGTGCTCGCTTAGAGTTAATGCCACCAACTTGATAGAAACTATCATTCATTCTTTTCTCTTGAGGAAAAGAATGTGAAAGCAATGAAAGGTGACAGAGTATTCTTTTTTCTTGTCACTTTGCTGAATTCAGTGTCGCAGCTTCAAATCTACAGCAGTGTAAGGTGATGGGCAAGACTCTCTGTACAGGGCTCTGGGGGTTTTACCAGAGGAAAGATTTTCTGAGTGCTCTGTAATCCTTTTCAGCTAAAACAGTTGATACGCACTGTTGGAACTAACCCTGTTAGTTCTGCCTGATGTGCATTAGGGGACATTCAGATAATTTTTTCCACGAGCAGCGCAGTGCAGGTAAGTAGCTTCCAGCAAGTGAGAAGTGATGAGCTGCTGAGAGCGCTGACGGCTCCAGCTACCCCAGCTCATTCCAGAAGAGGATGCCTATTTACAGTTTAAACTGAAGGCAAGATTTGACAGCGTATTCCAACCAGAAAGCACTTAATTGATATTTATATCCCTGATTGTTGCTGTAATCAGCAATATTTATTTATGTGTTTTTATTTGAATATAATATTTTCTATTTCAGTGTAATACTTTGACTGCCTTATAGAAAATATGTGTTAATGTGCATGATTAGCAAAATCGATGGTATTTCACAGTAGTTTTATTTACATATTTTTATGAATTAAGTGTACCATAAGTTAATAATTTTTTGGTATTTCTCCATTTATCATTACAGAATGCTGAGGCCTGGAACAATTTATCAACAGCTTATATCAGATTAAAACAGAAGTAAGTGCTTCCAAAATAAATAATTGCGATGTCTTTTTTTTTGACATTGAGTTTTTTATTCTTATAGCAGTTACCTCATGTTTGGTAAGTCTTATCACTGTAGTTCTCTCTCCCAGGTTGACCATGGGTAACTTACTTCACTTTGCCAGAAATAGTTTCATAAGCTTTATAAAAGTAGTAACCTTCACCCTAAGTTTTTTTTTTTTAACAAAGTATTTATGATGTGTAGTAAGTACAACCTGTGCAAAACATTCATATTAAAGTTGGAAGCTAAATTGACTTTGAAGTTAAAAAGATATGTCCATTTCAAGCAAACCGTATATTCAGACCTATGTCAATTCATAGTACATTAATCTCAGTAGATTTGAGGGAAAGCCAGGCAGTTTAATTTTTATATTATGAAACCAGATAGAGATCTACACCCATAATAGTTCACTTGTTCTTTCCCCTCCAAATTAGCCATTAGTACAAGAAGCTTTGACTTAAATGGACTGCCTTCCTTGTTCTGTATTTCAACTCAATGTAATAAAAGTTACTTGTAGACAAAGAATACCGCAAAGAACTTAATATTTAAGAAGAATTTTCATATTATAACTTGTTCCCAAAGAGTGAAACAAAAGAATAAGATAAATTTTTAAAAACCTTACTCAAAATCTGACATCAATTTATACAGTTACGCAGTCAAACTAAAAAAGAGAAAAAGAATACTAAATTTACATAAAAGGGTAAATTGATAAACATATTAAGGAAATGTGAGAAATTAAAACATAAAAGAATTCAAGAGGTGGTTTGATATTCTAATGGAAGCAGGAGGGAAAAGAAAATGAAGGTTAGAATAACTAGTCAAGACCAAAAAGTGGTAGAAATCAAGAGCTTCTTTTAACTTTTCAGTAGTTCATTTAAACTTCAGCAGTGCCTTCAGAATGCCCAGTTTATTGTCTTAGACTGTGGGTGATAGTTGCTCATTCTTTAGCATAAAGTTCAAAAGGTGTGTCAGATTCTCAGTGTCCTGGCTTATGCTTGTTTCATAAAAGAATCTTTAATCAAAGTAATTTTTCTATCTGTTCATCTACTACAAAGCTGAGTAGCTTTAATCACTGAGTGATCAGTTTCATTTCATGGGTTAAATTTTATTTTATTTAATTTTGTTATTTTCAATTTACTTTTGTCATACAAAAGTAGATTTAACATGTACATGTATGTTAAATACATACAAAACTTGTGACCTATTGAATATTGTATGAAAAGCAGTAAGGGCGGGGGGGAGCATGTTTCTCAGGGTTTTTTTCCACAGGAATCATGTGGGAGAGGGATTTGTGTACAGGAAATCTTAAGTCTGTATTACATGCTGATAACCGAGTGTGGACTGTATTTGCTGTGCAATAGCAATCTCTTAGATTATTTGTGTAGTCACTTATAGATCAAGACGGTGTGTAAGTTAGTTTAACCAACTCTCAGAACAGAGGAAGAATATCTGTAGTAGTACACTTCATGTAATTTACTTTGGGAGGCCAAGTGGTCTAGAAAAATGTCAAGTGGGAGGAGGATTAAAAAAAAGAAAACAGATATTTAAGTTAATTGTTTTCTTTTGCTCTCTCATCAAAATCAAGCTTTACTCCAACTAGGCTTTTAAAACAGTCCCACCCAAGGATTTTGCATTTGGGTAAGACTTAGCAGAGTCTCGTACAAGAGACAAATACAAAATGTGTAAGTCTTTTTGAAAAGTGTATGCAGACAACTTGCTGACACCCAAATGAAAGGAGTTTTGTTGGGTTTTGGGGTTGTTTGTTTTTAAGAGTCCATGAGTTTTGTGTATTCTGAATTTCCTCCAGAAAAATTAATTGTGCTGAAAACAGACTCTGCTCTTCAGTTTACCAGAAAAACTTCTCTGGGTGCCAGGACGCCTTTGAAATCTAGATCTCGTATTTCTCAGAACAAACTGGGACTGGCCCTCTGTCCTTTGGGTGAAAGATTCCTGGTTTCCAAGACAGGATGATGCACTAATTTCCTGTTTGGATATGAATTGTTTTAACTGTTGCCCTGGTTAAGTATACTCTATCATTACATGATTTATTAAGAGGGCTTTATTAGCATAGCAAGAATGATGATTTGAGGAATACAATTTCCATCCTATCCCTCTGGTGTCTTGTCTGCATTTCACAGTTCCACCTGATTGGCATCTGCCCTCCTGATAACTTACTGACTTTTCTGGGAAGATGGGGAGATCATATGGGCTAATCCTGCAGATGTTGAAGACCAGTTTCAGAAACAGATTTTCAAGGTGATTGGGGTACATCAGTCACCAAGAGCACCTATCAGAGAGCTGTGGCAGATCCCAGCTTCCATAGTAGCAAAATCCACAGTGGAAGGAGCAGGTCTCTATTCTTTTCTAATATAATCTATCAAAATCGAGGTTTGAAGTCCCTTACTACGATTGTTAACAGTGGAGGAGACCCAACTGTTAATACATTTACTCGGCAGCATTACAAATATCAAAAGAGAGAGAAAAAAGGGAGTGAACATGGGAAAATCCTGCCAGTGGGCTATTCTGCTGTAGCTATGCCAAATGACCTGGTTTCCTTCAATAATTTTGCTCTATCAGTCAGCTCTCTTTGTGTGTATTTGGTAACTCCTTTAATACTGTGGCTTAGATTGGCCGTAACTGTCATTTTTCCCTGACCCAGCCATTCCAAACTTTTAATGGCCTGATCCACTAGTTAGATATTCCCTTTTCCTGGCTGGGATGTTTACACTCTCCTGGACCCTCTTTTTGAAACTCAACCAACAATTTCTTTGAGCTGTCTTTCTTTAGAGACAGCGCTTTCAGCAACTTAAGCAATAGAGCAAGTGAACTGCAAATCTTGATAACAAGCCATCTTTATATGATCTTTATTATGAAAAGATTTATTGTCATACCTCCTCAAAGAAGCTTTTTACCAGCCTGGGAAAACTTTGTTTCAAGTTTTCATTTAAAGTTATATTCCTTTGTGTTTTTCTGGATATCATGAGGGTCCAGCTGAGAGTAAGCTTCAGTGTCTTAAAGTCCTAAGAACCGTATCTTTCTGATTCTCTAGCAACACTTTTTTTAAAGTTTCAAATTTATTGAAACTTTTGGCAGTACTTTTAAAGCTTTAGACAGTAGGCACCCAGACTTTACCAACACATGCTTCAGATTGCATTAAGACTTCTTAATCCTTCTACCTCTCTGGCAGCATTGATTGCATGTGGTGTAGGAGGTCATACCTCTCTGTAAACTTGTAGGTCAGCTGCTTTCAGCCCATATTCTTGATTTGGCCAAACTGTCTACAGAAAAGGCGAAGAGGGACTCTTTATCAGGGAGTGTAGCAATAGGACAATAGGTAACAGTTTTAAACTGAAAGAGGGGAGATTTAGATTAGATATTAGGAATAGATTCTTTACTGTGAGNTAAACTGAAAGAGGGGAGATTTAGATTAGATATTAGGAATAGATTCTTTACTGTGAGCGTGGTGAGATACTGGAACAGGTTGCCCAGGGAAGTTGTGGTTGTCCCATCCCTGGAGGTGTTCAAGGCCAGGTTGGATGGGGCTTTGAGCAACCTGCTCTAGTGGGAGGTGTCCCTGCCCATGGCAGGGGCGTTGGAACTGAATGATCTTTACAGTCCCTTTCAACTCTAACCATTCTCTGATTCTATGATGATTCTGTGTTCCTTACCAGAGAATGCCATCAATTCTCTCCTTGAGCAAGGGAATGGTAGAGTTACCTGCAGTGGATCCATATGAAAAAATAAAGATGCTTCCTGACTTGACAGTGACTTTATAAGAATTATTCTGTCTACCTTTATTCCACAACATTTCCTCCTGCCACTATGAGAGGGTTCACTGGGCAGCACCTTTGGTGAAAGACCCTAATAGTGTTTGGGGCCACTCTGACACAATTGTACTGAGCAGTGTAGTGTCAGGGAACAGAGAGTATAATAAAGCTTACAGCTGAGATAAGAAAAAAATGGTTGAAAATGCTGAGCTTCTGTGCAATGAGTATGCACATTTACCACATGTAAATGGTTAAAATAAATCACAAAAAAGCTGTCATTGTTAAGTAACCTTCTGTTGTGTGATGAAATGTGTCAATATCATTCTGCATCTGCCATTAAAAAATCAATGCTTTTTAATTTTTTAGTGTATGTTACAACTGCACCATGAGTAAAATTGTTTTCTCGTGATTCCAGTTGAAAATTCAGGAAAGAAAATATTGACATAGATGGCACAATTATAATGAATTTTTGTCAAACTGTAATTATGAGAGCTGACATAGAAACTGCCTAGTTCAGACTCTAGAAGGGTACTGTGGAGTCTGCTGATAGAAAGTAATTGACAAGACAGATTAAAGAATTAGAAGTATTGTAAATTATGAACAATAACTTTTACATTGCACTTTTTTCTAAACCTGATTTTTTTAAATAAGCAGATTTTTACTTGATACAGTGCCAGATGATTTTAATATAGAAATCTTCTATATTAAATCGTTAATATAGAATCTTCTTTTATTTTTTATTATGGATTAGAATCAAAGCATTTCGAACCCTCCAAGAAGCTCTCAAGTGCAACTATGAGCATTGGCAAATATGGGAAAACTATCTTCTCACCAGTACAGATGTTGGAGAGTTTTCAGAAGCAATTAAAGCTTATCACCGGCTCATGGACTTAAGAGAAAAGTACAAGGATACACAGGTGGGGAAGTTTTCGTGTTAAGTCATCCTATACGTTCATTAATTTTTCTTCTGAGAAAAATTTTTCTTCTGAGACAGAGAGAGATTTCTGCTGATAGCAGTATCAGTATTGATAGAACACATACCAGTGAAATTATGTAGGCAAGCCATTTATTTTTTTGAGATCTGGACTTTAAGGCTAAGTATTTAAAGTAAAAATGGACAAAAAGGAAAACTTCTGCGTCCAGATTGCCTCAGACGTTGTGGAAGGAGAAATATGATCCTTGCAGTATTAAGGTCTGTTCTTAAATAAAACACAACACGTAACCCTATCATTCTATATTGTTCCTGCCTATCTTAATATTAGAAAGAATATAAATTATTTAGTTTAAAGAAAAGTAAGTTTTTCACATGCATTTGAAAATTCTACAAACGAGCGTGCAAAGCGAATTATGTTTCATAGATTGAATGCATTACAGTTAGAACACTGATTCTTAATAATCAGAGCAAAGAAAAATAAATGAGGTATTTTAGTCATCTTCCACTGTAGTTCAGTTACCTTCTGTGTTTGTAAATGTACGCTCTGGATAAAATCCAGAGAACCTACTTCAGTAGCTTCATCTGGGATGTTGCCTTGCGTAAAACCAGGTCCTCACCCAAGCGATGTTCTGTATACTCACTGAAAATAGCAAGATGAATCTGAAAGGCAAGCCAAGGAATCCCTTAAGCAGAGTAGTGAAACACCTTCAAAAGCCTTTGCAAAATTAATGGATCTGGTTGAACAGTTTATGAACTCTAAGGGAGTTAATGTGTCGTACCAGGGTAAAAGGACCCAGATGCTGCTGGTCATTGATCCCAGGAGTGTGTTTCTTTTCTTATCCCATAAAATGATTAAAAGTACCTTTCCTGCATCTTGGGAATTTGAGTTCATTGATGAGGAGAGAGAACAGATAGAATAGTTATGGTTGTGCAAACATCTCATTTGTTCATGGGGGGCAGGGATGTTAAAAACTTTTTCCAGTTTACTTTTTAATAACAAATTTTATATGACTATAATACTTACTACTATAAAGCCAACCATCCACAGGATAACATCTGTATGAATAAAATCTTTTGGGTTTGATATGACTGAGCATTAAAGGGTCTCAAACTCTCTATGCACTAACAAGTATCTATGGAAAACAGTCTATGGTAAAGATGAGTGAGTTTGGCAGGTAGAGTATTGTGGTATTGGTGGGGCTTGTGTGGTTATTGATGGAACATCTTATAGATGGTTGGCTTTTTTAATGATTTTTTTTTCTCAATTGTTAATTTAAATAACATTTTTAGGGGTGAGCTACTGTATTATTTTTTTTTTAAGTCAGATTGAGCTGGCCAGGAATAGAACTTTCTACATGTATTTGTCCATTTTAGATATTTTGAGGTTATACGCACTCCAATTAATGTGTTTTGTAAAATTTTATGTAGGATATTTTATAAAACCATTTTAGGATATTGGTTGCACTACATTTCTATTTTTGTTGTAGAACTTTTTTCATCTTGTTCTCATACAACTATTATCATTTTACAGAAGTGCATATATGCTATGTATCCTAATGTTTGTGGTTTTTTGGCATCCTAATTTTAACTTTGGCTTCTGATATGTAAAGCACTTTATAGGTTTCATCATAACTTCTAATACAGTTTCCTCAATTAGAAGGATTTTACTAGTTCGCCAAGAAAAACCTCAGAGCCTGATTAAAGAATTTCAGAAAGGCTCTAGTCAATAATCTTACAAGAAAGAGAAGAGTATTCCCATAGCAAAACAAAAAAAAGGCATGTAAAACTAAAAGCTTCTGCTGAGATTGTTTACAAAGCTCGCCATTAATTTCTGTGCCTCTCCCGTTTGTCAACTGGCCTCTTTTAAATAGAGATGCTCTATAACCCTCTTGTGCAATTGCATTTTAACAAAGTCAAGTCATGAACATGAGTAAATGGAAGCATACACCTCTGTTCCATGCAGCATAGGATGGCCTTCTCTCAGGTTAGTTACTATTTGTAGTCATCGTAGATTTTAATTGATAAACTACTAAGTTAGATGATATAGTGGTGAGAAAGAAGGTAGGAATTTGAAAATCCAGAAATAGAAATATGCACGGGACTGGAAGAAACAAGTCGAGTCATTGATTCCAGTTCTTTGTGAAAACAGAAAGTCAATCGCTAATCACTTTCAGCATAGTCGCTGTTGAAGAAATACCCCTTGTGAGATTGAATGCATCAATTAAGAGTGTGCAATAGAATATATAACTTGAAATGTCCCTGGTTTGTGTAGTTACATCAGATTCTTTTATTTCAGCATGTTATGAAGTCATATCTGTAAATCACCGATTTCTTCTAGTAACAGTAAGGCACTCATGTCTCCATCTGTGATTTCTGTTAGGCCATTGCTGTCTTTTTGTGCCAGACTTCCCAGTATGGAATGTAGCTTTGGGAAATTTTGCTTCTAAGCTATTCTAGTTATTTAACGATGTCATCCCTGTGGCAAAGGTTCTGAGATCGGGATATCATGAGGCTTGAAGATAAGCATCTACAGATTCTGCAGACAGAATTGAACAAGAAAGAGCTGAAGGCCTCTTTAAAAATGAGCAACAATGCAATAAAAGTTTACAGCAAAGGACACACTTTTAGAAGTCTCAGTTCTCTAGTATTCCCCTTAAATGTTATAAGCATGATTTCTTACCTTCCTTCCTTGTTCTTAAAATTCTTCAAATTTCCATACTCCTTTTAATGTTCATTAACCTACTGAGAAATACACCTTGAAAACTTTCAATATAGATGTTATGTAATAAAAGATAAAGGCTCACTGAATTATCTGTAATTTCAGAGAGTAGATCAGTCAATAAAAAGGACTTGAGGATAAAGCCTTATCTGTTGTAATCATCAAGTTAGCCTCTGAATTACTACTCTGAGGTGGTAATTGTACCTGAAGGATTTCTGCAACTTCTTATCCCGCTACTTTGCCCCACATGTGTGTTTGTGGAGGCAAGTAGTCTTTTTTACTTGGAAAGTTGCAGTTCTGTGACTAACAAAGTTATTTTGTGGGTGGAAAAGCTGTTCTGCTATATTGCTTTCAGAAAACAGATCTTTATCCTGTGCTGTCAAAGAATTTGAATTCTGAGGTATAGACAAATGCTTCCTCTCTGCAATTCTGTGTTCTTGAAAATCTAGCAAAGTTTTTCTGCTACCCTTTCCATCAAATATCACCCGGGTTTCAGCGGTTCGTATTGCTGGACTGTTTCTAATAAAAGGCTGCAAGAGAATGTTCCAAGGGGATTTTGAGGTCCATGGATAGGAATGAATAACTTCTGGAGCTCTGTTTCTTTTAAGTAGCTTGCTAACAAGAATTGTCTTTTATTATAGAACTTTAATTTGGGAGGGGCAGAGGGAGGGAGAGTTCATAGACTGCAGATTTGTCATTTTGGATCTGGTATCTGAAGGTTCTCTTCTTGCTTGAGCACTGTCAAGTTTGATTAGTATTAGTGAAGCTTCTAAAAATGGTTTGACCAAGTGAATTTTTATGTGAAAGGAGCTGTTTGTAGAACAGTTGTAGAATGAGATTAAGTGACAGTGATCACAGCATTTAAAAATGATTTGGTTTGTTTCTAAAGTTTTTTCCAATGTTGTCCAATGGTGGGTTTTGTTCAGTTTTTAGCAAACACAGAATTCACAGAAGCAAAGAAGGAGGAATGCAGACGGTACGATGTCATACTAAACACAAACTCTCTGCACAGTGGTCATATGGAGCCCAGTTTGATTTTAAAAAAAAAAAGAATAGCTCTACTGCTTTTGGGGGGTCCTGGGCAACAGAGCATTGCTTTAGTATAGTATGTATGGCAGTTTAAAATCTCTCAAAGATATAAATTAAAATTTAACACTTAACCATCTAAAATGGAAAACTCTGTTACACTGCTAATACTTTTTGATGATTAGCACAATTCACTTGCAATTTGAAATACTTTTATTTAACAACTGGGCACAGCCAAGTAGCATTAATGATTCATTACTGTTTAATGGAGCCTTTAATCCGGTATTTCACGCTAGTTTTATTTTAACTGTTGTAGTGCTAATGCTTACATGATGAATTACAAAAAAGTAGATAGATTATTATGATGAAAGTATAAGCAAAGCCTGAACTCTATGGGAATATGGGTAATTTTTCAGTTACTAAATCTTACTGACTGAGGAAACTGTTGGTTTTTTTCATATGCAAGCAAAATATCATTGGCTTTAAAACTCTTGATAACTAGATAATCTTCATGTCAACTAAATTTTTGGACTTTGAGTAGCAATTTTGTTAAACTGAGAAATTTATTGTGAAGTCATACACATACGTATGAATCCTCAGGACCACTTCTTGTTCCCTTTCAAAAGAGAACTTAGTTTAACCTTTCTTGTTACACCTCTTTTATGTTTTTATTACAAAGCTGTAGTAATAGAAAAATTTATACTTGCTGCTGTTTTTCTAGCTAATCATTATAGAAGACCTGGATTATTTAATGCTGGGTTTTAGTCCTTTAGATTCCAAATAATGAATGCAATATGAATTTCAGAACTGTTTTGAATACTAATAGTTGATCATATTTTCTGTTATCTTAAGTGAAATCTGAGCTCTTCAACAAAAAATAAAGAAAGGCCAGTTTGTCATTTTTAAAGGCTATACTGTTACGGCTTGGGGAGGAGGAGAGGGGAGCTGTTTAGCTGATGTTCAGATTCTGTTATGATTTTATGTTTATTCTTAAAAGACACCAGGGAGATGTATGATTTTTTTTTTTCACTTTTTCTGTTTCATGTATTTATTTCATAATATCAGCAGCCATTTTGATTAATTTGGGGTTTTTTGCCAAAGATTTCCTATATCTGATAAGACTCAGTAATTAATTCTTGGGATGCATATCAATTGAGTCATTCTATAGAAGCAAAGTTGCTTTAGGAAAATCTCATATCACAATTACTAAACTGCATATGTTTTTATTTTAACTGTAAGATATTTTGATATTGTCATAATTTTTGCATTACTCTCTGCCAGTGAACTACATCTTGGTTTGTGAGGATGTATCTTGTATCTCTGTCCTACTTCTACTAGAGTATTATTTATTACTGTCTTGATACTAATATGGCTATTAATATGATTTCATTGTAAGTATTAATATCACATGGACAAAAATGTTGAAGCATTAAAGTTGCCAAATGATGGCCTCACAAGTTAGGAAGTACCAGAATGAATGTGTATTCCCTTTACTGTCCTATCCTGAATGCAAGCAAACTCTTGTAAAGACTTCCATTATTTCTTCCCCAGACTGTGTGTCCCATTCACTATATAGAACAGGTAGTTCTCACTTAATAAGCCACAGCTTTTGGGGGTTTTATTTGCTTCTAATTCACCATATGATCCCATTTTTTAGTTTACATTTGCCATTTCTCATTTTATTGAGAAGGAACTGAGGCACAGCAAAACAGTTTGGGTCACAAAGGCTCATGGTTTTTTTCTGGGACACTTGGTATTGTGTAGCATTTCATACATGCAAATGCCAGCTCCCATTGAGTTCACCAGCAGCTGCATGTGCTCAGTATTTCTGCAGGTCAGATCCCACATTCTCAAGCCAGTGACTCAGCAAGTACAGCCATTAAATGAATACTTGTAAATAGTTTGATTGAACTGACTTGACTAGTAATTCACCTGAAGTGCATTAAACAGTTTCCCAAGGTAGCATTCAGCGGCCTTCCAGTTCCATCTCATCCACTCTACATCTTCCAGTTTCTGCAGGTAATTAAATACAGGTCTTGTAAACAATGGTGTCTTCTGCTACCTGAATTACTGTCAGCCTGTTTACTGATCTTTTTTTTTTAACAATAGCATAAGGTGAAAATATCTTTAGGATACTGTCACAGTTCCATACCATTCTCTTTCACGCTAGCCTGTCCCTGTAAATTGCTGTCTTAGCTCTTTGGCATCTTTATTTTCACCAACCATAGAATCTTACAGATGAGGTTTAGTTTAATTACTTACTTAATAGTGTATTTTTTAGTAAATACTATAGTTTTTCTGTGGTATTATATTTGTATTTTACTGAATCATTAATAGAGACTCTAAGTTATAGATACCATATGGATGTTGATTTGAGCTGAAATAAAACTTCTTGCCTGCTGCTTTTTCAAGGTGCTGGCTATTCTGGTCAGAGCAGTCGTGGATGGTATGGCAGATCGCACTGGAGAGGTAGCCAGTGGACTGAAGGGGAAATTGCAAGAGCTCATGGGCAGAGTGACTTCACGAGTGACAAACGATGGGGAGATCTGGAGACTTTATGCGCAACTTTATGGAAATGGACAGAATGACAGCGGTGAAGATATTGAGAAGGTAAGTGTGTTGTGAGGTATACATTTTTATGGATACACAGTTCTGGTACAAACCTTCTGTTCCTTAACTATAGTGCTATAGTAAGATATGCTATTGTTACAGATATGTTTCTGCAAGCTTATTTTGTGCTTTTGACATTCCTACAGCACACATTTTATTATCTAACAGGAGCGAGATGTTGTACACGACTTTTTTTGGATTTTTTTTTTTTAAATCTCTTTTATCAGTATTTTATTTTAAAACATTCTATTGCAGCATATGTGCATTGTCTCGGATTTATATTCTGAAACTTTTCTTGGCAGCAATCTAATTGCTATAATTTAATGGTGGTGGTGTTTTGGTTTTTTAAATTGAAATCTTTGATTCTGAAGACCAGATATTGCAGCTTCTGGAAAAAAGTGAATCTTAATAGTATGATCCAGTAGCATCATAAGCCATCTATATTCTTCTTTGCAATCACTAAGAGGAAATGCATTTAAGATACCACAATTAGAGTTCCCAGACTAAAAACGCTTTGTCCTTACTTAGCTTAAAATGGAATTAAAAAATGCTATTTAATTCTTCCGTCACTTGTTCCTGTCACTTCCCAGGTAATCAAGTTGATTGCATTTCCAAAATACCCACTCTGCGCGGCTAGAAGTGTTTACTTTGTTGTATGCTGAAGTGTGCTTTGCATTTGGTAGTGACTTTCCAAAATTCAAATATCCTTGCACACTCCAAAAATATTTATGTTTTATCACATCTTCACTGAAGCTGAAAATACACAAGGTCAGCATTCAGTATGTGTTTCCTAACAGGAGTGTGCCTTTGGCCTGGGCAAAAACGTCAGTCTGGAGGATTGCTTGTCACTTGGTGTCAAGCATATTATGCAGATGGTTGAGCCTACAAATTGTATGCCTGTGGGGTTAAGCTTATAATTATTTGGGCCTTACTCACTGTCTTCCTCTTTACGCTTTGCCCTGTGAAATGCCTTGTTTATTCATTGCTGGTGTCCGTTATACCTCAAATTTCTCCCTTTTTTCCTTCCCTGTTTTTCTTTACAGCTGAACAATAAAAGGGATTTGGCCTATTTAGAATTCAGAAATACAGACACTGCAATTTCCTGTAATATATCCTCAAATTCTTACTCAGACATGCAAAGTAGCAGAGGCCCTGTCTATACTATAAATGTAATCATTTCAGAATCTGGTTACATCACAGGTTTTTTCACTAACCCAGTTAAAAACGTGGTTTCAATTTGGAGAGTAGACAGGACTTTAACTACATTTCCTAATCAGGCTGGTTATGGAACACACGTAGGGTCTGGCTTGCCCTGCAAAATGGAATGATGTTTATAAATACTTAAGGTATGCTTATGTATGTATCCAAGTATCCTGGTATGATGGTACCATAGACATTGATCATGAAAGAGCAAAATTGCCTACTTCCACAATATATGTTAATTTACAGTGTAAAAATTAATTTACAATACACTAGATAATCACTGGTAGCTTTAGTGATATCATACTATAAAGTAAAAATGTTAAAAACAGTATTTATTGGCTTCACTGACACAAGTACCACCATGTGACAGATATTGAGTGAAGTATCTGTAGAAAAATTCCAGATGTATCATTGCAGTTTTCCACCCACATTTATTATGCAAAAGATCAATGAATTCTGAAAGGGCATTATTTACTATATTGTGGCATCTTAGGACAGAGAGACTGGAACACATCTATCATAGTGTCATGTACCTCCTTACAAAGGAAGGGCTGGATCTTTGTTCCATAATGTAATGCCTCATTTAGTGCAGATTTAATTATATTTAACCAATTTTGTTCTTAACATTGCATTTGAAAGAATGACCTTGTGTATCTGGCTGTTGTAGAGAGTGTGTTGGTGGTTGTTTTGGTTTTTTTTACCTTTCTGCTTCTGCTGCCCTTTCTGATGCCATGAATCACTAGAGTCTACAGTTACAATTCACAACAGTGCTTTGTAAATTGAATCAAAGTCAGGCGGGGTTTACAAGTTAGGAGGGTAAAAGTATCCAAGTGTTGGGCTTGTGCTTTTTTTTGTCTTTAGCTTAACATATATTTACTCTTACACTTTTATGTGTTTAACCTGCCACCTCGTTCAGTACTTCATTCTTTGCTGAACAGTCCAGTCCTTCCCTTTCCCACCAAGGGATTTTTCCAGCCTTCAAGTTTCCTGCTGATTCATACCTAGGCTATGAAACCCTTCTGTTCCTTGAACTCTACTGAGCTCATAACTGTTTCCTTCAAGGATAAATCCAGGTTCCAGAAGTGCAAACAAACAGCCCACAAAACTTACAATTCTTTCCCTTCCCTGACATCTGTCAGCAAAACCCCCTTAATTTGCTGCTCCAACTCAGACACGTGCAGACTGAAATCAGACCTCTGTAAAAACTGTTGTTCTTTCTCTTGGAAGTTCTTGCGTCTGCTGGCCAGAACTGCTACCAATTATAACCTAGGTTATTCTGAAAAAAATTAATTTGCTCTGGTTTGTCTTAATACACCTTTACTGCAACTTACACCAGCGTGAGCAGTTCAATCACCTGTGCCATAATTCCAGTGAGAGAGATAACATAGAAGCTTCTGGGGTGATGACCCACAAATTTAATCTGTATTTGTTCAGCAGTTAGAAGTTTTTATTGTGCTCATATACATGTGCCGCACTGAAAGTTTTTTATAACTTTATATGATATCTAAACTCTTGAAAAGATAATTGAAGAGTTGTCATTGAACCAAGCCATGTAACTTCTGGCATGTATTTCTTTCGTATTTCTGATGCTGTAGAAATAAAACAAAATTCAAAAGCAAAACTTAATTTTGTCTGCTTAAATTTTCCATGTTTTTTTTTCCTTAATGGGACCCTCCTTCCATATTGTTTACATTTATTTTTCCTGTTCACACTGTGAACCAGAGCAGTATAGCAGCTGATAGCTGCATCTGTAAAATACATTATTCACCCAGAATACATATACAGAAAGAAAGCTTTGATGTATTCAGTTATAAATTTTTTAGGTACAAAATTGCTGTTCAAAGTGTGAGTACAAGTATTTTTCCCTTTTTCATGTGCATTTAATTATGATGACTTGGCAAACATGGGTCACATCCATCAGTCTAGACAGATTTTTAGAAGATAAAAATTAGACACATGTTACTTTATATGCCTCTCATACTTGAGAAGCAATATTGGTAAAGAACATCTGTGTAACAGCTGGTGCTTACCGTTGCAGAGAAGGACGCTACTCCAACTCACAGGAAATCAAGCATAGTAAAGATACATCGATTTTCTGGATTGAGCATTCATTTCATAGACACTTGAAACTAAATTAGTCTCCAAGTTTGTTTTCTCATATACTGATCTTTTTTTTTTCCTCCATGCAGTCACTACAGTGTCTCACTAAGGCACATAAATGTGAAATTCAATCAAGTGATTGGGAGAAAGATGTTTCATCTTTTAAGGAAGTGGTGAAAGGAGCTATAGAGATTGCACACGGTACGTTCTACCTGAAAAGAACTTCTATTATTCATGAAGAGTGTACACAATATTTATTAAGCTTAGTATCAAAATAATATTACACTTTACCCGTTATATTTATTCCTGCTATTGGGAGTCCTCTAGCAGAGAGCATCATCCTGATAGTGCATACAAAAATATCATTGGAATGAGGCAGAAATAGTGTTGAGTGAGTCAGTAAACATATGACTGGTAAACATGGAATGAATTCATTTCATGGTCTAGAAATTTCATAATGCAAGTGCAAATGCATCTATAGTTCATCTCAGTCCTCAAATCATCACATAAGTTTGATAGGCTGCTCAGGAGATGGACAAAACTTAAGACTCCATAAGGCTGTTCACTGTGTTGTCATATTTAAGTTTTAGAAAGATACATATAACTGGTGCATTTGGGGTTATCGTCTCAAAATGACTTGGCATTCTTTTTCCTTGTGTTTCGTTTGGGGGATATTACATTAAAAATTGTCTATAGAAGGTATCAAGATTTTAAATTAAATGTTGATTTTTAAAGATTATTGCTATAGAGGTAACACTTTTGTGTTTTGGTGTCTTTTTCTTCTATGTTTGGATTCTAGTGGCTATAAAATGCAGCAAGAACAAATCTAATCATCAGGAAGCTTTGCAGATACTTTCTTCAGCTCGGCTCAACTTACGTGGCTTGTCATCCAAAGCAAAGGTAGGAATGTTCGTTTGGCAGCTAGGAATCTTTGTTCTGTTGCCAGAAACGATTTCTCTGTTTTGAGTCATTTATAGATTAAATAATACCTACCTGTACCAGTACATTATCAGATTGGATATTCACCTGTACATAGTTAAGGATTCGAGTTTTAGGTAGACTTTTATTTCCCTTCTTCCTGCTAGACTTTGACCAAAATAAACTTACTACTCTAAAATGTCAATGCTATTTCTCAGACTACGTTAGAATTTTACTTAATCCATGGACAAATGTTGGACAAACAGACTTGAATGTTTGGAAGAAATCAGTCATTTCAAAGACCTCTTCCTTATGTCAGTAGTCAGGGGGGAAGCAGGGCAGTCTCAGAATGAATGGATGTAAACTTGTAGAAAGGACCAAAACTTGTCAGGCTGCTTTGCATGACTTGAAATGTTTTAAAAACAGAGTTATTTATTAAAAGAGAGAACTAATTTTTAATAAGGTTTTCATGGATACCCGACCAATTCAAATGTTAATTCATTGGGAAATATCATCACGTTTGAATCATATGTTTGGGTTTTGGAGTTGTGCCTCCATAGCCAGGCACCCAAAGAACCGAGTCTGTTTCTGCACCATTATTATCCTAATTTTACCCTTCATCTTCACACAGCCATTGTTTAACTGAGGACTGATCTGGAATATGTTTTCATTCAAAACACACTTAATGTCTTAAAGAAGTATTCTTGTTGGCTGTGTGTGGGGTGGAGTAAATGTGAATTAAAGAGCCTAAGTTTTATAACACGTGTGCTTGCGTTACAAAGTGTTGATCCATCATCAGTGTGCTAAAATTGGCTCACTCGCTTTTAAATCCTATAATCTTAAGGATAAAAGCCTAGGAAAGCTGTATAAGCAGACACAAGCTAGCTCTAGAACTCTGCTTTTACATAAGTCTTTGGAGTGGGGTGAAAAAAGCCACAGCATGTATGTTTTGATGTCATTCACAAAATGGTTTTAAAAAAAAAGTGTGTAGACTGAACATAGCTGTAAAGAGAAAGCAAAACTACTTGAAAAAATATATAAATACAAGTACAGGTGGTTTGTATTATGCAAGATCATGCGGTATCTGAAAGATTAAGAATAGGTGAGTCTAGTAAATTGTATTTCTGAAGGCACTTATTAAATGAACATCACTATTATTGGCAGATAATGGTGCCTCTAAGTCTTATGGAACTTCTGAGAAGACTGACATGTTAGAAATAAAGCTATTGGTGTGACCTCAACTCTTTTTGCATACTTTCCAGTAAGATGCCATCTTATTTTTAATTTGAAGTCACTTTGAATTGTGGTTTAAAAACTCAACCATCTTCTGTAAGATCCTATGCACAAACAGTTTAGCACTGTTTATGCCTGTCCAAACTTGACTGCAGCATCTCTTTTTGCTGCCTTGTGAGTCAATATTAGTCTGGGGTGTTTTTTTCCTTTTAACAGAGAAAAGCAGTTAAAAAATAGACTAAGAGCAGACTCAGTAGTTAAGATTTCAGAAGGAAAAAAGGAGCAGTGAAAGTAACTTTTAAAAGATAAAATTCCAAAATTTTGTAGTCAGGACATGCAACTGGAACAAATCAGTAGTTTTTGTACAGGTGAAACAACGTCGCTTCTCAGATTTCTCGCCTTTCCTGGAATCTCCGTCTCGGACATTCCAGCTCCTGCGTTGTGCCGGACTCAGGATGCACCCACACTCTACTGATGGCTGCAACTCAAAAATGTGTTGTTAATGGGCTCCTTTCTGTACAGAGCCATGTACAGTCACATGCTCGGGCAAATAGCATAGTGGGCTCTCTTTTGCTCCTTGCCCCCATGCATCATTCAGATCTGACAGGTGGGGTCTCCAAAAAAAGAGAAAGGTCATGGAGCTGTATCGTAAATGCTTGAAATGTGTGTACTGTTGTGGGGCAACGTGGGGAACAAAGCCCAAAGAATGATGGTGTGCGAGACTTCCCCAGGCTGCATCTAGTTGAATAGAGCTCTTTAACTGTGTGAAAAAAAAAATAAAAATGAACAAATAATTATATCATCCTGATTTATTTAGCTGTCTTAACCAGAAAGAACCAAACTTTTTTGTCATATTCCTAGTGTGAGGTTTTTGGGCGGAAAGTCAGAAAAGTTTCTGTACTTGTAGCAGGAACATGTTCCTATTTTTGTGTAAGATGTTCTTTTGTTCAGTGACAACACTGTTCTGAAGCACATTGAAGACCTTCGTTCAGGCCTTCTAAGTACATTTTTGTTTGTATACGTATCTGTATTGTCCCATTATGTTTTGATGATATAATGATGTACAGATGTACTCCAGAGTAACTTTTGTTTTCTTGGTTTGTTTTTGTCTCTAAATGTAGGGTTTTCATTTGTTTAAAATGAAGTGTGAATCACTCTCCCTTTACATAATAAAGGGAAAGCATATGTTTAGGTCCACCACCATCACCATATTTCTGTGGAGTGGTACCTCATACAGCCTTCATGTTACTCGAGTCAAATGACAGGTCTTGCAATAGCAACATGTTCTGGTGCAGCACGTACATAGCTCCAGTCAGAGCTTGCGTATCTCAAGGCTTTAGACAGCTCTTTTAGTGTTCCTCTCCCTTGGTTTCCCTGTAAATACGTGAAGATTGTGACTGCTCATAAGTTAGCTGCTTGGTGGTTTTGTTAATGTCTTAAGGTCTTTAAGAACAAACTATTTTTATTACTCTGTAGTGTTTTGTTTTCTCTTGTATAACTTAATTACACACAGATTAATGTCTCCACCCACGCATGTCTTGACACCACATGTTAAAATATGTTTATTTGGGGTTTTGGAGAAAATTACAACAGAATATGACACTGGAAAAAATGGCCATTAAAATTCACAGCTACTAATTTATCAGCAGGTGGGTTTGTAAGCTGCAGTGGCAGTGATATCCTCTTCTAATTTTCATTTCACGGAAAAGTCCTTCACTTTTGATGGGATCAGGAGTTGGCATACTCAGTCAAGTCACAGCAGAAACCCAACAGGAAGATTCGGCCCCTTTGGCAAGATATTAAGTGTGTGGCACAGACAACATGTCTGTGTATATACGTATATATAGGTATATGCACCTTTTGTTTATTAGCCACAAAATGGACTTTTTTACAGATTCCATTATAAGTACAAAAAATAAGAAAGGCAGCACAATGGTGATGAGCTTTCTGATTTCTGTCTATACGCTGAAACAGAGAAACTGTATGTCTGTTTTAAAATAATGTATTTCTTTTTGTCATGCAGCAACTTTTTGTAGATGTAACAAGTAATGAGGTTCACAGTGAGATAGCTGATGAGGTGACAACTATGGACAACATGATTGCTGAACTTCAGGAACTGAGTAACCAGCTGAGAGACCAGTGCTGACATATGGACCGGATTTCGTGACAGGAAGACAATAATGACATGTTTCTTTTGCCACAGCTTTTGCTGATGAGATGGTAACAATTCTAATGCAACAACACTCTCAATAAACATTTTTCTGTACAGTGCTGTTCCTGCGGTCAGCTTTCTTCAGAGTTCAGGCTGCTTTTTAGGCATCGTATCTGCTCTCGTTGCCTTATGAAGTTGCATGTTTTGGTTCTTCAGGCACAGGTTTTCTGGAACAGAGCTACCCGTATTTATAAGGTGATTACCGAGGACTAGTTCTGACCAGGGCGGGATGCCCCAGCCCTGTTGCAGGCCGGGGCACAGGAGAGGCGCCATGGCGGAAGTAGATGGGCAGGCACTCACCATGGGCTGGAGCTGGGCCCAGCCTATCGCACTCTACCAGCTAGGCCCACAGCCAATGGGAGGGTGCGTCTCTCCACCGCTGGCCAATCAGAGGAGCTGTACGGCTGGCCTGTCAGTGCTGGGGAGCTGAGGTGAGGGCAGGGTGTCATGGCGGTGAGCACAGTGGGCACCTTGGAGCTGCTGGCAGGCCTGAGGGGGCTCACTATGGCACCAGGCACTTTCCAGTTTTAATTCAGTGTTAATTGCATATAGGCAAGTAGGAGTGGGGTCCTGAGAGTAAGAATTTAGTCTTTTTTGTTATACTTGTAATACAATCAAAGTAGCAGGATGTTTGCTGCATTGGGATTTACAAACAGATATTACTTAAAGCGGTATTCTTTTATTCAAAAATACGTAACCTGTGTCCTATGGGCAACAGACTAGGACTTAATTTGGGTCTTTCACAGGCTTGGGGATTTACCCCCACTGAGGCAGCAATGAAACTGCAATCTAATGTAAAATACTTATATCTGACAAGCCCTGAATAAGTTATTTTCATCTGGACTATTTTGCATTGTTTCATTTTTAAGCATCTTTGCTGCAGCTCTTCTTAACATAGGATTTTTTCAGGGTTTTCCAAAAACTTAAGCAAAATGGTTGCCTTACTGATTGTGATTTTGGCTCGCTTTTTCCACATGCGAATGATGCAGCTTCCAGAAATGTGGTTATCTGTATTTTGGGTATGTGCCATCTGTGGTATGGTCATTAAAACTATACCATTACTAAATGGCATTACTGTCCCTGAAGAGAAAGTCAAAAGGAAAAAGGAAATCAAACAATTAATTGGATTTGAAGCAGCAGTAAAGGCATGTTATTTTGGTGTGTAAAAGGGGAAACCATCTTGCTACGTTTGTAAAGCTCTTTATCCTTGTAAAGCTTCTGAGAAAGGAGAATAAATTGTTTGCTGACTGTATTTTAAGATGACGTTCCCACAAAAATTACTACCTTAACAAAGAGTTTACCTTCTAGAGAAGGAGAGCTGTCTCCAAAACACTTCTTCATTGAAATGACCCAAAAAGGGAAAAGGCATCAAAGTTTGTGCAAAGTGAACTTGCTGTAGGTGCTCCCATTTTGCTCCTGTGTATAGTGAGGGGCCCACTGGACTGAAAACAGGCTGTGAGTTTTGTGACAGGCTCCCACCACTATCTTTTTAGAATTATATTTTGATATGATTTACCTTATTCACAAGGGAAAAGAAAAAAAATCTTTAAAACTGTGATTTTGTTCCCAGCACTAAATTTTCTTGGGAAGAAAAGGTTTAACTGTGGAATTGTTTGGTGACAGAAAAATCTCCCATTTTTTCTTGTGATCTTAAGGCAAATTTTAAACCTGCTCTTCCGATGTTTCTCTCCTGCAGTACTTCACATATTTTTGTCTGCACATATTTTTTCCTTGTTTGAGGAAAAGATTTTTTTTTTTCATTTCCTGGTTTGAGAGAGCTTCCCTCTCTTAGCAGATGTGTGGAATATAAACACCTTTGACTTTTACCTAATACAGGGAAAACCTACTATCCACAGACAGCGTGTTCCTGAAGAGTGGGATGGCTAGTGTTATGACAGCACACCAATTTTCCTGTCAGGATTAATGTAATAGAGAGGAAATGTCGGCAGAGACTTAAAAATGCACAATTTAAATACATATCGACAATATACATGGTGTGGAGGATGGAGAGGCAGGAGCTATCTTACTGTTAAGGAGACACTGGCTTTTCAAAACAGATGACCACCCGAGAAGATCTCAGCCACTTCATCCATGAGACTGAACGTCTGATGTAAATCTCATTCCAGGTATGTTCTTGCTTTCTCTTTCTTTGTGTTTGTGGCATTTTCATCTTCCTCAGATACAAGATGAGCCTATACCGCTTCTTTGGACTTCATCACAGGGGCCTTTTAAAACTTTGCAGACACAAAAGCCACCTCAGTTTTGTATGGTACTCATTTTCTCTAGTCATGCCAGCAGCATTTGGTTCAGAATAGCTCTAGGAGACCATTGTCATGAAGACAATGTTCCTATAAAAGCTCTGGCTGTTAAAAAAATACTTGTTAGTGAGCTGGTATGGAAAGAGGAAGAAACTCTCCTAAACAGGCTGCAGACTTTCCAGATCTCTGTCTTATGGGGAGCATCTGTCTTCTAACAAGGGGATGTTTTTCGCTCAGATGGCTCCCATGACAACTCCAGAATCCTTGAGGGCATAGCAAAACTGGGCACTCCTTTCCTGATGTGGTTGTCACACCTACAAATACCTCTGTAACATCTATATTATTTTCAACTGCTCTATCTGCAGCTCTATGATAATGATTACTTAGTGTAGGAGGGACTTGATTAAGCAATATTTTGCAGGAATGGCTTACAGTTCTTAGTAGAACTTAGGTACAATCTTTTTTGCTTTTTGACTTGAGAAATGTTAGGGATTACCCATTTTTGTCATCGATTTGCAATTAGAGCTAATTTTGTGTGAAGTGGAGGTAAAATGGATGAGTATAGAATTTTTCAACTTCTGCAACAGGGAAGGCAACTGTCTCCAGTTTTTGTAGATGAGTATAAAGCCAGTAAACCTTAAAGAAAGTATGATGTATGATGTATGAAAAAGAACTTATTTCCTTGGCCTAAGAGGGTTTGTTTATATGTCTTTGACCCAACATGGTTCAACCTATGATGTATTTTCTGCCACTGGTGGTTAGAACCTAGGGAAGGTCTCCTGATTCACCCGGAGGGCTGTGTCTACACAGAGGAAGGGTACACAGCCGGGTGTGGTGCTAAAAGGTTTTCTTGGGTTGGGACATTACTCATGAGCAGAAGTGAATGTTCTTAGGGCCGGAGAGGCCACGCTGACTCAGGCAGGTCATCCTGAATAAATGCCAGTAAATGTTGTGTTCTACATCACATCGGCCTCCACCACACTGACTGGTATGTTCAGAAATGCAGGCAGCTCTCATCCCACCATTCATGCAGAGCTCTGTACCAGAAATGCCTTGGGAAGAAATAAAGCTTGGAATAATTTTTCAGATCTAAAAATGGTGTATGGCTTATATGCAAATACAGAGGACACATTTACAAGTTTAGCTTTCAGATACATACGTACATTGGTTAAAACTACACCTCTAATTATTTTCAAAATAAATAAAGCAGAAAAAAACAGGTATTAATTTTATCCCACTTTGGAGCAGTGCTGCCCCAGAAGGCATAAAGTCACTTTGAAATTATTTTGACTTAGCTGTTCAGTTCAGTATTTCTGTCTCAGTATCAGTGACTGTATGAATGACAGTACAGATGGACATAATGTATTTCAGGAAGCTAAAGGAATCTTAAAAGTCTTATGCTATTTGAAGAGTAATACAATTTTAAATAATATACAAGTATTTAACTTCTCTTCATCTGCATTCATGCAGATCTCTGTAGCACAAGTATGTACGAAATAGGTACAAGGTAATAGCACGGCTTGGGTTCTCTGAACTTCAACTGGGATTTGATAGGAAAATCTCATTCTAAAGAGGAAAAAATTGCCATCAACTCTATGGAGTCATTTCCAATGTGATTATTCAAACTAAGTGCTTTCTGTTTCAAAAATTATTTCAAGAAATGAATTTGATTATTTTTTATTATGTTGTGTGTGTATGTGTAAGTAAGCACATATGTATAGCTCTATGTATACATGTATAAACATGCATATATATGCATATATAGAATTGTGTGTGTTACAGAAAGAGGTTAATTCTGAAGGTGTAAGAAGTACATTTAGAGGAAGCATGCATTACTGAGACTGGAATATGTTGTCAGCCTCCTATCTGTGCATTTCTAGTGTGCTTGCCACTAATCTAAGACCAGACTACAGGACTGATAGTGTACCTTTTCAAAAATAACTAGTTACTTTGGGTGTACTGCTGAAGAAACCTTTTAAGGCATCTGACTTTAGAAGTGAATATGGTAAGACCTCTTGGAAAACCAGAGCCTTTCCATCTCTCCCACATTACTCATTCAAAGTCCCCATTTTCAAAGTCCTATTCAGATTTGACAAAGTTAAGCCTAAATATCAGCCTGAACATAGATCATATAAATTTGTTATTAACAGGCAATAACTAGAGACTTTGTGAATGTTCACTGTAGTTCAGGGAATAAAAAGCTTTGTTTTCATAATTAAATACCTTTAAACACTGTCTGCCTTAACTCTGAACTTCCTGCTCTCTTTGTTTCAACTCTCTTTTCCAGAGAGCTTTTTACTGCTGATCTACTGGTTAGGTTTAAAATATGTAAACAGATACATTTTAACATATGTTGTTTTCATTTCTTTATTCACATAAGAGATTTCCATTGATATCTGCTATTACAAAACTGTGGTTTCATCCATTTATGAAGCATTTTAAATTAAAATAGCAATAGAATTTACTTTGTATAGAGCTGAAGTATGGACAATGGAATTTTAGATATTACTTTATTACAAAATTTTGGTGGTTACTTAGAATTAAGACAGACATGGATAGCACTAGCTTTAAGAAGAACTTCAATTTGCATTTCTGCAGATATTTTATGTACACAAGTGCATATAAAAGATGTGCCTATCCCCTGTTGTGAACTGCCAAACCAGTAACACTTTTGAGCTAAAAAGTCATAAGCAAATTAGGCCAGATATATGAAAGTCCATCCTGTACATTTTACATGTTAGATTTTATAAATGAAACTGGCAAGCAAATGAGGTGAACTTCACAATGTGAATGGCAATAAAATATTGACTCTTGTGCAAAAGCCATTGCAATACTGCAATACAGATAGGTTTTGCACCGTTCAGAAATACTTATAAATAGATAGGTTTCAATCGACAAGTAGCTTATTCAGACGTGCTCAAATATAGTAGCTGCATTCATTAGACAAACATTTCTACTAATCCCTCAGCTACACTAATAAAAGAGTAATCCTTTATAGGCTGAATGTAGCAGCAGAGGGTTCTTTTTTTAACTACTAACATCCTTCAAAGACCAAGATCTAATCATTATTAGTGACTGTATTTGGTTTTCAGCAAATGAGTTGAAAATTGATAACCCTGGAAGCATGTTAAGTTATAATTCCTTACTGAAAATGGAGACACCCTTACTCTTAGGAGCAGCCCTTAATATATCTGTGTCCTAAGTAGATTTGTTCCTTCTCTTTAAACAAACAGAACTCGGGAGAACAACATCAGTCTTGTTGTTGGCTTTTTTGTTTTGTTTTGTTTTACTATTTTTATAGCATTTGCCCTTTCACTCGCTTCTTTCACACTTCTGATTTCATTGTTAAGGCAAGAAAAGTAAGTTTGTTGAATCAGGCTGGCTTTACTGAGCAAGACAAGGATTCTGGGTATGGCAAGACAAGTAGGCGAGTCACTGCCGTTCTGTTGAGGGATAGATAAAAAACCTATTACAAATTTAATCTGCTAATAGTGATCTGAACCTAAATTCGGTCTCTCCAAGAACAGAGTGGTTTGGGATTAAAATCTGTGATTATTAACTCTGTTTCTGTATAGGACTGTTTTCTGAGTTGACCTAAGTATGAAAGTCCATTATTCTGTTTCCAGTTTACTCTGACCTGAATATTTTCTCAGAACACACCAAGAACCTTTTAATCACCAGTGATGTCACATATCCTTTCTTCTCCATTTTTTTTCCCTATTTATTTTAAACCTCAGTGACCTGTGAGTCAACTACAACACTTCTTGGCCAAAAATCAATGTAATGAACCAGGCAAAGAAATATCAGCCAAGAGCCATGCAATGGAAAACCAGGATTAACAGCATGAAAATCTTCAAAACTGCAAGTTAGACTATGAATGACATCACCACTGAAGTGAAGCAGCTGCATTTTGCAAGTCACATTTAGAAGTTAACCCCTACAATTCAGCTCTTTTCCACTGGCACGTCTAAATGAGCATCATATTCTTTCTGTGTTCAGTGCAATCTTTCCATCCACCTCCAAATCCCTTTTCCTGCTTAATTTTCAATTTCTGCAAACCCACAGGGCTTTCTGCTTGCTGGAACGGTGATCCTGCAATTGTGGAAACCGCCTTTGTGTATCTCTCTCCAGCTTCTCTGGCACGGAGTTGGCTTGCCCATTTTATGTGACTGTCTCTCAGCTCTCTGCCAGTTTTATGACCTTTGTTCCCTGGAAAAGCACCCCTGATTTTTATAGTTCTTTCTGTGCTTCTGCCCCACAGCAATTTCATTTTGTCCTTTTTCAGTAGTATTGCCCCTTTCTCCCCTCCCTGTAATCTCTCTTCCCCACTTCTTTAAGGTTTCTCTGTGAGTTCTTGGTAGGAAAGACGCTAGGAAGGACCTTAAGGTTGCAATTATTGGAGAGAGTAGCTAACAGCAATGTCAAAAATGTAATTTGTAGTGAGATGAGAGCTACCTGAAGGAGTGGAAAAAGGACATTTTTCCCTCTGCCTTGGCTGAGCCCCTTGGGGATAAGACAGAGAGTGGGTACCTTTATTTTTAAGGGAGAGGTAAAGAGCCTTTGCCAGAAAACAAACTGCAGAGGGAGAACAGCAGCCCAGAGATGATGATGATGGTGGTCCTTGTAGAACTGCTGAAACAAGGCAAAAAAAGATAAGCACAGCTTTTTTAATAGCACAAAAAAAGGAACCAACCTGTACGCCGGGGTACTACAGGGCTTTTAGCCGCCCATACAGTCTGAGGGATTGTGTCTGTCTGGGAACACTCCAGCCATACCTACAATTTTTTGTTTCGTTTGTAGCAGTCCATCTTGCATTGCTCCGGTTTTGCTATTGTCCACACTATCACTGCTATTCTTAGAGGCTTCCAATTTGAGTCTAAATTCTATGCAATCCTGAAACCAGGCACAGTAAACACAGCCAGTCGGCGTTTTCTGTTTGCAGGTGAAAAACAGGCAAGTAGTTCCTAAGCTTGGCAAGCTACTGGAACCAGATAATTTTTGTAATCTGGAACTGCAAAACTAATTTACTGTCATGCTAAGCAGAAAGGTTTTTGTGGCTGAACTATGTCTTGAATTTGGCCTGTACTCTGCAAGGGGTTTTATTGCTATAGTAATCTCTTAAAAAGCTGATAGGTGAGCAAATCAAGTTCAAAAGAATTGACATAGAATAACTTAACGCAGTTTCAAATAGAACTTCAAATTGAGTCCTGTATAAATTAATAGGGGGAGAAAAGAAAAGGAAATGACCTGTGGAAACAATTTTAGAAGGTCCATAAAATGAAATGAAACAGTGATAGTAGAGAGGAAGCACAGTGTTGTGACACCATTCAGAGATGGCACAGGCAGCAAGATACTCATGTTTGCCTACACATGTTTTGCTGCAGTTGTCAAATATGATTCAGTTTCTGAGATGTTCCCAGTCAGAACTATAGCAAACTTTTGGCAAATGATTAATTAAGGAGGATTGACACTGAGGTCAGTAGGATTTTTCCAAGTTTACTGAACGTCTTGAAGAAAGATTCAATCTACTGAGGTTAGGCCTTTGCTTGTCCTGTTCCCTTGGCATCCCGTGTCTATTATAAAGTGCTTCGCTCTCTTGGATAATACCAAGAGTTTTGCGCTTTGATTGGGTGACACCAGCTACCTAACTTACTGCAGATGGCACTGACCACTCTTCGGTATACGTGTGCAAGGACACACAAATACGCACCCACGCTTCTCTTGCTTGTAGAGGTCCTCTCTCGACCTCAAGGCAAAGCAAAGTAACACGGGATGTTTTGCTGCACAGTGATGTGTCTGGGACTCATGTTTTTCGGTGTTTTATCCATCCTGCATGTAAATGCTCCCACCCATTACTTCAGTGTTTGGACGCCTGCTGCATGACATCGTTGAGTGTAATCAAGTCTCTTGTGAATATCATGGGATCTTTGGATTTCTGCCCTTTCAAGCATTCTGCTTGAGGTAAAATTTCAGAGTTTCTGGTTAAGGTTTTATTGTTTCCATGAGGTTTAACTGAGTGAAAGAAATACCAGTTTTGTGAATGTCACTCTTACCACGGTGGGGTGGGTGGGTGGGTTGGCTGGTTTTTAAGAGGAAAGGTTTGCATTTTTTTTTCGAAAGGCAGTTGAACCCTATGTTGTTTTGCTGGCGATGCCTTCAGCTGAGTGGTCAGTTTGATGCTGCATGTGGAGGCTTGGGGAGCTGGGCCAAGGAGCCTTGGAAGGAGATGACAAATTAGTTTCTTAAAACCATAAATATATGTATAATTCCTTCATGTGTTCAAATCTATTCCGAAAATTTTCCCATACATTCATACTAGAAATTATTTTGCGCGTTGCAAACGTGGGTTTTTTCACACCAGACTGCTTCCTTGTGAAAGCATGGGAAAGGCAGTGAAGGTAGCTTGCTGTGACAACAGTGAATACAACTAGGATATGTTGTCACACACTGCCTGCGCGTGTTTTGGATCACTGCAGATATGTCCACTTTCCAAGACATATGTCCAAAGGAAAACCTGACATCCTCCCTGATGCTGCTTCTTTACATTTCTGCAAGGTTCTGCATCGGTGAAAACAAATGGCTTTTGTATTATGGGATGGCAAGGTAATATCTATGCAGAAAAGCAATTGCATTTGAGTTGTTTTAAGCATTCATGCTTTGATTTATCGTCACTGAAATTTAATCCAGGAGGTTTTTTTCCTTTGGACTTTGTCGGTGAGAGTTCTAGTGAAAATACCGCATCAGCACTTCAGGAATGGAGCGGCAGTGTTATTCTGATCTGTCAAATGCAGAGGCCATGAACTTCCCCTGAGAAACGCAGTGAAACAGCCTTTTTACTCACTCCAGTACTAGTAGTATAAAGAATACGTCCTAACCTGGAGCCCCTACAGTAGCCCTCACAACTTATTCTGCGTGCAGACCTGACTTATTTGCATATTCTTGTTGGATGAAGTGGAGGAAAGTACTCGTGTGTGTGTTGATTTATCAGGGTGGATCCCAGCACAGTAGTAAGTCCCTGAAAAAGTAGTGACTCTTCAAAATTTCTTCAGCATAATGTTATCAGACCCTAATTTGCCTTTCTGCAAACTTAATGTGTTTAGCCTTTGTGAATATTTCAAAAATTATTTGGAAAAATAATTAAAAATAAAAGCAGAGGTTGAAGATATCTGAAATAATATTAGACATTTAAAATATATAAATATCCTCACAGCAGTCATGCATCTATTTGACAGAAGTTTAAAAATAGTTTTGTCTTTAATGCTTGATAAAATTGCGTGTGTGAGTGCATGTATGTGTGCAGTTTTGTGCCTTTTAATGGCGAATGATGCTAATAGGGCTTCATAATTTATTGTCCTGTTTGCACTTGATACCATCAGTGATCTCAGCACAACTCTAGAAATGGTGTTTAATTGTGGCAGAATGAGGGCATGGGTATAAATATTGTTTTGTAAATCTCCCTCCAAAATATTGACTGTATTGCAGCCATGGGACGGGAGGGTTTAAGAGGTAGTGTTTGGAAGATCTCAGAGCTTAGCTCTGTGCCAGGGATTGGGAAGGATGAAGTAGCAATGCTTTGACTAGGAATTCCAGTTCAAAGAGATTTGAATTACTCTTCTGTTTTTTCCTCATTTAAAACCAAAATCTAGATAAGAATATACACACACTCTCCTTGTCCTTATTTGTTTTTGTTGCCCCTAAAACAAAGTAGCAGCAAAACCTCCACATGGTATTGGCAGAGTCATGCAAGAAACAAGACGACTACTCTACAGACTTTTCCTTTGCTTTCTGGCACCTGAGGATTTCCTGAGAATGGCATCAAGCTGTAAGTGTGTGTTGTTGACAGCAGAGGACATGCACAAGTGTTCTGGCTTTCATTTGCTCCTTTCTTGCTTGTGGCTTTTGCTACAAAATTCTCCTTTTAAGGCCCCATAAGAGACAAATGATGACCTCCCAAGTTCCTGTTGATCTTTCCTTCTCCTCTCTGGACTCAGAGAGGGGCCTTCATAGGAGGAAATAACAGCTTTATCTGCAGTCACACCAAGGTTGTCTTTGGCACCCTGCTTCCTCCAGAACCATGAGGCCCATGAGCAGTGCAAGCTCTGCAGCTACCAGTTCTATTGCCTTTTCCTTGCCTTAATTCACCACCTCACATATTAACCTTCCCTGCTGCAACTTGTTTACAACTGCCTTGTCTCCAGGATGCTCTTTGAGAAGTCCTGTGCCTCCCCAGGACCCCCATTTCTCATGCAGCATAGTTCTTCCGGAGTCAGGCTCTGACTGGAGCAGCTCCTGCTACTCCTGCATGGTCCCTTAAGAGGAACCCAGAGGGTTCACAGGCAGGGTTTGGAGAGAAAACCCCTGGCAGACCTGGCTACTCTCTGTTAACACCTGAGTCAGCAAAAGTAATTCAGATGACTCAAGGAGGGGAATGGGAGTGCAGAGACTTCTGATCCTTTCTTTTGGCTTCTATCAAATAAAAGGGACATTGGAATTGGTTTTTCTTCTTACAGTGTCCCTGTAATGAAAGAAAGGGACACCTTTCAAGTAATATGAGGAAAAAGAAGGCAAGAATTTTCTTATGCACTTTCTTATGCACTCATAAAATCTTAGAAATGGCAAAATAGAACCATTTTTAGTTATTGAGGTGCAGGCACCAAGCTGAAATCTGTCATGGCTGAGATCCCTAGGGGAGTGGGCACTACGCATATCCCAGGCAGTCCCAGTTGCAAGGACTGTGATTTACAGTAACGTCTGGTAGGATATCAGCGTGCTCCATGCTGACATGACAGAGCTCATGTCCATATAGCTAAATGCTTTTCTCTCCCAAACAACATTGGACCTGTCGACTGCCTATTGGAAATGGTCCCTGGCCCGTCCTAATGTCCAAACTTCAACTGTACCCACGTAATACTTGGAAGAGACTCAACTGGCCTAAGCTAAAACCATGTCAGAGGCCATGCAACCAATTCAGCAAGATGGGTGACTGTGGTGGGCCTGTGCTCAGACACTATTAGTTTGACCAGTCTAGACATAGCTGCAGAATACAGTTCCTCCTCCAGGAAAACCACAGCCCAAGGACTGCCAAATAGTCAGAGGAATAAGAACATCAGTTTTTAGCACATTCAGTTTATGTATGAGTTACTGTGATTTTCTGTGAGGGGGTAGAGAAGATATGAGGTAAGGCCTTATAAAAGGCAAAGGGCTGTGCAGGTGACCTTATGTCCCAGAGGTGACCCTGGGGAGCTGACAAAGAGAAGCTTGTTGCCTTGGCAGAACAAATAAGCCACAGATGGAAGAAGAAGTAGATAACAGCGGTCTTGACAAGAAAACATAAAAGAGGACGAGATGGAATTAAGCCAGTCTAGAAGGTCCTCAGTCTCTAAATGACTGATAAGGGAGAATAATTAAACAGGAAAGGGTAAAGAGATGGGAACCATAAAATAATCAAACCTGCTAGTGAGCAGCAGCCACTAAAATTAATGACTTTCTTCTGCCCCAGAACAAGGATTTTAATCTTCTGCTTTCATTTAGTCAACTCCTATCTCCACCTTAATGTTATTTTTATATATTGCACTTTCCTGTGAATATAGCAGATGGTGAATATAGCAGATGTAACTTCTATATGAAGTCAAAGAAGCCTCTCACAGCTGTGCAGAACAAATACTAGTGCCCAGAATATCTTTGGAGAAATATAACTGTAAAAGGGTTTAATTTGTAGGAAGAAATAGAAATCTGAAATTCATGCATGCCTGCAGTCCCCCATGTGCTATATTCCAGCTACAGATGACAGCACTGGTAGGGCAGCCAGCCCATAGCAGTCTTCTTTGCAGGGAACCTGTACATTCCATAGCAGCTGGATCTCTCCTATGGCTAAATGGCAAGGGAAGGTGTAGCTGATGTTTTTTGTAATCCTGTTTTATGGATCCCTGGTCATAGAGTGGGACCTTGTTGTGCTAGGCACACTCCCACCATTTCAGTCCATCTGTCCACATCCCTATGCAGAAAGGAACAGATCTGCAATATTTGACCCTCTGAATCTTTCCCTGGCTCCCCCTTGCCATCGACCTAAGTACTGACTGAGCTATATGAAAGGTGTTGGGAAATAAATCCTAGCTCCTACTCTCAGTTGCGTCTAGTGGGGCACTTTCAACAGCATTTGGAAGATTTCATTTTAACTGACCTTCAGGCATGACTTATTTTTGTGCTCTGGGTATTTTTAAGATGAGCCCAGAGGAACTCCTAAATACCTCCCTGGTGAGAGTGGAGGAGGACACATGTTGTTGCTGTTTCCAATAGCTCTGAAGGGTCTGGAAAGTCCCTGTGTGGAATTTTCAGCTTTAAAGAGAGTTTTCTAAATGTAGAAAGCCTGAGCCCACAAGTAATCCTTGTTGCCAAAAGACTGAGTGAGGGAAAGAGATTTGTTTGTGGCATGTAGAACCTAGCCTGTCCAACGTTGTATGGCTGATTGCACAGAGGGGTGAGACAATGCTGAGAATTGCTGTACTTCAGTGTGTGGGGCACCACCTTGCAGGGCTACAAGGGATTTGCTCATGTTATTTGTGACCACATACGGGGGGTGAACAGCTTTATGGGGAGATAGAAAACTCTTGGCTTCCTACTTTAAGTATGGTGGTACTTGCAAATAAACTGGAGTGGAAAGAAGCACAAACTGTAGCCTGGGCATGCTGCAGCAGCTTTTTGGTTAGACCAGGGTCCCTGCTTCTCAGCTGAGAAGTGGCAGCTCCAGACTAGAAGTGAGACTGAGCAGCTGCTTCTCTGCCCTAGCCGTGTGCACTGCAGGTCGTCTGCCCTTGACCTCTACTCGGCTGGAACGGGGAGGCTGGGGAAGCTGCTCTTCACCTTTTCCCAGATGGTGTCTCTGGTGTTTCTGTGTGGCTGGCCATCCATGCCACACATCGAAAAGACACAGGCTCATCAGTGCTGGATGTCTTCTGACAGCCTGCTCCCAGTGGGATTATGCTTGAAGCAATTGCATAAGGGAAGGTTACAAGACTGAATAGTTTGGATAGTCTCCAAATCTGACTAGTCTCAAGCTAGTAAGCAAGATGAATATACCCCACAAGGCACCCTCTTGGCTTGTTTCTTCCTGGGGAGTAAGGAAAGGAACTGGATTTAGGGTTTGTGCTGCAGGGGCAGGGTATTTAAATGATGTTTCTCCTCTCGGTGAGATTGCAGGGGGTTGAGCTTCCTAAGAAAAAAAAGCAGCAGAAGAATAAAGGAAGACTTAGACTGCTCGGTAAAGAGATAACTGGTAGTGGCTACAGACTAATTACTCTGTCTGCATATCTAATTAACTTTTTTCCCCCTTTTTTTCTGAAATGTTTTTGGAGTAATCACTGCTATTACTTGTAAACAATTATTTTATAAGGTGTGAAATTCCTATACTGCTGTGTTTATCATGATTCATGACTTGACAGCCCAGGGGAAGGGTGTAGCCAGCTTGGCATAAGCAGTCCAGTGCCACAAGCAGGGTGGCTCATATTCAGAAATGTTATTTACAGAGATACAAGACTGGGGTGGGGGTGGCAGCAGGAATCAGAGGATCAAGGTCCCAGATAGCCTGGAATGTGCAGGATCAGATGTCTGCATCGGAGCACTTACTCCATTAATTTGTGTTTCCCAGGATGCCTGACTCTTACAGATCATTTCTCTTCTCAATGAACATGTGTCTACATATAGCTACTTCCATTCCAGTCACAGCCCTTGTTTATGTCACTAACAGACCTCATCATATTTGACTGTTATTTTTACATAATGACTAAATCAGTGGAAAACCATGGAATATGCAGTATACAAATTTTGGAATCAGCTTAAATGTATGATCATGGTTAAAAAAATAGTGGAGGGACTTAGAGTAATGATGCTTAGGTGCCACAGAGTTTGGTGTGGGGTTCTGGTGTTAATTAAGACATTTAGAATCATAAGATCAAAGAATCATTTAGGTTGGAAAAGACCCTTACTATCATTGATCCAACTGTTAACCTAACACTAACAAGTCCACCTCTAAACCATATCCCTAAGCACCACATCTGCACGTGTTTTAAATGCCTCTGGGGATGGTGACTCAACTACTGAGTTATAGACAGAGATTGATTAGGGAACATAACAGTGAAATTCACCAAAGATACTAAAATAAGAAAAGAAAAAATGTCAAATAATGACAAAATGGCTTGATGAATGATCCATAAACACTAAAGAGAGGTATGTATATATCATCTAAGAATCAGTAATTGTCTGGGATTCAAGAGACCCAGGTTAAAATCCCCTATCTAAACATGTCCATTAAATACAAAATTGCATTTAATGGGAGTGACAGCAGTCAGTTCTGCCCAGGACATGGAAACTTGCCCCAGGGGCAGAGCATTATGTGAAACATAGTTATAGCATGCCAAGCTGGAAAAAGTAAGCAAGCATTTCTTTCTTTCTTTCGTTGTCTTCCCAACATCAGTATTTCTCCTAGCTCCAGTTTGATGCTCAGTTACCTGCTACATTCTGGTTTTGCTCCAGTCACGTAAAACCTTGGTGGAGAGAACTGAAAATTAGATATGAAGAAGTTGTGACGATATATGAAGCGGGTCCCATGGTAGGGGGATAAACTGGAAATGGTTCCAATGTCACAGACAGTCAAGGAAAGATGTAACAAACTGAATCAACTTTTAAGGTGCAAAGAGAAAGATTATGGGGACTTAAGAAAAAGATGGGGGAAAAGGGAGTATTTAAACAAAACAGTAAAGGGGAAAAGTTCATTTAAGTGAGGCTTAAAAGGATAAAGGAAATTTTATTTTACAGATGTTTTGGTCTGGCTGCAGCTAAGAAGAGTTTTCCTGTCTTCCTACTGACTGGGAACTATATGGACAAGGGACTAAACTAAGGAATTTGTTTTGCTCCATGTGTGTATGACTGCAGCCCTTTACAAACTATACATTCTTTGCAAAGATGGGATGGAAAAATAAGAAAGGACTAAGTGCAATAATGAGAGGCATGAAAGAATGAATAAATCCTTTAAGCAATTGCTCTCTGGAGCAGTGGATGGATCTCTGTCCCTACTAATGTGCATATTTCACATATGGAACTGCTGCCACCTTCACCCTCCCTGTTTTCTGAGGCTTTTGAGCCAGAGCCCGGTGAGGCTTTCGGTTGTTGGCCACTTGGTTTGAGGTGAACTTGGGTTTTGGGGTTTTTTTTAAAGTCTGTAGCCTGTTTCCTGAAGTAGACCTGAAAAATGTAAACCAGTATAAATCCACACTAAGAGACCACCAAGGAAGAAAGCTGCTGCGCCTTACTTTTTCAGTCTGGTGATACTGGGGAACCCAAAAGATTCAATTCCTTGACCTGTCCAAAGTCTTTACATTGTTTTTGTGAATGCTGGTGCAATCACAATAGCAAAAGATTTCCAGGGTGTTGAGGGTATTTTGTGTATGTGTGAAATCCAAAATGTGATGGATTGCAGTTTTGTGACTTGCATTAGTGTTTGAAGAGTGCCTATCAAGAATACAGAGGGGCTTCTGTGACTAAATTTCCTCCTCTCCCAAACAGAGTGAGAACTTCAAGAAGCAAAAAAGTGTACACACGACACATGATTAAAAATAAAATCACTAAAGATTTTGTATGCCACATTTCTGAGTTGACTAGCTATGAGACGTCAAAATAGATTTGGGTTCTTTAGCTGTATTTTCAAAATTTGCTCCCTGATAATCTTGTTTCAAATGTTTTGGCATGCAAAACCACTGCTGAAAATTTAGGACACAATAAACTGCTGAAAATAAAATTCTGAATAGCTTGATTTAGGGATTTTTTTTCCTCCAGGTTCTGCTAAAGGCTTAGTTGCTAAAAATCAGGCACCACTTGTTGGCAAAGCAGGCAAGTAGTTTAAATTGTTCATTCTTTGTTGTTCTCAGTGACCAGACTTGTGTCATGGTTTAGTTGTGCAAACATTCACTCGACTCTTGTGTGCTTCATGGGTCACTATTTCATTTGTCTTCCAATTTACGGCATTGAGACTGTTTCTTGTTGAGTTAGGTACACAACTTCTAGTTTAATAAAGAGCAGCAGTTAGTGAAAAAGGAAAAAAAATCCACACTTGCACGTGCCTACAGTATACTGTTTTTCTTCAAAAATCCTGGAATAGCCATTTTGTTAAACAAGTAATTTTGTGGCAGCAGAACTAATGAAGCCTGGTTTCCTATGGTTTTTTGTCTCATGGGTGATTGACTTTCACTATCTAAGAGGATGTGAGCCCCAGGCAAAGCTTTTCCCATCACTGGGGTGTTTATATAAGGACTTTCTCCCATGAGGCTTCTCTCATATCTTGAACTCACAACTGCAAGTTTTCTCATAGCCAAGTCTCTGATAGCATCTCTACCCATCTGTCTATTTTCAGGAAAAAAAGGAGGAGGAATTCAGCTATCTTTCATGATTCTACCAGAGCTAGAAGCTGGTTGGAAATATCATTAAGAAATCATTGGAATGACTACACAGGTGAACACAAAAAGAATTTAATTTTGTAGAAAATTTTACTGAAAATAACTTGGGCATATCAGGATGCAGTACTGCAGTGAATATCAGAGGTATTTGTGTGCTTGAAAACCCCGGTTCAAGCCTCTGACCAAAACAGAAGGCAGATTTGGTGGTTTATTTCCTGATTTTCAATGTTATGTGCACAACAGCAGATGTGTAATATGTTTCCAAAATGGTGCTTCTGTCCTTTTCTTTTGGTGACTTCACACAACTGCTACCATCAGCTGTTGATTAACTATGCTGTTTAATCCAAACTGCATAGATTTGCACTTTGGAACAAAAGATTTCCATTTTGGCCCTACTATAAAAGCCTGCACTGGTAAATGTTAATCCTAATTTTTTAGTTTTCACAATTGCACATTCATTCATAATTATGTAGGTAATTATTCAGTCAAATACAGAGTATTCACTGCTATTTTTATAAGAATGCTATTCTTCAGTGCAGCCCTTGTAGCACGACTTCTAGCACTTCGTGTATATACTTGGATAGTAAAGGTAAAGTCATAAAGAGATAGTCTTAGCACAGCCAGGATATAGCAATGCCTATATCAAAGTCAGTGAAGTAAAACTCTAGTGTGTATCCTTTGATGTTCTGCCTCAGTGATGCAATAGAAATGCACATTTTAATGGTGCTTTTATAGTACTTGAACTCTTGGCTATATTGAAATGCAATTTTTCATCCTTGATGTTCTTGGAACATGTTGAGAGCATAATGTCCATGTCTTTCATAGATGCCGTAGATCGTTTTCTTTTGCCCAATCACAGCAGGCACTGCCTTGTTTGGGTGCTGGGGAACTCTTGAGAATTAATCATCATCAATGAGGTAAGAAGTGGAGTTTGAGTAAGCTGTCTATATTTTAATTAAATGAGAAACTCTGGATTCTCACTAGACAGATTCTTAGGTTTGGACCTTATTTCTTCTGCTTAGAGTCTGAACTGTGGGAAATTTCCTGACTTTTTTTAAATGACCTGTATTTTTGTGAGAGGGTCCCATGTAATTTTAAGAACTGCTGGGGAAATAAGCTAATAATAGTATCTAGAACTTTTCAGTCATCCATTTCCAGAGGCTTTAGAGAGGTATCATTAGCTCCATTTCACATGTGGGGAAACTGAGGCACAGAGGGTTGAAGTTACTTGCCCCAGACCATCCAGCAAGTAAGAAGTAAGTAGACTTAGGAGCTCTGACTTCGAAGTTGTGCCAAATCCATTCGGGCGCACACTGCAGCCATCATGACAGGAGAAGACGTGTCACATGCTAGCAGTGAATAGTAGAGATTTTAACTTTTAGAAATAGCAATCATTTAACCTCTGTAGTTCACAAAACAAACTGAGCATCTAAAGAGTAGAAAGAGCTGGAGATTTGCACCTTCTGACATTCAGATAGCTTGCAGTGGGCTAGCAATGAGTAGCTTGTGCTTCTGTCTGGACTAGAGAGGAGGTATGCCTTCATGGCTTAGTCAATCTTCACATGATTTCCTCTCTCACTCGATGGAAAAACACTTCTTGGGTATAGAATGAGATTCTACTACTTACTAGAGTATTCAACTGTGATGGTATCTGGGCTCTCAAGCTCTCATGAGAGAATTATCCTTCCTTCTGTGCAGACAAGTCATATTTCTTTAGATACCATCTGATCTAATGTTTTACTAAATGAGCCATCTGATACTTAATGGTAATCTAAACAAGCTTATTTTGTCCATGTGTGTCACAGCAGGAACCTGGGCGGGACAGATTAAATTTTGAACTTTTGTCCTGCGTTGTGCTGTCTTACCTGAGTAGTTAGAGGTGGAAAAATACTTGTGCTACCTACTCTTCTTACCTCCACTGCTCAGAATTGCAGCTTTTCAGCAGCCACAGGATAAAAACATCTGATATTTTTCTTGCTTCTCTCATAGGCTTCCTCAGACAGAGGGGGAGGCAAGCAGCAGAATAATAGCTTTACATACTCTCCTGCAAAAGTGCAGAAACAGCAGGAAACTATGGTGAGGAAAGATGGGAAAGTATAGATAGAGGAACTCAGTTCTGAAATATTTTGAAATTATCCTTTTTGCTTATGGTCTTCAGAATCTCAGTGGCACTCATTACATAGCATGGTCCTGTGAACTCCAAACAAACAGTAGAGAAGAGATGTGCTTACATCTGTTTTAAAGGAGAGCAGTGTAAACATCCCACTGAAATTTTCCTGTTGAATTTTCTTAACAGCAGTGAAGAGCAAGGTTGTGTAAGGAACGCTGCCCAACAACAACAGCTTTTGCTTTAAAATGAGCCCATGTTCCTAAAGCAGTGTACTATTGTTTTGTACTGGTAACCCATCTTCTGTATGTACTTTTTTTTTTTTCCTCCCCACTAACCCACAATGTGGGCCAAGGGAGATCAAGATGAGGTTTTCATTTTGTTCAGAGCTCTGGAATCTAGCCCACTGGAAGTTGTATCTTTTGAAGCTCTAATAATTAACATGCCTGCATTCTTTAAACTGCAGCACTCACCAGAATGTGCTTCCTGCAGAGCTGAATGAGGGCGAGGACACTGTCTGGCCAGCAGGAAGAAAGGATAGTGACCCTTCCTGGAAGGATTCCTGCTGGTTTTGGGCTGGTTGGAGGAGAGAATTCACCTGAGCTGGCGGTGGCCAGAAGGCTCTTGGCCCCTTTGCACATTTGGAGGTATGTAGGATGTGGCTGTGTCGCCTTAGTCCTCTTTTTTAACTTATCTAAGCAGCAGGCTCTTTCCCATCCCAGGGCTCTGGTTACTGTAGAGCTTCAGTTCCTTGTTAATCCAAATTTGGAAGCAGATATAAGAGAATTCTGGTGACCTGAAAAAAAAAGATGTGATTTCTAACAACTGGTGTGAGGATACGACTTCTTTTCCCAGACTCCTTCCTCCCTTGTGTGAAAGGAGGCCAAGTGAGGCCCTCTGAGTGACTGGAAGACTGTCTTCTCTGAATCAGCCCCCAGATAGGCAGCAAGTACTTGGAAATGGCAAAGGGGAGTGTGTGTCAGTAGGTAATGTTTCACAAACAATATGGCCTGAAATAAGTACTCAAGATCCTCCTCTGATGTTCCAAGGAATCCATTTGGCCTGTCACTATTTCACAGTCCTTGCTGACCTTCATTCACATGTGCTATCTAGGGGTCTGAAGTGTGACCATGACACACAGTTTATCACATTTAGAATTTTCTCAAGCTATGATCTCAGGAAGGTTATGAAGTCCACTCCCTGTCCCAAGGAATGATCAGCTAAACCAACATCACTTGTCATAGAGATTTGTCTGATCTGTTCTTAAATTCCACCCATAATGACCTCGCCAGACAAACTATCTAGTGCTTTGTTTTCTTCTTTGTTAGAGGATTCTTTTGCCCAAATTTTTTATACTGCAAATCGAGCGTATTACTCCTCATGCTAGCCACACTGGACCTGGAAAACAGTTTGTTCCTTTTTTTCTTTCTTTTTGCAGCTTTACACACTGAAGATTGTTATCAAGTCTCCTCTCAATCCTTTTCTCTAAACAACTCCAGTTTATTCAATCTTTCCTTCTACGTCAGGTTTTCTGGACCTCAGATTAGTTTCCATTGCTCTCCTCAGGGCTATCTCCACTTGGCTGCATCCATGAAGTGCGGAGTCCAAATGGGGCAGAGTACTTCAGCTGAGCTCTTTCCCATGCTGAGAAGGGGAAAGCATCTAGCCTTTGTATATGTTTCACAGTCCTACCAGCGTTTGCTATTCCAGCACTTAGGCAAATGACTGTTCCTCAATTTAAGGGTAAAGCAGAAATGTCTAGCCTATAGCCAAAGCAAAGCAGGTACTCAAACACCACGTTTCGGTACGCTCCTGGGCTGGTGGCTGAGTCCACAGAGGGCTCTTATTTTACTCCCCGTCTTCTTTCTTTCCTCTCTGCTCAGAAAGGGTGACAAGGTGTGGCTTGCCAAGGCAGACTGCCAACAGCTAAAATTTCCTATACAGCTGTAGAAATAAAGAACTATTGAGCATGCCTGGTCCCCACCACACCCTTTCCCTGGCTCTGCTTTGCCCTTTCTAGCTGAAGTATCCTGCTCTGCTCCTTGCACGTGCAGGGAGGCACATAGGGTTGCAGGGTACAATTCCTGTCTCTTCTCATGCCCACTTTCCTTTTTATTTTTTTTTTTTTTTTGTGGCAGGCAGGGAATCTGCAGGGTCAGACCTACAGTATATTTCGTGCTGCGTGGCTGGGGCCCACTTCTCTTAGTATGTTGGGGTTTTTTCTAGCATTTTAGGGAGATAAAATCTTCTGGGTTGGCTGTGCTTATTTCACTCTCAGGTAATAGTAGAGGTGCCCCTTAAGTTCAGAAGGACTGTGTGGCACATCCCTATACTGACACGAAGCTTGAGCCCTGCTTTGTTACTTTTTTTTATTTAACGGAAAGTTGATGCTTTACTTCACTGATGTCCCTGGCAGAAGAAGGGAACAGGCAGTCCTGAAAACTACTTTAAAGGCACCTCATAGTTATATTGTGACCACGTCTGAAGCTGTGAATGTAGGTGCTTGATCTTTCGAGATGCTGAGAGCACTCAGCTGCCTGGAGGTCAACAGAAGTTAAAAGTCACTAAACATTTCATAGGAGGTTCTTACCACCCAGTAGGACAAGAACCAACTGAAATCGCTAAGTGACTGGCATGGTTGCCTGCTTGTATTAAAACCAGTTGTATGAAACTGACCCAGAGAGTAGAAAAAACTCAGAATTTAATCTGAAGAGTGTGTGTGGGAGAAGTTTCGTTACACTTGGATGTGGGCTTGGGGAGAGTGAATACAATCAGAAGTTATTTTTTCTCTGTTCCTCGTGGTGGAGGTTTTTTATCATCTAGCACAATTGTGTCCACGTTGCAGAGTAAGAGTAACATACACGCCAAATTTAACAGAGCAGGACTTGCTAGCTGTGAAGAGAAAGGCAAGATGTTTTTTTCTTCTTTATACAGTAGGAAAAGTGTATTTTTTTCCAGTCTTGCATAACTTAAAGAACAGCTGGATATATTTACTTTCAAACTTTTCAATAAAATCTACCTTTCAGGTGAGAATAAGCATGAAAAATTTAAAGAGAATTTTCAGACAGCAGACAGAGGAAATGTTGGGGTTCTCAACCCTGACTACTCTTGGTAGGTTGTGCTTTCCAAAAATAAGATAAAGACACTTGAGGAAATTATTCAGAACAATTAATGCTCTGCATTGCAAGAGATCTATGTTATCTTGTCAGGATTGTCTCCCTGCAAAGGGAGGGTAAAAGAAAGGTATAATGTGTAGAGCAAAGAGATTAGTTCAGACAGAGCAGGAAAGGGAAGACTAGAGAAACAGTAGCAGCACACTTTTACCCGCCACAAGCATATGCTCAGCTATTACCTTGAATGATTTGTCATGTCCCGACTCTGTGTCCAATTAAGTCAATGGCAAAACTCCTGAAGTAACAAACTGATTTATCACAGGGCCAGGCTCTTTAAATGATTTTTAAAAAAGACAAAAATCTTTACATCTGAAGTATCACGTGTTTATTTGCTGTAGAAGATTATCTTTAAAGCGTCTCAGCAAAAAGCCCCCGACCTGCTCAGAATCGGAAAAGCTGTGGCTTGGCAATACATGGTGCTTTACAATGCCAGAGATAGCCACACCTATGTCATCTTAACTAATTAAAAACACAGGCAAAGAGATTTTATAATGCTTTTTGCTGTCCATGCTGTAGATGCTATCAGAAGCTTTAATTCCATAGCAATTGGTTGCAAATATCTAGTGACTGATGATGCAAATGTGCCATGATTTACTCTCATCATAGGCTTTATTTATGTACCTACTGTCAGTCTGTGATACCATACACAGCCTTTGAAAAGCAGCTTTTATAACTAGTCTTTGCTTTAATGAAAACCAGAATTCTTTCAGGAACTGAACAATAAAATTGTTAGGCGTTTGTTTTTCTAGCTGAACTTCCAGTGACAAAATATTTAAGGCCTATATTGCAATTGGTTTTCATCAGTGAGATGGGATGAATGATGTCAGAGTATAAAGAATACATTATTCTTTATACATACAAATTTGTATTATGTAAGTAAACATTTAAAAAAAATATATTGGGAGATCTTTCAGTCAAAACAAATATTTTGTCATACGTGTTTAGGGAGTCAAAGAATCTGATCTTTCTGCCTTTGTATTTTAAATCTCTGTGGCTTGAACTTGATTTTCTAATTTTCCGTAGGACTGTCCAAATTGGTTAGCTATTACAGCCATATTTTAAAGTTTATTTTCAATTTTTCTTGCAGTCTATCTAGTATTTATCAGTTCCAGGAAAAATATTGACATAGAGGCTTGGTCATTTTTCAATTCAGTGTTTTTTTAGTGGCTTTTTTCTCCTTATAGATATGGCATAATTCTATATTGTTTAGCTTGCAGATGAGAACTTCACTTACAGAAAAGAATACAGAAACACAGAATTCCAACAGAAAACCAAAGCCGTAACAATGTCATGAAATGACGCAAATATTATTGTGATGAAATTACTGCATGAGATTTTATGGCTTGCGTGATTAGCTGTCCAACCCTTAGGAGGGAGGGCTGGAGCTTAGTTGTTGGGACCTGCTTACAGGACATAGTGTAGAGATGATGGCTCCTGGGTTGAAGTGCCTGGCTAAGTAGGAGGACTGCAGGTCAGCGAATGGCAGCAGTCATTCTTGGGAGGTAGAGGCAACCTTTTGTATGGAATTGGCCTGCAGCTTGGATGGCATCTGCAGGCAGCCACTTGGTGTGCAGCAGGCTGGGACTACACAAATAATTTTATCTTAAATTTTTTTTTAAATCTCTCAATCACTGTACATAAAATAGTTTTATGAGCAGCAAAGGCACTGAGGTCTAATATATAGCTTTCTGTCTTATGGGTAGTTCTTGTCTGATCTACAGTCCAAATGCCAACCAAACCTGTTCCCAGACCTGGGATATCTACAATGTGTTGCATTTGCTGATGTCTAATACTGTTGTCATTTTTTAGTGGAGCAGTTTGTTGAATAAAATACTGAACCACATCAGGTTGTTTTTGCACACACACTCTCCAGGTTTGGCAAGGTCTCATTTGGAAAATGAATTATACATTATAGGGGCTCAGTGGAAAGTCAATTGTCTGCAGATTCCTTAGTAGGACAGATCTCTATCTCTGTCTTCCGCTGTCCCTCATATGAAAGACAGGTGATGAAAAAAGAGATGCATTAACTTATTTCGATTGTAGGAAGTCAAAGGGGAAATGAGTTCAGATGGTTTATCTACTTTCAACGTTATATAATAGAATAGGTCTAATATCAGTCAGCCATGTTAGAGGGAGCTGATTTGTATTCACTATCTCTAAACTTAGCTAAATGTGGATTTTGGAGTTTAACTTTAGGATTCTACTTCTTCAAACATTGAGTAAATTCTTACACAGTAAGTGACGCCTGCAGAGATGTTTAGCACATGCTATACTTCAGGTATCTGTTGATTGCTTAAAGAAGGCCCCTGATTATTTTTGGAAAAAAGCTACTTGATTGGTCTTTCAGAATAAAATCAAAGTTAAGCAATTAAAAAATTATTTGTACTGTCCTATAGTGAATGCATAAAACCAGGATTGCATCTGAAGTAGGCAAAAATATGTAGTAGTATAAGCAGAGCTTTGGGAGAAAGTTCTGTTTTGTTTGGGCTTTTTAATTTATTTAAAAAAAAAAAGTCAGGAAAATAAAAAGTGGAGCAAATAGTACAAAAGTGGAGCATGTTTCCAAAATTATAAAATTTAAAAATCTGTAAACAATAGATTGGAGAATTCTTCCAAATGTCCTAATGGCACTCTGATCAGAGGTCAGAGAACTGGTAGGCTTTAAAGCCAGGAGGGGTTATTAATAATAGTTTCTTTCAGCTTTCCTTATAGGACAAACCATAGAATTTCACCCTGCAGTTCTTGGTTTGTGCCCAGAACATTTGAGCCAGGTGTGAAAAAATTCAATATTGACAGAGACTTGAAGTCATGGAGAATTTACTGCATCCTTCCATTAACTGTTTAACTGCATAATTTCCTCACAGAACAAATTTGTGTGCTTCACCATTTGAACTTACCTTACAGCCATGGGATCTTGTTATGTTGTTACGCACAGCGTTAAAGCATCTGATTTTATAATGTGAACATCAGTGCCTGCGCTGAGGCAGGGATGTCTGCTCAGCAAAATGGGGATGTTATCATCACTGAAATGTGTGTCACGGCTGCCAAAATTAGAGTATCTCATCAAGCACCAGAAATGGGAAACCTGTTGAGTTACCAGCAACAGAGGTGAAAGACCAGGCAGTTTTAGTACCATTTACTAGTTTCCCGTGTGCCTTTCCTTAGTGGCAATATCCTATGAGAGACTGTGATTTAACATAGCCACCACACTGACATGTAAGATGGCAGAGCTACATCTAAGAAGAAGAAAACACTGATTCAACTGTTTCTCTCATTGTCTTTCCAGAGCTGAGAAAATGTGCCTGACAGAAACTGAATATCAGTCTGGTCACGTCTATCATTAGAAGCACAGTCTATCATTTTTGCTGAGGTCATGAAGGTAACTAACTTCATTCTGTCTCTTCTATGTCTGGCAATACGTTTTGAAAAACATGCTTGATATTTCTTGTCTCCTTTTTAGCATAGAGAATCAGCATAAATATGAAGGCTTAAATGAGCAACATATTTTGATGGAAATTCTCCATCTAGAGAAAGCAAAAAGGCAGAAAAGTATTTAAGAAATTGTTACAGTGAGATTTTGATTTTGAAAGGTTAGGATAACTGTATCAGAGGAGGTCAGTGGTCTTCAAATACTGCAATTAAAGGTTTTGGGCACAGAGAATGTATTAATATTTTCTTTGTGAAGCCTGCAACTGATTGAAATTTTACCATTTTAATTTGTACTACTTGTATTATGAACAAGAATGTAAGGTACTTTTCAGATCAGTTCAAAAAGCAGATTCTCTCCCCTAAAAACATAATTTCACATATTTCCACAAAACACAGAGGTGTTGTTAAGCATGAATGTTGATGAATAGACAGTGTTCACTGAATACCAATGTCTTCCATGTTCAGGCTAGTTCATTTCATGAACTAAATCCTATTATAAATAGCAGGAGAAGTGGCAGTTTTCAAAAGACAGAGTGTTCAAATTATACTCATCCTTTACCCTCATCTCATCCTTCCATCATGTATTCCATCAAGGACATGTATTCCTTTGTCTTAAATATTCTCATGAAAAGCAGTTAGTCTTTACAAAACAATTGCTATGTTTGTTTGGATTTTTTCATGGATGTAGTGCTTCATATTACTTGCTCCTTGAACACAATTTGCGGAAATATGTTTACTGCATAATTCAGATAAAAGTATTTATAACAATAAAGATAGATTTGAAGGAGAAGCATTCCTATCTGGTAACATATGCAATATATTACTGTGAACTTGGAGCTTCAGGCTCAACCCCCCAAAGGGCATAGGTGCTCAAGCTGGAAATACCAAAATACTAAGCCGAAAGCCCTCGATTTGCTTGACAGTCATCAAGTCCCTCCCTGTTTGAGGTGCCTGGGTTTCTATTCAGCCCCTCCAGTGGAGCCCCAGGAGCACTTACCTATCTGGCTATGCTTGGGGCGGTCCTGCAGCTCTCAGAAGGGACCCAGTGCAATCACCGCACTGAGAACATATTTAACATTGTATCAGGCCTGCACAAACATGGATATGACTCCCTCAAAATTTAAATAGTGCTCATTACTACTATGTATCACATCACAATAAGTGCAGAGTACCCACCCTCAGCAAATGCTAGACCAAAGCTCAATTAATTAAATATATGTCTGTGTATGTTTATATGCATATACCTGTTGTTTATTAAAGAGAAACTACAAATGATCTCTGGTGCAGATATCAAGACCAGAACTCTTCTCTCCCGATGCCTTGACCATTGAGATAGGGGTAATCTCTGTCCTGGGCTTTCTATCCTGGGCTTCCTGTACATGACTCGGCTTTCCTCAACCTGAGGAAAAAACTGACTCTGTGTCTGACCTCCCTGGCCAGGTGCTCCCAGAAGGGCCATGGCAGGAGGCATATGTCAATGTGGCACTGCATCTGCATGTCCTGCTCTCCCTGTTCCTCCAGACTGATAGATAAAAGCCTCTCTGGGAGCCAGGATGGCTGGAGGATGCCATGGGACATGTGGCTGTGAAGAGGCCATATCATATCATGCTGGGCTCGATAGCTCTCTTAGCGTGCTGGTCCCACAGGGCAGCTCTGAATGACTGCCTGGACCTTGGCAGCAGGCTCACGGTACATGTAGCTGGGGTATCTTGCTGTCCAGGGTCTGACCTTGTGTGGAGGAGGGCAGCAGCTTTTCCTGCTGCCCTCAAGCACGAAAGCTCCTCATTTCCAAAAAGGAAAGATCAAATTGTGTGGTTTCAACATGTCAAAGTGGGGAAGAGGGGGAGCATAGTGAAAAATGGGGAAATTATAGACTTGTTGCATGTGTGGGTCAATCTGCTTGTTTGTTTTCAAGCACTTAATTAGAAAAGAAAAGGACACATTAAAATTTTTCATTGATTCCAAGACAATGTGTTCTTCCATTGTTGGTGAAAGTTTGGAGAAGTTCAGGTGACAAGTTAAGTTTGATTCATAGCCATGTGGATTGAAGTCAGAGTTTTGCCTCCTACGAGGTCAGTTATCAGACATAGCATAGTGTCATTATTTTTCTAGTAGAAATGGGCCTGTTTACTTGGGGACCTTGGCTTTGTGTATCTGCAATGTCCCTTACACATCTGGTGTTTGTCTCTGCGATCCCTTTTTGCTAGTTTTGATCTAACACGTCTACTGGTAGCTATGGTGTCCATGATCCTGTAGCAGGGAAACAGGTAATGATTTTCAGTTTGCTAAATCTGTCTCCTTGTGTGCATATTGCTGGTTCCTTTGTTGCTCCTTTAATGCAGCTACATTCAATGCCAGTATGAAATAGGAAAGCATCAAAATTCCCTAATGCAGGCAGAGACCCTCACACAATGACTAAACTGGATTTGTCCAAACTTTTGCCATTTCATTCTTTCTCAGATGTTTTGTGGGGAAGTTGTTTGTGCTCTGACAAGCAAACTATTGTGTTTGTTTGTTTGTTTGCTTTTTAAGCGTTAGATATTTTAAAAAGTTCATTTTTATGCTCCAATGACTACACAAATTGCTACTATCCGTTAGTATTTGCCTGGAGGATTAGGGCTAACATTTAGAATAATGTACCCGGCATGTCTCTTTGATTATTACAGAACTGCCACATGAAGTATTATTTGGTGGCAATTTTATGATGTGCCCAAGTGGAATAAAATGCCTGTTTTATTAAAAAAAGAATGCACCCAAGGACAGTGCAATGGGACCCTGATACAAATGTTTTGCAATAGGACACATTCTCATGAAGTGATTTAGTGTCTCAGCTGGGATTTAACTCCCAGGGAGAATTCCAGAATTGTCACTTACTGACACTGGTTTATTTTCAGTGGAGAATGCTGACTTCTCAGAAAAGGAGGAGGGGAGTGAAGAACCGTCTCGTTTGTTTTATCCCTGTGTTTGGTGGGTCAGGGCAAAGTTATTTGGGGGCAATTCTGCTGCATTCCTTGTCAGATACTCATTCCACAAGTGCTGAGCAGGGAATTTTATTGCTTTCACTTGGGGCAGTTAAAAATCATAAATTGTATTTGAGGATAGGAGATGCATTTTATAAGTGTCTTGTAAACTTTGCCCTCAAAGATCTCCATCACCTGTGCAAATGCACCAGCAATCCTGTTAACATCCGGCAAGCGGCAAACAAGGGGAAAAAATCGGTTCTTAAAAAAATCCTTTTTAATATTCCAAAGCAAGTTTTTAATTAGGGGGTTTCCCCCCCATATTTTGCATAGGCCTAAAGAGATCAGCAATTTCTTAGTTAGAAAATAGCTGCTTCCGCCGATAGTTCCAATTGCAGTGTAACTGCAACTAGTGGGCTGTCTTGTTTGAACTGAATTGCTATTGCTGCATTTTAGAAAACCACGTTCTTCAGCTTGACAAGAGTGGTGCTTGCAGGACTGTGTGTGACTAATGTCTGCAGTCAGCATGTGCCAGCAGGAGACGTAAAGCTAAATGACTCCTTGAATTTTAACTTGTGTGGAATGTGAATCGAGTAAGTAATAGGCAGAAACTCATTTCTTGAGAGCTATGTTCGTAACTGGAAACCATTTGAGTTCTAACTAATGAAATGGAAAAAGCCACTTCCGGCATTATCTCCCATATGAGGATTTTTGTTAATGATAAAACGTGTTATGACTACTGTTCTTTTATGTAGGTGTGTCCATGTATACGCATGCATAGGCACAGAGGAAACTGATCTGTTTCTTCCAGTTTTAAGTCATGCCTGAGATAAAGCCAAATTCTAATGTATAAAATAGACACACAAATGCAACACTGCATATTTTGTTTCGGTCTGCTAGCAATGGCTCTCTGTACTTCATTTCTTGGTGAGAAATACAACTTGGAGTTAAAACATATTCAATATGATTATGTTAATCAGTTCAAAATTTTTCAATATTTGTAACGTTTTCTGAGAAGCTGTCTATGCCTCACGCTCAGAAAATTCAGAGATTATTTAAGCGTGCTTTCTCACATGACAGAAAAGGCTTTTCAGATGGATGATCTGTTGCATCTCAGGGGCCCTGAAGATTGCCAGTATCTATTGTACTTACGTATGTATGCTTCACTGGTGCCAAGAACTATCCATTCCCTTCTTTTCAGTGAATTAATGTTTAACTTTAAGCCCAGCATTGGTATGGCAGAGCTCAGGCTTGATGTTCTCCTGAGTGACGTACTGCACGTGTGTGGTAACACACTGTGATGGTTCTGCTCTAACAGGAGTGACGGGCTGTGACATACAGGTGGATATTTCTGGTAATCTTAACTTGCCATATCAATGTGTAAAGTGTCTGATAATATCTCCTTACATAGCAATACTTTCTCATGATTTTAAAAGAATTTACTGACAACATGAAGATCCGTTAAATGCATTTTAAAGGTAATATAATTGCCAAAATCTATGGACATGATTATCTCTTGCATCTGTCATTGAAGGGGTCTACAGAAAGGGATGATTTTGGTTTCTCATTCTGCCTTGTCTTCCCTTTTTGGCCCTGCCCACAGACTCTCTTTTGTCCCTCTTGTATGGCTGCACGGGGATGGCAGAACTGGTGGCTGCATAGTGGAGTGCAGAGAAGTTTGCACCGAAGGGCAAAAGAAGAGGGGAGGGGATTGAAGGAAAGTGTTACTTCTACTGCCTGCAACTCTCTGTAAGACAGGAAGCATTTTGAGAGGGCCCCAGCTTCTTGAATGTGTTTGACTTCTCTAAAGACTCCTGAGAGAGAAAGGGAGAAATAGAGAAGACCTGCCCATCCCTACCTAACTGGATGTCTGTCCTTGATCTTGGGGGATGTCTCAGTTTTGAGTCTCCCTTGGGCAGCTTCAAGATGCTGAGAACTCCAGTGCACAGGCATAAGGGTTTGGGGTTTTGGAGTAGGTAAACTGCAACTAAGCAAAACACTTGGGTATGTGAGTGGTATCATTCTTCCTTGAAGGTGAACAAGTACCTAAACACTCTGATTAATCAGGAGCTAAGTTGTCGCTAAATTAGTCAGTGATGCTGTTGTTTCACTGGAATGGAATGTGTGGTATGACCAGTTCAATGTATGTTGTGATACACGGAGTAACTGATGGACTGGAACCACTTAGAGTCAAGTGCTTAATAACTGCAAAGCTTAAAGTAGCAGAATACAACAAAAGTATTGGGGAACTGCAGTTCTTGGAAGAAAACACTCTCCAGTGTGTCTGGGTTTAGGCAATTTCTTCTTCCTTTCCTCTCACCCTCCATAAGGTTCTGCCGTGATAACTGTGAGATATATCTCTCCTTCATTGTCTGCTGCCTCTGCAGAGACTTCTGAGCATCCGGATCTGGCAGGTATATCTGTGTTGGGTCACAAAATATGGGTGAGTTTAATCAGGACATTCTAAAGGTCTTAGCAGATGCCAAGCAAACATATTCGGAATTGCTAACACCTTTATTTTTATCTTACTCAGTTTGTTTTTAATCTTGAACATGTGTGTACACTAAGATTAGAACTATTTGCATGCCACATTTCAGAGTTCAGTTATTTTTGAGTTAACTCCATAGAACTAAAAATTAAAAAGAAATTGGGTGGCATTTGATCAGGAGAAAAAAGGGAGATGATTTTATTGAAGGCAAAAATAGAAGAAAATTTTTCTTTCAACTTGGTTTATAAAACAAAGAAAAGGCAAAGCTATGCATGGAGCACAGGAAAATCTGATTTCCTGAAGAAAGTATTCTCTCTTCGTTTTCTCCCTTCTTCATGAGAGCTGGTCCTTAAAGACATCTATGGGAGGTCTGCTGCACAAGGAATCTGCAGCACTTCATGGGAAGTCATGGCCAACTGCACTAATGACTCATGCTTCTACATTAACACTTAGCTTTTTTTTTTTTTCCAGTTCCCAGCTACATTGAAGTGCATTTAAATCAAATCACTAACCAAACTTTTCTTATATCTAAGATATTTAAGGGGTAGATTCTATATGCCTTGCAGTTAACATCTGCTTGTACACATAGGTTGTATATTTATGCATGTAAAAATAGGGCTTTCCATAAAATTAACAGTTTGCTTAATAAGACTACTGATGGTATAATCTAGCTTTAGAAATTCCAATGGCTATTAATTCTCCTTAGTGCCAATCGTGAATATATGGCATTTTTATATGTGAAGGTCAGAAACAGGAATAAATCTTCTCTGAATTCGGAGGAGTAGTAAACCCACTCTTTTTGTGGCTGCTACTGCATTAGCCAGAGTGCAGTTACAGCCAAGACCCTGTATCTTTCTCTTGGTCTTGATCTCTTGGTAGAAAGGGATCTCAATTTCTAGTTGGCTATTAACAGCAGTGGTCCAGATGCAACACCTGGCTCAGGAAATCCCTAAACTTCTGGTTGCCGGAAACAGGGAGGATATCTTGGGGGGGTGGAGGGTGGAGTGGAGAGGGAATCACTGACACACCCTGTTCTTATATTCTTTTCCTAAGCATCTGCCTCTGTCTGCTGTCAAAGGCAGGATATTGAGCTGGATGTGTCTTTTATCTGACCCAGGATGGCAGTTCCCATGTGTTTGGGGGGTTAATGGGGTGTGCCTGTGAACCTCCATCTTCCAGGGTCTGAAGATCCCAAACATCACTTTCTCCTCCTGCCTAAAGCTTTATGGCTGTAGTGCTTCATCTGTCATCTGTTTTCCCAAAATCCTGCTTACAGCAGAAGTACAGCATAGGGGAAGGGAGAGACTTGTCCCCCTCCTCAAGGGCTGGGTACGTGTTTATGTATTTTTTTTGGCTTGGATGGAGATTCTTCCCCCCGCCCCCAATAGGGAATTCAGACAAGTGACATCATTTTTAATCCTTGACAGTTTATGGGCTTTGAAAGAGATTCTGGATAACACTGAGCAATTAAGATGCCATTTTAATAGTTCTTTCAAGTGAAATCAAGTGAGTAATTAAATAAAATTGAATGAAAACCATGTCAGGCCACCCACAAGCTCTCATATCCGTTACAAATAAATGAATAAGTCCGGGTGGGGGACAAATGCTGTGTGCCTAAGTGGTCCTATTTATGTATTATTGGGTGACTCTAGGAATGAGGCTTTCGGCTGAAGATTTGTTTTCTTTGTACAATGTTTCCAAGCAAGACATGCAAAATTGTCAATTGCTATTCAAGCAGCAGTAACTTGGCTATCTTTTTAAATTCTAAATGGTGGTATTAAATTCTATATGATGCCATTGTTTTGTGTAGGTGGCCTACTGTAAAAGCTACAGAACATAAACAGGATTTTTTACATTAAATGCTGGATTCAAATTTCTGCCGCCTTGTTATTTATGTGATTATATATGGATGCTTGGCGAAAGTTGCTTTAGAACACAAACATGGGGTATGATATTACACATGCTTTGCATTCATTTTACACAGATAAAAAAAGCAAAGTGCAGGCAAAGGAAAAACAAATGCTTTTGAGATTTACAATATGATAACTAAGTAAGAATTGATGAAAAGTGATATCTCTCTGTTGTATATCAGTCAATTTTCTTAGCCTTTTTCTTTAAGCTTTTCCACTCTTACATGTTAAATTTTATGCCAGGATTTCTCACTGTAATTAGAAGCATTAACCAGAAACTGTGTTTCCAAAGTGTATACTTTGTACTGGGATGCCTAACCCTGTCTTAGATCTATGCAAAATATCGATAAAATATTGATGATTGAAAAATGTCCCATTTGAAATTAAAACAGAAACATTAATATGATGACATTCGATAACAGTTTTGAAAACTTGACTTGCATCTAACCTTAAATTAGCATGGGGGGGAGGCAGTGGTTCAATACAACAGCCAAAATAATCTCATCATATTTCACATAAAGATTCACAGAAAACCCCATATTATTCCTCAAAAATTTCGTCTGTAGGATACCTTGGGGGCACAGCTGATGGAGTGGGTATAAGGCAGCACTCCCTGCTCACCCCACACGAACTTTTTTCCCCTTCATCTCGTTGGCATGTTGCTATCAGCTGATCATCACTCAGTGCCCGTAAATGCTACCCTGGTACAAATACATATTTGCCTTTTTCTTCCTCTCCTGACACGATTTTCTGTTTTTACTGTGAATCTGGGACAATGCAGGCCCCCTCTGGTGGTCAAAAAACATCTGTACAATTCTATGGGATTTCACTCTTAAACTGTTTTGCTGAGGGGCCAAAATGTCTGCAGTCATACGACCATCGTTAGTTCATTTTTCTAAGAAAACCACCAGAATGAGCCAAAACTGGAGGAGAAAAATGTGTAGGAGAGATGTTCCAGTGCGTGTCAGGTCCCAGGAATGCGATCAGTGACATTGATGGGTGCACACAGAGAGTAGCTGCAAAATTCATTGCACCAAATCTCCCTGCCTGGCTGGCACACGGGGGTAGGGACGGCGCTTGGGATGCCAGGACTGGGCCCGCTGTTGGAGACAGGACAGAGCATTAGAGAGAAATAGGAAACGAACTTACGGCTGAGAAAAAATATCTGCCTAATGTCACAGGCTGCTCTTTCTTTGATCACTGGGATACCACAGGGATACTGCATGTGGCATATTGAGGTACAGGAAGCAAGTCTAGGTTGATGTACTGGTTTCTATGGCTCCCTTTTAATTTGGAAGAGTTGGGCTCATGATAACAAAAGCATTTGGACTCACACAGAGAATTATGATTATGATATGCAACTCTTAAATTCAGAGGAAGACTCTCCTAATCACTTTTCCTTGAGTATGTTTGCATGTGAAAAAGTGGCATTTCCCTTTGCTGTTGTGAGGATGTTTGGTGTTGTCCTCTCTGGCAAATCATTTCAACAACGTCTAACTTCCTGGAGGTTAAAAATGGTTTCTGAAACTGCTGAGAAGACAATGTGTAGAAATCACTATAGTGATATAGTGAAGCAACTATCAGTTATGTAATCGGGAAGATAATCCAAATGGGTGTCCAAAATCAGTCTTGAAGTCACTAGCCTTCAAGAAACGGGCTGGTTCTCATACACTGCACAAGCTTCCCCTGGCATTTCTTAGCCTGTCTCCTTAGCTCTCAACTTGACTTTCTGTTTGCTGCCCCCCAGCAGCAACACGTACCATCCACCACCCAAAGGATAAAAGAGTCCTGTCAACACAACAGCTGACCAAGAAAGAGTGAATCACCCATGTGTTTATTCACTGAAGAGCACTTGATCAATTCTATCAATGGTGACAAAGAAGATTTAATAGTAACATACAATAATTCGTTTTTGGTTTGTTTTTTTTTTAAAAACCCACTAGCCACAATAATGGCTGCTGAAGCACTCGTTGTTGTCATGTGATTCTTATTAGCTTATTCTTAAGGAAGCTGAGAAAGAGGGATTGTGATATTTCATAAAAATACATTTAATGTTATTTAATGGGTTTGTAACTGAGAGTGGTGGTTTCCCAGAATTCCCTGTTTTTCTTCATCTTCTGGCTCTTCTGCATACCTGTGGACTGCAAAAAATGGCTCTGTGCCATAACACACAGTGAAGTTTTAAAACTCTGCTAGCAGGGGTCATCCTGGCACAAGGGCTTCTAAATTTTTTTTTTCTGTAGTAAGTCTGAAGGCCCCACACAATTTGCTGGTAAGTGTACGCCGTCGGCAGCTACATGCCACCATCAGAAAAGAGACGAGCTGCCAGAGTAACTGAACAGTTTAGAGTTTCGGGTATAATTTTTATTCAAGTTTATGAATTCCTATGTCATAAATAAATATTTCCTAAGTAGAAAGTTACAAATTAGTATGAGAATTTTTATTGTTCTTTTCAATATAGCAAAAAGAATGAATAATTTTTACGAGATTTCTTTTAGTTCTACAACTACAGCCATTCACTGTGTGAACAAGCAATACTTGTGCACAGGACTGTGCAGAGGAGAACGGCTTTAAGAAGGAAGAAGAGGAGTTTATAGCTGCCTTGAACTTTCTTTTTCAAAATGCCAAATGCTGAATTACATTCAAATTTCACTTTAAGAAATGAGGGTACTATTCATAAGCAACCTTCAGAGTCCTTTTCCTTTACTGAATTGTTACGAAAGTCTTGTTACTCATGTATCAGTCCCTGAACATGTCAATTCTTAACCTTCTTTTTGGTGAGCGAAGTGGTCTGAATTAATGGTCCTCATATGTGACATTTATTTTCCAGGTGGATAGCCAGCACTGCTTAAGCTACGTGAAATGCAAGCAGTTAAGGTGCCATTTCATGCCAGGACCACAGCCATGGTTACAGAAGAAGGTGAGTCACCAGCCCATCTTCTATCATGGCCTTGTCTCATCTTTCATGCCGTGAGCAGTGGCACTCCTGGGGGATCAATATTGTCTTCTGATCAGTTATGGAGTTCCCCTTTCCTGGCTTTTGATCAAAGATCTTGGTACATGAGTTACAGGACAAGGAAGATTGGTCATGTCTGTGTTATTCACTGTTGTTGCTTTTCTCTGAACTTTCTATCATTTATCAGCATCCTTTTTGAACTGCGGGCGCTAAGCCTGGACAGTATTCTAGCAGTAATTGCTCAGGACTGCATGCAGGCATACGACTGCCATCCTACTTAATATACCCTTGGGTGTATGCTTGTGTATCCAAGAGCAGCATTGTCTCTTCTAGCACTGTGTCACATTGGGGCCTCCTGTTCAGTTGACAAAGCAGCATGACTCCAATATGTTTCCAGCAACCTAAAGCTCATGAAAGAGATCCCTTTTTTTTCCTAGATGCAGTTAATCATGAAGGGAAACAAGATCACATTGAGGTCTTTTTCACTATTTTTTTTTTCTCCTGGGGACCAGCTTCATTCCTGTGCCCCAGAAACAAAGACCTTAGGTATGAATTGTTAAATGGATGAAAAGACCCATTCTCTTTCTTTGTTCAGGCAATATACAACACATGCCAGCAAAGGTATTGAAAGAACTTTTGGTATGGGCATGCATTCCTTTGACTGGGTGCTTGCATGTAAGAAAGTTTATATAGTTATAATAGTAAGAGCTGATATTTGAATACTATTCTTAACGAAAACTGCAAATCAGAGTTGAATGGGACTACCCTATTCATCCTGCTGCAGATACTGACAGCTGCTCCAAAATGCTATTCAAAAGATCAGGAAAAAAAGATGCTAAGAAAAATACAGTATGCAGGCGAGTTGGGGGCATGTGTAAAGGGCATGTATATCTAAGCTGCTACGAGGTCCCTAATTACTCTAAGATACTATATTCATGTGACAGAATCTGGCTAAGATTCTCCATCCTTCTTTCTCATTGCTACTGCTGGCGGTTCCACAGGCTCCTGCCAGGGAAATCCAACCCCAGGCTGCTGTGTGCTGAATGCTATGTTCAGCAGCCTGAACATCAGAAGCTGATAAAGACATCAGGTCAGGATCAAGGGACAGGAAGAACTAAGTGAGGAATTTCACAGACACACACAAAGGGTGGTGCTGAGGAAAAGAGGATAGAAACAAAAAGGATTTTTTAATAGGAAGAGCCCAGTTTACCTACAAGATCAGATGAGGACAGAAAAGGAAGATGATCTGGTTAAAAAGATGTGAACAAAACAAGCAAGGAGCTGGTCCATAATGTAAGAATGATCCCCTGTAGCAGCAAGAAAACGGAGGCAAAGAAGCATGTGCAGGCTTCATTGCTTCATTACAAACCCCCTCTGTACTTGGCAGGCTCCTGGCTCACCTCTTGTGCCAGAGGATTTTCCTGGCTACAGCAGTCCGCTGGCAGATGGTCCTCCACCTCAGACCCAGAGATACCATCTCCCAAACAGCCTGTGTGACTAAGAGGAGGATGACTGTATTTTCATTATGATATCCTGAAAAATATAGATAGGGAAGATGGTTATAGTAAAAGCTTTAAACATTGCCATGCTCACAGGAACAGAGTGCTTTATTCTGTGAGGTTACCTATAGTCAGATTTTCCCTTAAACAGAGACTAAAAGAAGAGGCTTACTTCAAACCATTGATCTGCAATACAAACGGAGGAAAAAGTAAACCAAACCCCACTATTAAAGCAACATGTGCTAAGCATCCTCTCTAGGGTCTCCGTGGGCTCATAAGGCTGCAGAAGAGTGTGTACTGTGTACCCCAGCCATGATGGGCGCTGGTGAGCGCTCAGAGCAGTTGTTATATGTGGCTTTTGGGCCCAGGCAGAGCCGCTGCCTCAATGGGGACAGCTTTTCCCCGCCAGGATGGCAGGACCGCTCTCTTCCTGTCTGTCTGTCCCATTTTTCAGGGCACTGAAATACAACATGGTACTAAGGGGATTATGTCATATCTTCCCCCTTCCACCTTCCCCCTTCCCACTCCTAAGGTCACTTGGTTAATATTTCTATTGTGTACTTTAATTAGCACATTCCTGGCCTCAAGCTACCTTCTCCCATTCCTGACCTCTTTAAAACAGAGCAGTTTATATAATATATATTATTTTTAAAACGTTAATTGTGTGAGGACCTTTTAGGATTTGTAATGTTTAGCTTGCTGTGACCTTTGCACAGGATCTGCCCATGACATACATGCAGCAAACACTGGCTTGTGGCGGCAGGCTGCCAAAACTCCCTGGCCTCTCAGCACCTTGTCCCCCGTCTGCAGTTTGTTAGATTTCTGGGGAACCCTGCCGTGCATGTTGATGCAGCAAAACCCTATCTGTACCTGTGCCTTAACACCTAGCCTGTGGTATGCCAAACTGAGACTGAAAGGTTGCCTTTGACTGGCATCTAAGGGAGCCTGCATTTATGGCACAGCAGAGTCTGAGAGTAAGGACTAGCCCTGTGAACTGGAGCAGAGGTTTTCAATTCTCATGAGGGCTGCTCAAGAGGGGCTCACATACCCAGAGGCAAGAAGTGCTTCTGATGACTTTCTGTTGCTATAAACTCTGGACTCCTACAGCAGCCTTAGCCACATGGGTGGGTGCAGGCATCAGCAAGCCCATCACCAAGCTCGCTCCACTTTGGTTACCACCCATGAAAAACTAGAAAGCCAATGGCTATCCCAGACCTAAGTAAGAGAGACACAGGTAGGATCTTATCTGTAAAGTGAGCACCTATTGAGAGGTATCAATGATAAAGCAATCATGACAATGACAACTACATAATTTCACAATGTCAACCTAAGCATGCAGTGACAGAGGCAGATCTCAGAGAAGGATAACATCTGGCAAGGGAAAAAAGAAAAAGCAACAGTGAGCAGCTGGGAGGGTGCCCAGGAGCTTCAGTCTCTGACCCAGTTCAGCTGCAAATACAGCAACACACCCAGGCAAAGCCTCATTAACAGCTTTATAAATTTCTGCAATATCTGGGTGTTGTCTGAAGGTTTCCCTTGAGCACGCCCACGCGATCTGAGCCGCAGTCAGTACGGCTATAGAATATACAGGAAAGAGTAACAATGCTTCTTTTTAAGAAGCAGATATCAGCATCTGAAATAAGTCACTGCGCTTGACTTAGCCAAACCAAATTCCTGATGTCTGGAGTTTTGTCTATCTAGTGATAGCAGGATTAGATACAATACACATGAATATACTGCACGACCATGCAAAACCAAATAGTGCCGCAAAGATAATTGTGGTTTAATTAATACAGTCTGCTGCTCCATGCTCCACCAAGTTTTTGATTATTTGTCCATCTTTAAATTTTCAACAAAGCATTCCTGCACAGTCGGATGCCTTCAGAAAAAGAAGAAAAAAATGTATCTTCCTTTCCATTTTGGAAGTTTGGCTTGTTTTCAAGCCATTTCATTCAATAAAATATTTTTTTATTATTAACACCACATTGGGTATGTTCATTTTTCAAAACTTTTTGAGATTCTGAATTTCTGTGAATTTCATAAGTGAAGAATATGAAAAAATTTTACATATGGCATAAAAACCTAAAGCAATTTGGAAAACATGTTTTAGTTAAGGACATAAACACGTATCTCAAATACTAAGGTTACTTGTTTGTTCAACAACTTCGCTTTCATGTCTAAACCTCCAGCTTTTAAAAATATCTCTCTCTCAACTACAAGATGGTTCTTTTGCCCACTCACAGCAGTTGACACTGATTATTTTTTTTCATAGTTATTTGGTGTAAAAGACTAAAAATAAAAACATATTGTTCTGAGCATTGTGGACAACTTTTCCAGACGGGGAAAACAGAGGGTTTTATGACTTAGGAAAGCAGAGTTCCCAGAGGGCTGGTCTGCTTTTCTTCCACTCTTCCCTTTAGGATTTTCTGAAAACATTTCACTTACTTTTGACTCTGCAGTACATTTATAGCCTCTTATTTTTAGGGTTTTGTGCGTACCTCCCGTGTGCATGTTCCAGCCTTGCCTTCTGCCTGCTCTCCCATGCACACGGAGGTATCACAGCACACTTGTTTATGTTCACTCGCTCAAACGTGACCAAAGATTCAAAGTGGTGGGGAGTGCCTGGTTTTGGTTTTCTCCTTCCCAGCTGCCGGGCAGAAATCTGCTCTCTGCTTATAATGGGTCAGGCGGAGTGTTCAGTCTGCAGGAGGGAGCAGCGCTGGGGCAGAAGGAGGGAAGCCCGCTCTAGCCTTGGGGTGTTCCTTCATGCAGCAGGCAGAGGGGCAGCGAAGCTGGGCTGTAGCCCCCGGCTTCCTCAGCCCCCACTGTGTTTCTGTCCTAGTCTGTAGCCATGTGGAGGAGTGGGCAGGAGCTTCAAGGAAATGGATCTATCTGCCTGTCATCGCCCAGTCATATCCCCCAACTGGCAGCCCATGCCCTCCCGTCATTTCCCAAAGCAAAAGCTAAGTAGAAGCAGTGCAGAAAGGTCTGAAAGGGCGAAACATGCCTTTATCAGCTCCCTTGTTATCCTGAACAGCTGAGGTAGAGCCACACACAACCCACGGCCGTGAATGGCAATATTAACTGTAAAAAGAAAATCCTATTTTTGATTGGCTGTTACAGCTGTTTGATGGCACAGCTTTCCAGCAACTCAGAATTTCTCTGTAATTAGGGAATCGTTACAAAATAGGGATCAACAACATTATACGAAGACTGAGATTTAAAATGGGACAGCCAAATATACCTTCTAGTTGCACCTAAATTACTAATCTAATTTTGAAAGGAAATCGGAACCTAGCAGCTGCTGGTGGCTTTCTTTAAACTGTTTTAGAAAGAGTCAGATTATGGGGTTTTGAGTATTTGGATGCATATGCTATAAAAAATTGATAACCTATTCTTAGAATGTATTGCTGATTTTTTTTTTTTGACTGAGCAATCTAATAAATGTATAAATGCCTTAAAACTTAAACCACATAAGAAGTATCCTGTATTCAACAGAGGGGGCCCAGTGTGTATTGCTTTTTTCAACACATGAGCCTTGATGAGATTATTTGTCAAGTAACTGTATGCTTCTCAGTATTTAATGTTTTTTTTTAAGCTGATAAGCTTCACTGTTAGGCTAAACTCTCTAATATTTGGTGTTTTCTAAAAAGTTATTTAAGCATGTTGTGTTTCCTTAATTATTTAAACGTTAATTCCATGCTATTTAAATGTTTTTTTAAGACTATGTGATTTAAATGTTTTGTTAAGGCTAAAGCTTAGTTATTTAACTGGTAAATCTGCTAGTCTGCTTAATAATTCTTAAACATCACATCTTTATTAGTGGTTTAAGACAAGAACATTGTTTACACTTCTGTAAAGGAAATTAATGCTTTATATTAACAATTGCAAGATTTCAAGAAGTACAGTGCCTATATAGTCTTTCTCTTACATCCAGAACTGGCATGTTCTAGTACATAGCCCTGTATTAACAAAGCAGTTATTATTAATCCACAGGTGATGTGCCAGTGGACTTGCAGTCAACGTACCTGTTATCCACTCAGGTAAGGCCCCAAACTTTGCTAAGATGGAAAGAAAATTCTCACACCAAAAGAAGGGTGTTGATATAAAGTGGTGATGTAGAAGTGAAGGCTGGGAATTAAAAGCCCTACAGAGAAGTGGTGGAGTCAAAAATCTCGATGTACCTCTGCAGCGTGGATGATGGGGTTGCTCCTAACAACGCAGACTGCACTGTTGGCCCATCTAACGTTGGGATCCTGCCTTATGCTCCATTTTGTTCTTGTGTAACGATAGGAGCTCAGCTTCCTGTTCTGTTAAGCTTTCATTTAGCTGGGCATGGAGAACTGGACTATAAATCTGTGCTTGTTTCCAGTACAGGGCAGGAACAGGGACAGATGTCTATGCGGAAAAATGTTAAGACTGCAAAACTCAGGCACTCAAAATAGGGAACTCTGGGCTTAAATCTGCCTACACACCCTTAATTCACATCTTGCCAGGTGCAGCTGCACACTGCGCCTCATTTGTATTCCAGCTCTCTGAGTTCAAAGGACACTTAAGTGATGCCTGGGTTTTTTGCTGGATCAAAACTTGAGTGTATGAGGTGGAGAGTGCCCCCCCTTTCCTCTGTCCCTGAATGCATTTTCCTTCACTGTCCTGAAATTTTCAGCGGGGCATCCTCTCCTTCTTACGCAGTCTCCCTCTCCCCTTATCCTTCCTTCTGACCCCTTGCACCGACCTTTCCAAAGCTGTGTGTCTCCCTCCCCTTTATTTCAGCTTATCTTTGTCATGTGTGAGTGGGCTGTGTTTGGGTGTAGCGGACGGGACCGTGGCAGGAGGGTGCTGCCACACTTCAGGCCGAGCCCCCCGTGCCCCAAGCAGAACCGGCTGCGCCTGCGGGACGTGTGGGAACCCTGCGGGGCCTTCAGCTGCTGTAAATGGCTGCGCGCTTGAAGTCCGCTGTGGCTAATTAAACCCTTTTCCAGCACACCAGAGGAAAAAAATAAGTAATATCCGTCAGCCTCTTGCCACCCAAACTGCAGCATGCGTTAGAAAAGTCCGGTGGTGGCCTCGCTTTCTGGGACTTTTCCCCTGAGTAAAACGGGGTGCAGCTGTGCCAGCGTGCTGAAGTCTATAAATGAGAAGTGTTGCATAGGTGTGAGTATTATTAGCTGCTTAATAGAACTAGGCAGCATTAGAAATGAACCTGAGGCAGACAGTAAGCTACAGCAGTGTCAGTTTAAACTCAGCTGATGTTTTTGATGGGGAAAAAAATAATTGCTCTTGCATTCCTGTAACTCTGTCAAAGGCTCCTCTCTTGGCAGAGTCAAATGCAACAGACACCATGGAGGTCCTGCAAGGCTACAAAGGTCACGGTTTGGTTCACATTTTTCAAAGTCTGTTGCAAAAAAATGGCATTTTGAACTGCTGAACTGCTGAGCTGCTGCCTTCTCCTCTTAGAGCCTTGCAGAGAGATTTCCTGACAGGCTAGTACATCCTGTCACGCTGCTGGCAGCCCTGGGCTCAGTGCAATCACACCACACAGGTGTGATTGAGTCTAGATGACAAGGTCAGTTTTGGACACCAGGAAATCAGAGGGATGACTTCCTATCAAGAAATAAGCTTAGAATGAACATGTCACCAGAATTTTTCTGCCTTGCAACCGCTCACTGAGGGGTGGCTATATTCAGAGGTGGCTGGTCTGTGATCCCTGCAGTGGTATGGAGGGAAACCCTGTGAGACTAAGCTGGGAAAACCTTTGGGGTTTTCTGAGTGAACTTCTCTGGGCTGAAGAGCACCAGGATGTGTGTGGCTATATAGCATATATTGCAACTGCACCCAGCACAGGGAATTTTCTTCTAACAGGGACAAATGTGGGTTTTTTCCCTCCCCTAGCCCTGTTACTTTTTGATACAGTCCCCCAAGTCCTTTTCCTCTGACTCTGTAACACCTCGTAAAACAAAGTGCTTGGTTGACTTGGTGGTTTATAACAATGAAACTGGTATATGTAACTTCGAGATTTTTTTAGAAAGCCTGTTTATTTGTTTGTTCGTGTTTTAGTGTTCCACCTGCTGCTTCTGAATCCACAGGCTACCATGGCATTTCCACTGAATTTCAGAGTTTTAGACCCAAGTGCCAGTGGGTAAGTTGTGCCTAAGCTTTAATTTGAAGCGGTTTTTTTTACAGTATTATAAGTAACAGCTATATTCAGAAATAATACACTGAATACTTTTCTACAGTACCTAGAGAGGTAATATCGTACCAAAAAATCTGTACTGATTTTTCCTAAAGAACTTGGAAACAAAACAGTGTGGCCATTGTATTTCAAACATTAGAGCAATTGTTCAGTACATGTGGTGCAACCCTAAATTTCTATGTCAGAACATGGTGCCAGCCCTGAGTCTCTGTAAATTACAGTGCTACGGGCATGCGCGTGTTTAAACAAGTGTTTTCCTATCTCCAGGTTATATAGTCATATTTATGTATATGGTTTGGAAATGCCAGACAACACTCCAAAGTGATAAAAGGGAACCTAAACCATGTGCTCATTTTCCACACCATTGTACTTTTAAAACAAAGCAAAACCTGTTATGGGGCTTGGATTTTTCCTCCAAGTACACTGGCATTTGTTATATATAAATCCTAATGATGTTTGTTCTTGTATACCATAAAACCTGTAGGTAGAAAAAAGAGACCTAGTAAAACAAATACAAATAAATAAAGAATAATTCACTGCCTGCAGTTGAAAGTGTTTTGCACTATAGTTTCTGTTACTCCAGTATACTCATAAACCTGTGATTCTAAACATCTTTAAATTACAGGTTTAGGCAGTCAAAATATTAGTGTAACTCCTTTTGGATTCAACAAGCTACCTAGTGGCTTAGTCAACTACTGAAGGTCAGGAGAATATAATTAATCTGCCACAATGCCTAGACATCACCAGCTACACTTCTGGAGATATCCTGAAAAATGAAACTGTGAAAACATTCCAAGCGCTTCAGTGGGATTATTGTCTATGACAAGATCCTCTTGGACAATACACAGACCTTTGTGCATGCATCACCATAATACCCAATAAAAAACAAAGCTTCCTCTCGGGACTGCTCTGCTTGCTGTGCACAGTATTTCAGATGGGCTGGTAATACGTGGAATCAGTACTATCAGTGATGAAAACTAACTCACGGCTTCTCACCCACATTCTCAGTTTAAGCATTCATTGTTCTTCTGAATGTGTTATTTTCTTACTTTTGAAGAAAGGTTTCCTCTGTGCCGTAACACCTAGCCCTGGAAGATGCTAATCGCCATGCTGTATTTCCCTGTTTGGACAAAACAGGTTATCCTTCGAGACACATTTCTGGGTTTTTTTAAGTCACAAAAGTAATAACATTATTGTTCTTACTGGAATTACCCTGTGGAAACAATGATTGTATAGAATAGCTAAGACACTGTGCAAGATTAATTGATTACAGGATCAGCCAGTGTGCACAAAGAGCATTAGCTTTCCCCAAGATAAGAATCTTATTACAAATCAGAAGTGGACTGTAACAGGCAGTGCTGGCCCTTGAACCCAGGCTCGGTGTCCACCCCCACACTGCTGCTGATCTCAGTCTAAGCCTTACATACTGAAGCGCTGCAAAGAACGATCACATGCGAACAACGTAATTTCCTAATGCAGATGCAATCAGATAGCATTAGAAAAGAAGAGCATCTCCCTGACTGAAAAACATTAGGAAGACTGGTGCCTGCTTTAGAAATAATCAATATGAGAAACCTAAAAGGTAAGCACGTTGTTTTGATTAGAGAGCCAGACATAGGAAAACAGCGAGAGGGATGGGAAAGTGAAGAAAATTGTAGAAGGAAAGGAGGCGAAAAGTTTGGTTTGTAACTGAAGAGGGCTTTTGCTCTTGTTAGTATTAGAGGTCAGTATTCTTTTTGGCTACAAAGGATCATTTGGGTTATGCTGATCTTATATCGCTGAGACAAGGAGCTGGACAGATTCTGCAGAAGAGAAGCATGTGACTCATGGAAAGAATAAGTAGCGTAGAACTTGCTCGACTTGAACTCTTGCTTATAGGGATTTTATTTACCCCTGGGGAAGGGTGAAATTTTCCAGTTTGGCATAAAGCTAAACTACTTTACCAGTGAGAGAGAACCTGAAGCCTCCTTTGCTGAGAAGATAAGCTTTCCTGATACAGGATAAAGGCTAACATGTACTGAAGATTATTGCACAGGGAGAGAGGAAAAAGGTGCCTTAAAGCATGTTTCTTTTAATTGTGAAAACTGGCTAATGGAGTATTCAACACATCTGTCATACTTAACTAGATGGTCACAATAACTCTTTTTCAATACACAAGGCAAACCATCATACATTTCTTTACAGTGGACACACCAAAAAATAAAAATACTCCGTGCTTTGAGGAACTGAGAATCTCAAGTAGGTCCTTCAACAATATGATGCCCATATTCTCATTCGCAACAAGATGCATTAGAGAATTCAATCAAATAGCTTTTTAGATTTTTATTCCTAATGTGAATAATAAGCCACCTGCCTGGTGACAATGTTATTGGCACTTAAAAAAAATTTGCTGTGGAAACATTTGGAAAGAGTAACAGTCAAGAAAATTACTTGCTAAAGAGGTTTAGTTTAAATGCAAATTCAACCTACCTCATCTGTACAAACATGTTTTAAAAGAAAGGGGAAAAAACTCCACTTCCCTAATGTGCTGATCAGAGCTGTTAATAGCAGTCTAAAACATGCATAAGTTAAGCAAAACTCTCCAGTTTCTCTAGAACAGGGCAGAACCTAATCCTCAGGTGCTGCCTGCCTGAAAACTTGAAGATCACAAGAAAGGAAGAGAGATGAGATCAGATTTGGATGCAGATTCCAAACAAACACTTTTAATAAATGAGTTATGAATATGGATTTTTATTTTTTTTTACAAACCCTTCATCAAATTAGGAGGAAATATTTAAACTGCTGTTGTGAATCTTTTGTTCAGAGTAACTAAATATTTGTACAGTTTTGTAAAAAGACTTTGTTCTACCTAATTGTGTTTTCAAATCACTAGATCCTCTCTGCAATAAAAACAAATCTTAAGTTCTTTCAGAGGATAAAAACCACCTCAATTTAAAACTAATAAAACATAATAACAGGTAGGAGGAGTGAAAGTTCAACTTATCTTTGAGCAGAGCTAAATCATTTAGAAGACATGTATTCAAGTCTTCGAAAGATACGCAATAACATAGATGACAAGAGAAGACTGAAGAACTATATGATTGTGGCTTGCAAAAGCTGCTTTAAATAATGAAACACTGGAGTTTAAAATGTCAGTATTTGATGAACTGAACTGTAAAGAATCACAAGAGATTGCAGACCCTGAGAACATTATGTAGTGTATCATAAGCAAAAACGTCAAAGACTCAAAAAACCCACCTTTTTTTTGGCCAGTCAATGCTAAGAACTTACGTATGGTCTTTGTTCAGGTTCTCTCAAGTGGAGAGGGTTTCTCTCAATTTAAATAGTTGGCAGTCATATTTTCTAATTTTCATAATTGCAGTTGTCTTTAAATCAACTCAGCTTGAAAAACTCCTGCAAGGGACCTTGCTGGAAATCATCAAACTTACCATCCTGGAGAAGAATCCCGATCCTTTTCAGCCATGGCTACAGCCCCACAGAAAATGGGAGGCAACACAGATTAATTCAGTTTAGGAGTAGAGGAATTATTTGATCTTAGGTCAGAGATGGCCACTGATGTGCTTTGAACAGGAATAGAGGAGAAGCTTCTGTACAGAGGTAGATCATTATTTTTGTCCTCAGATTACATCTTTTCAGTTCAAGATTGTACACATTCTCATATGTCAAAACTGTGGTCCTTGAAAATGCTGTCCTTGTTTTGAAAGAAAAGGATAGAAATCTGCATTTTTTTCCTGAAAATTTTAAATTGTAATATGAACAAAATGATCAAATTCATTTATGCATGGATCCTGAATCCAGAGAATTTTCTGGATTTTCTGTGTGCTGCTGGCTAAAAGTCAATACAAGTAAAATGCGAAAAAGAAAAAAGAGCAACGTGAGCTGAAACTTCTTGCTACAAATGCTTGCTTTCCTGGATAACCCTAGTCTGGACAGAGAAGAGTTCTACTCTTTACACCCCAACTACACATGAATCAAGAATCAAACTCACAAACAGACTATTTAGCACTGAGGCACATCTTCAGGTTGTTTCCAGGTAGAATACAGATGTGTGTAGCTAAAAGACTCTTTGCGTGCTGTTCTTATCTGCTGCATGTGATATTATATTGCCCTGCAAATCTGTGTGTTCTAATAAATCAGTCTGCAGATGTGTAGCTGGAGCATCTGCTTTTGTATGCAAAAGACTTCTGAAGAGACCATCAGCTCACCTCAGTCCCTGGCCCCACTTGGAGAAGTGAGTGCCTGAACGAAGGAAGGAGAGAAAGGCTGCCCCTCAGGTGGGCTCCCTTTGCCGGTGCTGAGGAGCTGTGGTTGTGTGACTCACCGGCTGGCCATTATGGGAATGTCTGAGAGAAGGACGATGTCGTGGGCATGCTGTGGACAGACCACAAGCTGTGCACTGTTTAGATTCATTTGCTACTGCTTTCAGGGTAGCACGGTAAATTATGATGGCAGGAGTTAAACAATTTGACAATTATAGACATTTTAAACACAGCTGTTGAGGGAGGATACAAATTTATCATTTTCATAATCATCTTTTGTTTAGGCTCAGTGTCCTGAAGCCCAGGAGGCGAACACTGCAAAACTGACTAACCAACAGGAATGAAAAAAATGATCTGGTGATGTGACAGACTCTGAGGCAGGTTAAAGCCACTGCACAAAATACTCTACCCTTCACATATGATGTGCTTCAATCAGTAAAATTCCTACTGCCCAGCAAAATCAATAGGAAATCTTTCCATTGATTACAGCTCACTGAGATTGAAGCCTCTGAAGAAAAACAGCATAACTACTTATTTATGCCCCTGCTCCAAGCCTTTGTGTGTGAGGGTGGTCCATGCACACAATTTAGGATCACAGTCCTTCTTGCTGAGAACTGCTAGGCAGGTCCTTCCCTTGTTCTCATCCGTGTGTCCCAGGAAGACCACTCTGGAGCAGAGCTTCTTGCTGCTGTCCCTTTGCACACAAATGCAACAGCATCTGAATTACTCCTAGGCATGCTTAGCCTGCCACAGAAAAAAACACCCTTAATTAGGAATTAAACATGAGGCAGCATGATAAGGACAACTCAAGTCACTGGCCTTCTCTGACCTCCACGTGCCTGTTTTGCTCAGGATTTCCCAGGCTATTTGGGACAGCTACAGTTCATCTGCTTGGAAAGTAGTCACATCACTTTGATTTGGCTGGTTGCAAACCATGTTTTAATTATCTGGTGGTGTTAGCCTTTACCAGGCCCTTCTTGGCTGAGCCCCTTTGCTATAAGGCCAGACTGAATTTCTGTTCTCTAAATACAGCTGGGCTGGTGCGTCTCTCTACAGTACTCTGATGTTGCAACCTGCCTGGTGGCAAGATCAGTTCAGGCTGTGCCTGGTGTTGTGTTTCAACCCAGGAGTTTAGCCTTTTTCTGGGGTCTGCTTCATCCCTTCTTGCATGTCCTAGCTCTTCCAGTTCTCAAGCTCCTTCCCACCTGCAGCCTACACCAGGAAGCCTTGCACATTATTACCCTGCAGGCTTACTTTCTTGAAACTGTTTTCTGTTCCACCCAAAATGGGCACGAGCTGTGCTTGTTTCCACCTGAGGCTGCTTGTTAGGCACGATGCCACACCTCATCACAGTCTCACACAATAACTGAGGATGGAGGGGACCCTCAAATGTCCTCCAGTCCAACTGCCTGCTCAGGCCAGGGTCAGTGTTCAAGCATCCTGGTGCAAAACACAGACAGGCACACTGCAGACTGACATTAAACACCTCCGCAGACACCTTTTGCTATTGGAGAAAAAGTGATGGAAATGAAAGCCCAGCATTTTTCTCCCTACCTACTTTAAAAAAAAAAAAAGCTTGTAATTTTCATTTCATCACCTTCCACCACAAACCTTGAAAGAGCAGCAGACAGAGGACCTACACACATACTCCCTACCTTTAACACTGGTGTGGCTGGGAGCTGCTCCAAATGCATCATTAGAAGTAGTATTCTGCCTTTTTTTAACCCAGAGAGCCAGGATCTGCTGCTCTGTGTGCCCAGCTGGTCTTTAAACAATTGTTGTTTGAGCTTGACCTGCCAGTCAAGCTCAGGCACTAGTTTCTAGCACAGCGATCTAAGCAGGGCTGGGTTTCTCTCTTTGTGACATAGAGAGCAAGGCGAAAGCGGACACTAGAGACCCAAGCCACCCTGCCAGCATCATCCCAAGCTGTCAGAGGGGGAGACCAAACACAGACAAGGGGGAGAGGAAACATCTTTTAAGTTATTACGTGGCTGCTGCAGGGGTAATCACAGATGGAGTTCTCACGAGCCATGGCTCCTCGTTCCATAGTCTCATACCACTTCTGTCTGCTTCTCTTCCACTATTCTGATGGGCTGGTCTGTCTGGATTATGTATAATTATGAAACCTTTAAGACATTCTTCAATGCTAATTCAAGTCAGGAGGGGTTTTATTTTACACAGACACTTTTTCCTTAAGCTTTCATAAGTCTGAGCAGCACACAGTGCAACAGTGAAAAATCAGGATCCACCACTGAAGTTTATTTTTGTAGAGGTTAGTATTCTTGGCATATGACATAGTCATGCTGTGAGAGTTTTCAAATATTAGTTATAATATTTACTTTGCTTTTGTGAAGAATGTGTTAGTTTAAACATGTCTTCTCCTAAGGTAAAGTGAAATAATTAAATGTATTTTCTCATTTTTGTGGTCCTTTCCACCTAATTTCCTCTGCAGTTTGTTTATTTTCAGTGTACATGGCATTGTACAAAGAAACAAGCAATTGCAAGGAAAACTGTAATAAAAAAGTTCAATGGATATTTAAATTGTTTTGCAGACAAGATGTATTTATTTCCTTGAGGGGAAGAATAATTGCAACAGCACAGCGTGGAGATTTTCATATCTTGAAAAATATCTTGTATTTCTGAATCAGTTATTTTATATATGTGAGGATAACTGTGAAACTGCCAGCCAAATATTCTAGTAGAGATTTTTGCTAGTTCAGGAAAATGGAATTTAAGACTATGCAAATCCACACAACTTCTTTTATTACGACAGTTTTGTCAGCAGTTTGAAAAGAAGCCAAATCCTACTTGCCTTAAGCATGTATTTTGTTGGATATGGCAGCGGTCAGTAGTGATAGACTGGCGTTAAGACTTTTGCCAAATAGATCCAACTTTCAGTGTGACTTAATGCAAAAAAACCATCTTCATGGCAATCTCTTTTCGTAGTAGTCCGAGGGGGAATGATGACCATCACCCTGGCTGTACTTAGGCTGTTTTCTTTTCCCATGCAGACTTGGAGCTCTGGACTCTTTGCATGCTAATCTGACTGCCGCAGACGCACAGTGCCACACAGGACCCATCACAGGACCGAGATGTGAATTCATATACAGACCAAGCTCTAAGTCTCATCATAAAAGTTCCTTCATCCCTGAAAAGCATCAGGACCATGTGACTCCCAGTCAGAAAAACTGGTATGATTTATCTGCTGGCACATGTGTATACTGCCTAATGCAACAGAGCCTTGATTGCAGTGGCAGTAACGATGCATTGGGAGACGATGACTACTTTCAGAGGAGGTGCTGGGGAAGGCGCTACAAAGATGCATTCATGGTAGCAAATCCAAGGAGAGGGAAGCAGAAGGTTGTTTACCCAAGGTAATGTAGTGTGAGTCTGGAAACATTGAGACGTGCCAGGGTTGATCATTACAGATCCCCAAGTCACAAAGGAGGGCCACTGGCAGCAAATGGGTTCAGCAAAGCTGTGTCACTTCCTTCCAAGCCTCACACATCCGTCCAGACTTAGTCTGACTATCTCAGTTTCTTGGAAGTGAATTTAAGTGCCTACATGAATAGAGTGAGCAGGACTTGTCTTTTTGTGAAATGTTATTAATGTTATTTACACTGTGGTAACACTCAGGAACGGTTGAGGCCTCAGGATACTAGTTGCAAACTGTAGAGTAATTACAGTTGCTGCCTGAAGGAACAAACAAGAGTCATGGTTGGAAAGTAAAGTTCTGTTCAAAAAAAAACCATGTGGAAATTATATGAACCTCAACATGGTCTTACTCTGCAAATCTACTTCATGTATGTATTCAGAGTCACGTATGCTATGCACTTAAGTGACATAATAAGGGTCAATCACTTCTTTCCCCTACTCTGATGACAATAAGACTAAACTTTTGTCTTTTGTTCAAAAGAAACACCTTCTAAATTAGAGTCATGTTACTTGTACAAAACTGCGGCTAAAGGTATAGTTTAGCCTGCAAAATACTGGGGTTTTTTTGCAGGTTCTTATATAGTACAGAAAAGAAAAACAGTAGATACTGATCTCTAGCTGATTCTCAGCTTACAAGAAATTATAAAGACTGCTTTTCCTCTTTTAGCTCAGAAGTTTAGAGTAATATTTTTGAAGCTAATGGAGCTACGCTACTGCAAAAGCTCTCTTCTGTAGCCAAAACCAGGGCTGAACGCAGCACTCAACCTTGTCAAACTCTAGTATTTTAACTGTGAGCTCCCAACCCAGCTTCCCTTGCAGTCTAAGTCTAAGCCCAGTGGATCTACAAGAACACCAGGGTCACTTGCTGGTCCTGTAGCCTGACACATTGAGCATTGCTGATCCTTCAGCTTCCTGTCTGGTAAACCTGGACATTGGGTCACAAGGAGACACCGTGGCACTATGTGCATAAGGAAGGTAGAACAATCACCTGTGCTCAGATGACTTTACCCTGAACATAATGTACATCTTGCCATGAAGGTCTTCCTGTGAAGGTTGCTGCTTTGCTCTGTCGCACCAGATACATCCTCGAGACAAGAGGCTACAGTCCTGCCTCCTTTATTTGCTGAAAAAGAACTGCAGAGGTTTGAGTGCTGCCAACTTCAACGGCTCAAAAACAATAGTCCTTCCTCACTCAACTCATGGGACTGGTCCCAAAGTCATGAGCCTCGGAACAAAAAAATATATGGCAGTTTAGTTCTTGCTTTCATTTTGGTTTAAATAATGCTATTTTGGTTCTTGTTGCAGATACTCACACTTGCAAACTAGCTTCTCCCCTGTCCATTAAGCCTTTAACCCTTAAAGCAATCCTGCCATCTCATCAGGTGCTGATTCAGCCTCCAGCATCCATTCTGCTTGCAATCTTCCAGACAGTTCTACCCTTCCCAGCCTCAGCTACAGCCTTACGGCAGAGGACCCAGAGGGCTGCCCCTCTAGCAGGAGGTGTACAGACTAAGGCATAAATTGCTTTCCCAATTCTTCAAAAGAGTGGTGTGCCTGGTAGGTGGTGTGGGATACTAACTCCTTCTTCTTAACTCCTCCTAACTCCAAACTCAGTTGGTGCCTTTCCCACAGGAGGTGGGAAGGCAGCTGGAGCAGGTTTCTCACAAGCAGTGGTATCATTTACCAGAGGATCCTCAGGAGCTTTAGTATCCATTTGTCTTGTTTCTGAAAGGCCAGCATCTAGCTGTTTGGTGCTGGACAGATGTGTTTTTTGGCCTTTGGAAGCAGGACTTCTATGTGTGAAGAAATTTTGAGCTGAGCTTTAAACTGCAGTGGTAGTTCACTGGAGTTCTCTTTTAGCTGTTAAAACTTCTATGGCCAACCCAGCGTGTTGCTGCAGCCAAACCCCAAACCAGGGCCCTAACACCCAAGACCCTCCAGACTTGGGGGGAGAGGAAAGAGGGGGAGGTAGAAGTGACCAAATCCAGACAAACAGACAGGAAAAGCGTGGATTTCCTTGTTAGAGGAAAAAGAGAACACTGAATGTTAGATGCAAATTTGTGAGGAGTGCTTGACCTCAACCAATTAATCTCAGCTAATACTGAGCTTTTTTTTTTCAAGAATTTTTTTGAACCTAGATCATTTTATGCAAGGCATCCACCTTTGCGGATATATTTCCCTTGAGGTCCCTTACCATTTGCTGTACAGTAGCCAGTAATACACCACATTTGCCCCCTGCTTGACATGACTTAAAACCCACATTTCTTAAAAGCAACTGGCTTCTGCTGTGGAATGATGCAGTTTTTGCCCTCTGTTCAACAAACCCAGCCACACACGTAGTTGTGATCTCATTCTGGAAAACTTCTGAAGGACAGCGGTCTTGTGCAGAGCAACAATCCCAAGTACCACATCAGTTTCTCTCTACTTACTCAGTCCTCACCCCACCTCTCTGGTTTCAAGGTATTTTGTGTTCCCTAAACACTGTAAAAACATTTAGCATACTCAGGATTGTCAATAATTAGCCTCAGAAGGCTGAGCAGTTCAGTTGCTGAGAATATCTTCTAAGTTAAAAAAAACAACAGATGTATACATTTGCTGGGAGGAGGCAGCGGTCTCACAGTTAACTTCTTAGTTATCTTCAAGCTAGAGCTACTTTCAGGCTTTATCTCAGTTTTTTGCCTTTTTTTTTTTTT